>JAUTXW010002823.1:110000-332500 GCA_030620095.1 Kuschelorhynchus macadamiae | reverse complement strand
GCCGGCGTTCGCCAGGGCTGCCCCTTGAGTCCAATACTGTTTAACTTGGCCCTGGAACCGGTTCTGAGAGCAGCTGCAGCCAACGGTACGGGGTATACCATTGAGGACCATCGAATACCAATCCTGGCCTTTGCGGATGACTTGGTTCTCCTCAGCGAGTCGCCAGAGGGTTTACAGACCCTTCTAGACGCCGTAGGTGAGACGGCTGGAAGATGTGGCGTCACATTTAAGCCGACAAAATGCGCATCGTTGCACCTGGACTGCCGAAGACAAAACCAGTGTCTCGAGACAGCCCTCAATATACAGGGCACACCATTTCCATCACTGGTAGAGGGTGAGGCATATCAACACCTTGGCATCCCGACGGGGTACCATATTTCCCAGTCCCCGGACGAAACGGTGGAGAAGATGAACGGTGAGCTGGATCATTTGGATGCTTCCCTACTGGCCCCTTGGCAGAAGATTGACGCCGTGAACACCTTCATCCTACCACAGCTGAGCTTTGTGCTCCGAGGATGTCACGTCCAGAAGCACCCGCTGAAACAACTGGACAACAAAATTAAAAAGTTGTGCAAGAGCTGGCTTAACCTTCCCCAAAGAGCGTCCCCGGAGCTGCTTTATGTATCGGGCAAGAAGGGAGGTACTGGTGTCCTGCCATTGAGTGACCTTGCTGAGGTGGGCACAATAGTGCAGGCCTACAGAATGCTTACGTGTCCTGAACCACAGACCCGCGACATCGCCAACTCCCAGCTACTGGAGGTGGTGCAACGCCGAATTGGACGCAGGCCTACGATGCCGGATCTCGCCCGATATCTATCAGGAGATCTTTCTGGAGAATTCGGTAGAGATGGAGGCGACATATCATCCCTCTGGACCCGAGCCAGAAATGCATCAAGACGACTCTCTAAGAGGATGCACTTGGAGTGGCAGATACTGGAGGATTCCATTTGTTTGTCTGCTGGTAGCCCCCAACATCGTGAGCTAATCACACCCGAGAGACGCTCAAGAACAGAGAGCACCCTTAAAAATATCATTAGGGAAATGTATGCGTCTTCACTTGCCAGAAAACCAGACCAGGGCAAGGTGTTCAGGGCCTCCTCCAAAAGTGCAGCAAGTAACCACTTCGGACGAACTGGCTTCGCCACTCGCTTTTGCGATTGGCGCTTCATACATCGTGCCAGACTGGGCTGCGTCCCTTTAAATGGCGCAAGAAGATGGGGCAATGGAGATAGGCGGTGCAGACGTTGCGGAGGACAAGACGAGACACTACCACATGTCTTAAACCACTGCAGAATGCACTCGGCGGCCTGGCAGCACCGTCACAATGCTGTACAGGACAGACTGGTCAAAGCTATCCCGGCACATCTGGGGGAAATCCGGGTGAATCGTACTGTCCCGGAATCCACCACCAATCTCAGACCGGACATAGTTATCACCCAGGATAACAAAATTACCATTGTGGACGTGTGCATTCCATTTGAAAATGGCCTGGAAGCTTTGGACCGTGCCAGGCAGACCAAGTTGGAGAAGTACACACCCCTCATGGCTGAACTGGAAGAGCAGGGTAGGGAGGTGTCAGTTGATGCCTTCATCGTAGGAGCGCTGGGCTCATGGGACCAGAACAACGAGGCTGTCCTACATCGCTGCCATGTTTCACAAAGGTATGCCAGCCTCATGAGGCGCCTTATGTGCAGCGATGTCATAAAATGGTCCAGAGACATCTACGTGGAACATGTGACTGGTACACGCCAATACCACTACGAATAGGAATCCGAGCTGTGATATTTTATGGACTATATGTTTTCTTTTAACTGTTTATATTTTCGTTTTGTTTGCTCCATAAATTGTATTATGTGACCTATTGTTTTGGTTTGTTTTTATATTCTATTCTGTGATATTTTTTTTTTTGTTTTTAATTCCGACTGATCTTTTTTTAACCTACTCAAAATGACTGTATGCAGTTTATATTACATCCTCTTGCTGAATACTTGGTAAACTATATGAACTCTATTTTATTAAGATTGTATAATGTAAATTAACGATATTTTACCTATTATTATTAAGAACCTTTTGACTCTGTAATTTGAAAAATTGATTTTAATACACGTCTCAATCTGTTCTTATCAGCTTAATATCTGATACGCCCCGCATGCGGGGCCAGTATATTAAACTGATTTTTGGAAACTGAGGGAGGTTAGGGGCTTGCTCCACCTCCTTCACGGGTTGGCCCGGTATTGCAGTACCGCCGGGATCGGCCCATTTATGCAATTTAAATACAAGTATTAAAATTCTGTAATTGGATTAATATAGTCAGAGTATATATATACAATATCTACATAATTGTGCCACCTGTGGCAACCAAAGATCTTTTTCAAAAAAGTTTAACAAATATAACTTAAAATTGTACCAGATTTTAATCAATTGTACAGAAACAAAATATGTAAAAGGGTTGCCAGCAAAAATAGGAGGTTAGTTCCTTCGGTAGGTAGGCGTGTAGCATCCTCTAAAATAAATTAAAAGCAAAAAAGAAGTAAATATCATTTTGTTATTGGATCCAACAAATCTAGCCTAGCCGAGAGACACTTGTGGAGTCACCCAGGTGCAAGGGCGCTTTCAAGGGTGGGGAGTAGAGGGGGTAATTACCCCCCCCCAGACACCCAATATCTAATATTGAAAAATTTTAAGCAATAAATTGTTAAATGAAAATTTTGGTAGAGATTATTGTGATAATTTTTCGATATATGAATGATATTCTACTGATATGGCAACAACGTCTCTCCGCACATCTAAGGCGTTTGACGATCTTACGCCTCTCGCTACTGTAATTTTTGCGGTATACATACGTATAAATAATAAATTTGTACTTGCAAGGTCTCCATTTAATTTTTACAAGGTATGTACTATGTATTAAATAAATTATCGCAATTTTGAAAATATTAAGTTATTACTTTATTTCCAAATATTCTATCATTACTTTAGTTTCAAAATTTTAAAAATAAGGTCAGGCACGGCTAAATAATAATTCTTTAATTTCTTAGCCTCTGTTTAAACTTTGCCTACGCGGGTGTTAGTAAATTGGTTCCCAGTAGGTATATATTTTGATGAAAATTTAAGCTGGAAAATACTTATTAAATAGCCTTTCCCCTATAATTGGTTTTTATTTGTATAAAATAAGTTATTATATACCTATAAAATTTTAAAAAATTATTTACTTTTCATTAGTTTATTCAAAGTTACTGTACTGAAATTCAGTTTGGGGATCTGCTTGTTCAAGTAATCTAAATCCTCTAAAAAAAATACAAAACAAAGTTATTAAATGCATTCATAAACTACCATGTTTAGAACTTACATTCTATTCATATAAACCTAAAGGATGTCTAGACAAAAATTCGCTTTATAAATTAAAAGTTCCTATATATTAATTCATTCTATAAATCTTAAAATAAAACACTCAAATATCACATTATATAAGACACATTATATAAGACAATCACAATACTAGACAAACAGACGATTTACAGACATTATTAATAAAAAGTAATTCAAAATAATCCGAAAAACTTCAAGAAAGTACTTAAATTTTTTTCCTGGAATAATGAGTTAAAAATATATGTGTTATATTTCCGTTATTACAGTTTTTTTTTACATTTTGATAATATTACTTGTAGTTCTCTTTGTATTATAAATATTTTATTATTTTTATATTTTTAGTTTAGTTTATTTTCCCTGTAATAAACTATTATAGTTGGTTGGGAATAAATTAATAATATATATATATATATATATATATATATATATATATATATATATATATATATATATATATATATATATATAATGGGTGTTTTTTTTAGAGGTATAGAACTTTGAAATTAAATAAAACACATAAATATCACTAATAGGCCATCGTATTTATTTTTTTGAAATGGTTATTGTATGCCATTAGTGCTTAAATATGATTTGGGGCATATGGCCGCCACGGCTGGCTCGAACGAAACGTAATCTGGAAGTCCAATTGTCGACCACTTTTTCAAGCAGCAGAGGTCTTATATCGCCAATAACGCGTCGTATGTTGGCTTCCAGATGTTCCAACGTCGGTGGTTTATCAGAGTAGACTAGTGATTTGACATACCCCCATAGAAAATAATTCATAGGTGTGAGATCACACGACCGTGGAGGCCAATTAACGGGTCCGTTACGTGAAATTATGCGGGTATCAAATGTTTCCTGCAATAAATTGATGGTCTCGCGCGCTGTATGACATGTTGCACCATCTTGATGGAACCAAAGCGTCTCCGGATTATTGTTATTTAACTGGGGAAGGAAAAAGTCAGTTATCATTGATCTATAGCGCTCTCCATTGACTGTAACATTCTGGCCGTCCTCATCTTTGAAAAAATATGGGCCAATGATTCCACCAGCCCATAAAGCACACCAAACAGTGAGCTTCTGTGGATGTAACGGAGTCTCAATAAATGCTTCCGGGTTTTCCCCACTCCAAATCCGGCAGTTTTGCTTGTTTACATATCCGTTGAGCCAAAAATGAGCCTCATCGCTAAACAATATTTTTTTATGGAAATCAGGGTCAACTGCAATCTTATTTTCGGCCCACTCACCGAACGTACGACGAAGATGATGGTCACTTGGCTTCAGCTCTTGCACGAGCTGGATCTTGTAAGGTCGTAAACCAAGATCCTTGCGCAAAATCTTCCATAAAGTAGACGGGCACAGCCGCAATTGTTGTGCACGATGGCGAATCGACTCATTCGGGTCGTCCTGAACACTACGATCCACAGCAGCAATAACTTCTTCGGTGCGCACTGTACGACGTCTCTGCGGATGCACATTATCAACTAGAGTATGCGTGGTTCGAAAACGATGCATGGTTATTCGGATAACTTGCTCGGATGGACGATTATGTCGACCGTAAAATGGTCGTAGCGCACGATAGGTTTCGCGAACTGAACCACGATTTTCAAAATAAATTTGCACAATTTGCAAGCGTTGTTCCGGCGTAAGTCTATTCATGATGAAATGGCAAACAATACTGAGCACAAACCACCTGTCGTCGCTCAAATTGACATTCACTAAAAGCGGTGTTGCCAAATCAAAAAACAAACCTCTAAAAAAAACACCCATTATATATATATATATATATATATATATATATATATATATATATATATATATATAACAATTAAATTTAGTTAATAATATTAGTAATTTATGCATCTAGACTTACAGATAATAAGAACGAAAAAGACTTTTGAGAAGAGTGCTTGTTTTAAAGCAAATATTTCTATAAGTAGAATTTTGATGTCAAACGTCAAAATAATTTAATTTTTTGAGGACAAAAAATTGAAAGTTCAAAATTTAAAGGTTAAGAGAATGTTTATATTTGAAAAAATATGTTTAAATTTTAGGTAAAAATAGAACGACTACATACTCGTCATATAGGAAAGCAAACTTTAGAATCATTCATATAATTCATATAATTAATTATAATTGTTATTACTATTAAATTTTGTTTCATCTAAAACAAAATATAAGAGTAAATTGAGCTTAAATTTTCGATATCTGTTTTTTTATTCATTGCCAAAGGTTAATTTTTAATTTCTTCCATTTCTAAAAATGTTCTTTTGGTAGTATTATTTTCTATGTGTAAGATTTCAAATTGTCAATTAAATGTTCTGATAGGGCGCAAGATCTTTTGTTTAATCCTGAGTGTTTTGATAATTTTTTGAGAAGTTTGACCAATATATTTTTCGTCACAATTATTATAAGGAATACAGTAGACACAATTCGATTTGTTTGAAACTGGATCTTGGTCTTTTAATTTACTGTAAAGTGTTCCAATAGTTTTTATGTTTTTTTGAGATATTTTAATGTTTTCATTTTTAAGAATTTTAATAATTTTTCGACTTAAATTAGGAATTGATCCAAAGAAGTACTTTTCTT
Organism: Kuschelorhynchus macadamiae; assembly: GCA_030620095.1. Taxonomy (NCBI): domain Eukaryota; kingdom Metazoa; phylum Arthropoda; class Insecta; order Coleoptera; family Curculionidae; genus Kuschelorhynchus; species Kuschelorhynchus macadamiae. Next base: position 326,542 of record JAUTXW010002823.1, on the reverse strand, counting down.
ATTATATTAACAGGATAGGAATTATCTATAAGTATTTGTTTTAATCTGTTAAAATTCTTTTGTTTTAAAGTTGAATGGGCAAGATTTTCTATTCGGTTTTTAAGCCTAAAATCATATTTATTTTTATTTTGTTAGAGTGATATAACATATTGTATCAAGATAAGGCAGGTTATCGTCATTTTGTTTTTCACATGTAATATTTAAATTATGATCATAATTATTAAAAAACTTGTAAAATTTCATCACATTTATTGTAAGGTATAGAAGTAAAAATATCCTCTACAATTCTTTTTTAAGAAGGAATTTCGAAAGATAGTAAAATGTTATCAAGTAAGTCATTAGAGTTCCTAAAATTTGTTTATAGAAACAATTTTCAATAAAAAAATATTTGTATTAAAAATTGTTTCAATAATACTTAATCATTTTTGTTGTGATATTTTACAGTGACTTTGAATGACGTTACACCTTTTTTTCCTTTTGATAATAGGGTTTCTAATTAAATTTAGTGAAATTAGAAATTAATTAAGAAACAACGTCAAACTAATTAATATGTAATTATTAGGAATTATTTTATTATTAATGAAATTAGAAAATTCGGAAGAATCTTTTACATAATGCATTCTAGGTCAGTGATCATATTACAAGTTTTTAGATTGCTGATTATATCATTACAGGTTTTTCCGATTTGGACATCATCAATAATTTGATGAGATAAGGCAGAATAGTCTGTTTTATTGATAATGACAGTAACATTGCCTTTATCAGATCTTGTGATTAAAATTTCTGGATGTTCTTTAAAAAACTTTTTGATTTTACTGTATATTTTGTTAAAAAAATTATTGAACATTGTGGGTTTCTGCGAAAAAGTTGTTATTATGTTTGTAAATTTAACTCTAAATAGATCTTTCTTAGTTTCATCAAAACTATATATCAAATACCCACTCACTTCATCAAAACTATATATCAAATACTCAATTTGTATCCAGAAGCTCCTTTTATATCATTTGGAATTTCAATGTTTGTAGGTTTCTAATCCAGTTTTCTTTTTTTTTTTAGTTTCTCTTGTTGTTTTGACTTTAAATTATTTAGTTTGTTAATATTACTTCTTTTAATTTTGTTGAAATACATATTATATGAATTGTTTTGTCTACGTTTATATTCTGGTCACGTATCATTAGGTACTTGTGTAGGAATTAAATTTATTAAATTTTTTATTGTTTTTTCTAATTCATTAATATAATTATGTGCTAATTTAATTTCTAAATTTAAAATTTTGTGAATAGATTCATTTCAACTATTTTGAGTAATATTAATGACATTTTTAAAGCCATGTCCGATATGACTGGGAATGACACATTTCTTTGTCATTCGAAAAGAAAAATCTTTCTATTTTTCATTGAAGCTAGCTTCTTTTTGATATTGGAAAATTGCTTCATGTTGTTAAGTACTCGTGTCCATAATTTCTCAAAAATCCCGTTTTTGTAATATATGTTCTTAATTAAGGGCCGTGTAACTTTACAATTTTTTTATTATATGTAAGTCTAGATGCATATATTACTAATATAATTTCCTAACACTGGAACCTACGGAAGCGTATAAGGGCCACAATTTTTTTTATTTTTAAATTCTGACTGAATTTAACAAAACTCTGAGTTTAAAGTCAGAATTTAACAAAATTCTGAGTTTAAAGTCAGAATCTAACAAAATTCTGAGTTTAAAGTCGAAATTTAACTAAATTCTTAGTTTAAAGTCAGAAATTAACTAAATTCTGAGTTTAAAGTCAGAATTTAACAAAATTCAGAGTTTAAAGTCAGAATTTAACAAAATTCTGAGTTTAAAGTCGAAATTTAACTAAATTCTGAGTTTAAAGTCAGAATTTAACGAAATGCATTTTTGACTTCTCCTGCCAAACCTGAAATTGGTGTCAGGAGATAGATAATTAAATATTAAGACAGATAAGTGAAATCCATTTCGTTGCAAGTAAACTCGTTTGAGATTTACCGAGCTTCAAAGGGTCAACATTGTCATTGTTCAAGCGCTATTTTCTCGAAAACAGTTAAATTTAGGCATGAGAAAAGTAACTCAATAAGTGCTTGGATTTTTTAGAAAAATATAAAAATTTATTAAAATATAGGGCATTTCATTTAAAAAACGGATGATACCTCCGGTTTGAGTTAGAAGCGGCAACACCGCGCAATTTAAAATATTTTATAACGAGAGTATATTATGTTCATCTATGGCCAAAGCCAAATTCTCAAAACATCCTATTCGTTGGTTCTCCTGAAACAGAGGGGGAGATTTGTCAGTATGTTTCGCGAGACACCCTTAAATCGTTGAAACATATATGAACCGTTTCTTAAGACTTATTTATCGTTTTGTATTAGATTTTGTATTTTGTGAACCTTTTAATTTATATGTTTTCTTTCATTAATTTTGGCTTTTTTTTTCAGCAATAGAAATAAATAAAAATATATAAAATGAACTAATTAAACATATGTTTAATTTGTCAGGGACTTATTTAACACTCAAAAATCAAAATAGGAAACTTTTATTTTGTACCCTCCTCCCCTTTCATCATTTTTTAACTATCTGTAGTTTGGTGGAACAATTCATAGGGCATTTGCCATTATTCAAACAAGAATATTGAACTTGTTTTTTTGGTTTCTAGTCTGTTATACAATTGTACGGAATAATTTCTTGACTAAACTCAGAATTTTGTTAAATTCCGACTTTAAACTCAGAATTTTGTTAAATTTTTATTAAATTCCGGCTTTAAACTCAGATTATTCCGACTTGTTAAATTTTGTTAAATTCTGACTTTAAACTCAGAATTTTATTAAATTCCGACTTTAAACTCAGAATTTTATTAAATTCCGATTTTGAACTCAGAATTTGTTAAATTCTGACTTTAAATTCAGAATTTAGTTAAATTCCGAGAATTTTATTAAATTCCGACTTTGAACTCAGAATTTTCTTAAATTCCGACTTTAAACTCAGAATTGAAAAATAAAAAAAATTGTGGCCCTTCTACGCTTCCGTAGGAATTTTGTTAAATTAAATTTTGTTAAATTCCGCTGCGGTGGAAGAATTTTGTTAAATAACTCAGAATTTTATTATCAAAATAAATTTTATTAGAGTTTAAACTAACCACACTACACCACAACTTATTACATTCTGGACGCGCGTTTCGCTAACCAAGTTAGCATCATCAGCAGATAATATATGAGTTTATAATAGAATGTAACAAGTTGTGGTGTAGTGTGGTTTGAACTCTTGTATTTTGATCTACTTTTTTGAGCCTTAATATCCAAGAAAATCCACCATCACGATATATAGAGTTTTTAATAAACACTGTAAGGTGTCGGGTCCCCTAGTCGGTGGTGCTCCAAGCCCGGCGCATAGTGCCCCAGTACGACTTGTATCATATCTATGCTGGTGTTCCATAAAAGTCTGGCCATATCTTCGCTTCGGGCCTGGTCGCTTTCCTGGCACGGACAACAGTTGTTGAAGTAGACGCCTAAAATCGAACAACGCTTAAAACAGTGTACATACAGAGTTTTTCCGTGTATTTTGACTCTCACGACAGAAAAATACAACGCTATATTTTTCTGTGTCCTCACCTAGGAAGTTTATTTATTATTCAAGATAGAAGAAAATGTTGAATGTAAAAGTTACTTGGTTTTACCACTATCAACCATATAAACAAAAAACAACTAGAAAATAAAAAATTGAGCTTTCACTTCGTTATTTTAAATGTATAATTTTCAATTGTTTTTTCTCTATTTTGTTGACAGATTTTGAAACAACTTTTATATTCAACATTTTCTTCTATCTTAAATAATAAACTCTCTAGGTGGATGTAAAAATATATGAAATCATATTTTGGGAACACGAAAATCAATTTAATTCAAATGGGTGTCAAACTATATGATTAACAAACATAGAAATTATAATCTGTCAGGTCTCAGAAAATTATAATTATTAACATGACACGTGTTTCGCCCTTACGAGCATCATCAGCACACACTAAAGTACAACAAAACAAACAACTACTTATACATATTTGATCGACACTAAAGTTGCCAATTATCTGAAAAACGTTGATATTCCGCACAATACATTATTGGCTTCAGTGGATGAGAACAATTTGTTTCCTAGTGTACAGAGTTATTTTTTTTATAATTTCCTACCCCCTGAGAGGATTATTTTTTTTAAGATATAGTCGAATGCGGTCTTATCGTGCGGGTCCAAAGGTCACCAACATTATGAATCTAATCAGAAAACACAGTGAGTACCAAAATGTGTGATTCTTTTATCGAGCTATTAAATCTCGATGGGCTATTTACAAATATACAGGGAGAAAGAAAATAGTTTTTTTTAATTATATTACGCAATATTATTAAGATAGCCACTTAATATTATTTTATATATTAAATGCCGCGGGACTAAATAAGAAAATTCGCAATATGTATTTGGTTAAAATTTTTTGGTTGGCAAAAACAAAAATATACAAAATGGCAAGCGCCTTAATAAAGTCGGAAGGAGGTTCGGATCAGTGGAACAATCAGGATATGTTCTGTTTATACAGCCACTTAATGAAAATGAGATTTTTTTATCAATCACCAAAAATTATGAACCCCGCTTGACTTAAAAATCTAACCACTTATACAGTGTCATTTATTTAAACGCGGGCCACCCCTACACAAAGAAAACTTGTTTTTTTTGTATTGTGATAACAAAAAAAATTTATTTTGCAAAAATATTATACACTTTTGTTAAAAACACAAGATAATTAGTTATTACTTCCCTCGTGAGATTTTTTCAGATCTTTACGTTTAAGGGTTTCTCAAAAGTCTAAAATTAAGAGCCATGCATACGAAAAATACAGGCTATATATATATATATATATATATATATATATATATATATATATATATATATATATATATATAAAAAGTAATGATAAACACCAACCATGTAACTACAGACCTATATCTATTATAAACAATTTTGGAAAATTATTAGAAATGTCTCTTAAAAAAAGAATTTATGAACACCTAGAAATAAATAATATTATGGCAAAAAATCAGTTTGGCTTTCGTCAAAACTGTTCTACTGAAGACGCCCTATTTGAGGTAAGTAAAACAATATAGAATTCTATAGAAAATAACAAAAAGCAAGTAGTAATTTTCCTCGATTTAGCTAAAGCGTTTGACACCGTTTCACATGATATTCTCTTAGATAGACTTTATCAGTATGGTATAAGAGGACTACCAAACAGATTACTTAGAGATTACCTTTCGCATAGAGAACAATCTGTCAAGATTGCTAATGAAATGGGAGGTTTTGGAGTGGTCACCTGTGGAGTACCGCAGGGGACAGTACTGGGGCCACTTTTATTTACCGTTTATATAAACGAATTGTTATTTTTAGATACTCGCGCAAAGATAATTTCTTATGCAGATGACACTGTTCTGTTGGCAGCTGGTGACAGCTGGGATGAAGCAATGAGTATTGCAACTACAGAATTTTCGAAAATCTCCCAGTGGCTTGGAGAAAATTTACTAACATTAAATATAGATAAAACCAAATGTATGTGTTTCAGTCTTTATGATGTGCATCAACCACCTATCCAAAATTTAAAAATACATTCTTATCAGTGTATTGGAATTAATAAATTAAACTGCCAATGCAATAACTTTATACAAAAAGTAGATAAAATAAAGTATCTAGGAATTATAATTGATAAAAATCTAAAATGGGATGAACATATTAATTACATAAATTTAAGAATACGTAAATTGATTTATAAATTTTATAATATCCGTAATATTATGCCTGTACATATCATAAAGATGTTATATACATCTTTAGCTGAAAGCATCATAAGATATGGAATATCTATTTGGGGAGGTATTTTTCCAGCTATTTTAGAACCCCTAAAATAATCTCAAAAAAACATACTTAAAGTCGCGTACAAAAAAAAGATGAGATATCCAACAGAACAACTTTTCCAAGATTCAAAAGTTTTCAATATACATCAACTATACATAAGTGCCGCTCTTGACAAAAACTACTACTCAACGTTTTATAACATATTTTGCCCCGAAATTTTATAACGTATTACCAACTGAATTAAGAAAAATAAATAACAAACACCTATTTGCCAAAAAGGTATCTCTTTTTATTACATCGAACTATTTTGCTTCTCCGTAAGTATTCGTGGCAAGCATCAAGCTCAAGTTTTACCTTTTCTTCTTGGCTAATTTTGACATTTTCATTTGTCCTAGGCACATGTACTAGCTTTGGATTTACCTTATTTATTTTGTTTAAATTTATAAATAACTATGTTTATTTAGCGTATAACCATTTTTCTCTTTTTTTTTATATATTTTTATTGTATTCTAAAAACAAACTGTTTGTACACACACAGACATTTTATTTAGGTGTACATTGTTTAACATTTTTGTTATTACTTTATAATGTACAGAAATTTGAAATAAATTATATATATATATATATATATATATATATATATATATATATATATATATATATATATATATATATATATATATATATATATATATATATATATAATATATATAGTTGATATATAATTTTCTTGAGTAGGTCCGAAAAAAAAAGTAATTGTGACTGAGGTTTTGGTAGTGTCACATATATTGTCAATTTTAAAAAATATCATTTTTGACGTTTCGGCAGGAACACCCTTGCCTTTCTCAAAAAATGTTTATCCTAAAACCAAAAAACAAAACCCTACATTTCACAATAAAAACCTATCACTTTTAACTTACCATGAAACGTAATTAATCATTTAAAATTAAAATCTTAATAAAGAACAAATTTCACTAATTTTTACGAACATACGAAAATAACAAAAAAGACGACAACATATCGTTTGCTGCTCGCTCTTGGGCGATTTCACACTGATTTAGATTTTATTATTTTTAAAGAAAATAACCCGTCGTTGGTATGGAAGGGAGGGGCAATATTTACTTTAGTTATATTGTACCGAAATAGATTCTATTTAACACATCTATATCCTTTTTGTCATTTATGGCATGTTTGTTTTTTTTATTTCTATTGACTCATATATTTCCCTCTTCTTTTTATGTAACTCAGTTTTTAGAATCTTTGTTCGGTCAAAATCGAAAGTATGATTATTTTGTTGTGCGTGTTTAGATAATGCAGTTTGGTTTTTCTTATCGTACTTGTGGCCATGTAATCTTGACTGTAGATATTGTTGTGTCTGCCCAATATAAACACCATCACAATCCTTGCATGGTAACTGATATACTATATGTGTTTTTTGAAATTTTGAATTTTTTGTCTTAAGTTTTGTGTAATGTTGATTTAGGAAATTATATCCCCTATGGGCAACTTGTACGTTATATTTAGAGAATAAATGATTAAATTGTTCGGATAGCCCCTGTATGTATGGTAGTGTCAAGTAATTTTTTTTTGTTGTTTTATTTGACTGATAAATCAAATGATATATGATAATCATGTATTCAAATAAAACAACAAAAAAAAAATTACTTGACACTACCATACATACAGGGGCTATCCGAACAATTTAATCATTTATTCCCTAAATATAACGTACAAGTTGCCCATAGGGGCTAATTTGCTAAATCAACATTACACAAAACTTAAGACAAAAAATTCAAAATTTCAAAAAACACATATAGTATATCAGGTACCATGCAAGGATTGTGATGGTGTTTATATTGGGCAGACACAACAATATCTACAGTCAAGATTACATGGCCACAAGTACGATAAGAAAAACCAAACTGCATTATCTAAACACGCACAACAAAATAATCATACTTTCGATTTTGACCGAACAAAGATTCTAAAAACTGAGTTACATAAAAAGAAAAGGGAAATCTATCAGTCAATAGAAATAAAAAAAAACAAACATGCCATAAATGACAAAAAGGATATAGATGTGTTAAATAGAATCTATTTCGGTACAATATAACTAAAGTAAATATTGCCCCTCCCTTCCATACCAACGATGGGTTATTTTCTTTAAAAATAATAAAATCCAAATCAGTGTGATATCGCCCAAGAGCGAGCAGCAAACGATATGTTGTTGTCGTCTTTTTTGTTATTTTCGTATGTTCGTAAAAATAAGTGAAATTTGTTCTTTATTAAGATTTTAATTTTAAATGATTAATTACGTTTCATGGTAAGTTAAAAGTGATAGGTTTTTATTGTGAAATGTAGGGTTTTGTTTTTTGGTTTTAGGATAAACATTTTTTGAGAAAGGCAAGGGTGTTCCTGCCGAAAAGTCAAAAATGATATTTTTTTAAAATTGACAATATATGTGACACTACCAAAACCTCAGTCACAATTACTTTCTTTTTCGGACCTATACCCAAGAAAATTATATATATTAACAATATAAAAGGAAGGTCAAGAAACTCTTACCAAATCAATAAATATATATATATATATATATATATATATATATATATATATATATATATATATATATATATATATATATATATATATATATATATATATATATATATATATATATATATATATATATATATATATATATATATATATATATATATATATATATATATATATATATATATATATATATATATATATATATATATATATATATATATATATATATATATATATATATATATATATATATATATATATATATATATAGAGCCTGTATTTTTCGTTAGCCCCGAGTTTCTGGTAAAGCGATTTTCCCGATTTTTATATATCAAATTTTGTCTTATAATTAATAAAAAAATTTACTTATTTTAAACACGCTATTCTATAATTATTTACTTATTGCCTAGAAAATTACAAATGTACTAAAAAAAGTAAGCAAAAAAATGGTGTCAAATCTAATAAAAAAAATTTTAAATTAAAATTCACTGGCTAATATCCAGGAACCAGTGGCAAAAGCTCTGAGAATCGGTGAATGTACAGAAACTTGTGCATTGAAAAAAAAACATAATTTACTTCCGAAGAAGATTAAGAAATGTGCACGAAAAAATCCAAAGGCAAAAGACTAAAAAAATCCTTCGGAAACTTTTTAATATTATAGACTAAAAAATATCATCATCAGTTAAAAAGTCCTCATCTTCTGAGTCGTCCTCAAATGGCGTAATGATCACTGGTGCTATTTCGACATCTAGAACTCGTTCTCGATTCCACCAATCCCATATTAATTTCTCCGTATGTTCCACAGATTTCTTCTAGTACTCCGGCGTAATATAATTTAATGAATCTTGCCAAATAACTTGCACTTCATCTGATGTAAGACCATCGTTCACGTGTTTTTCGTAATATGATTTTGCCCCAGCCCATATTAATTCTATTGAGTTAAACTGGCAATGGTATGGCGGCAGTCGTAAAACCTCATGCCTATTTTCCCGTAATATTTCATATACGGTATATATTGTTGGTTTTTTTAATAGATTTTGCCATTAAAAGAAGTTCTAGTTTCAGCATATTGAGTAAAGGATTTCCAGGATGAAGTAGGTTGTTTATTTAAGATTCTTGAATGATAAGATGCATTGTCCAGAATGATTAAAGATGGAGCATCTAAATTTGGAATCAGTTGATTTTTAAACAACTTTTCAAACAGTTCACAGTTCATATTATCATGGTAGTCCATACTTTTGGATGTTGAAGAAAACGGTAAACTTGCACCTGGGAGAAATCCTGTCGAAGAACCTGCATGCAAAATGATGAACCGTTTCCCGTCCCACATCCCTTTTTCTCTCGACACTTTTTACAGACTCGTCCTGCCAAGATTTCGAACCACTTCCGTTAGAAAATATCTAAGTCTCGTCTAAAAATACCACTTTTCTAAATTTTGAATTAACATTTTCCGTGTATTTCTTTAAAAACTGGATACGCTGACTAGCTCTATGTGGCAACTCGCATAAAAATCTTCGATTACAGTCCTTTTTATATCGAAAACCCAACATTTTTATTGATTTTGACAACGATTTTAGTCCAATTTCCGATATGCCTCGATTTTTTAAAGCTTCTTTTAAAACTTGAAGGGTTATATTAGTTTTTGATGTGTATAAATCGTAAATTGCATTACGAACATCCATTTTTACATTGTCACTTAAGTCTTCTGTCTTTGGCTTTTTTCGTGTACAGGGTGTCCCACATAAGATCCTCTATCCCCTTATCTCGAAAGATATACAATTTAGGAAAAAAAGTTATATATAAAGTGTTATTGTTTTTAAGTGAACTTTTATATTATATACCTTTCATGTATACAGGGTGCTCAGTTTTTCCTGGTTAGGAGTCAACTCCTAAAAATTAAATGGGACACCCTGTATATTATCCTGGATATGGATTCCTCATTAAAAATAAGGGTAACTTTCATTAAGATATTGTATACCTATCTCTCGTCGTTTAGAATATAATAGTCGTTTTATTTAATTTTTTGCTAAAAACGTATATATTTAAGGTAGTAGAAAAAAATATAAGTATATAATATTTGGTGAAGCTGCCATTTTTATATTAAAGACAACACCACAATATATAATTTAAGTTGTTTACTTTGACTACAAATTATACAGGGTGATATCAGAAATTCAATCGATCGGAATATATAAAATTACTTATAAGTCAATAATCTTAAATGGAACACCCTGTATATTATTGCAGATTTCGATGGTTCACAAAAAATTAAAGTAACTTTGTATATAATAACCTATACCTATCTCTAACCGTTTAGAAAATATTCGCTATTAAACTTTTTTTATGCAATAAAAAATACCTTTGGTTTAAATTTAATGACGAAATACGTCACAAATATTTTTTAACGGGCTGACCATAGTAGATTTTCAACAAAATACTGTAGTTTACAATTTTAACTAAGATGTCTGTATTCTGTATTCCCTGAGAAAATAATTCATTACAAATCATAAAATGAAACCAAATATTGCATGTAATTAACTAACGCTGCAAAATCAAAACTGCCATGGAAAACAAATAAAGTGCTTTGGAAACCAACGTAAACAATATTTGTCAAATAATATAATAAATTTTGGTTTGTTGTGTGTTAAGTTCATCTTTATCTTATAATGTCTTATACTGCCGAAGAAATGTTGAACTTATATCAGTGTTATCTTCAAAATAACAATCATCAGTTGCACTGACTATAAGAGCATATCATGAAAAGTATCCGGAGAGAAGAATACCGGAAAGATCCATGTTTGGGCGAATTGAACTAGATCTCGAACAGCATGGTGTTTTAAAATATGAAAAAAGAAATAAACCTAAAAGTATCTTGGATTATGAAACGCAATTAAATATATGCTTATATTTCGAAGAATTTACAGAAAATTCCATCAGAGATGCAGAAAAAGACTTAAGTATTGCTAGAACTGATATTCATAGGACGCTGAAAATGAATAACTACAGGGCGTTTAAGTTCGCTAAATTGCAACACTTAGAACCTACCGATCATATTCTACGATTGGAATATTATGACCTAATGATGGATCGACATTTTCGTAACCCTAATTTTTTTAACCAAATTTGTTGGACGGACGAAGCGATATTTACTACCTCAGGGATATTTAATAGAAAGAATACTCACTATTGGTCTCAAGAAAACAAACACAACATCAAAACTATTCAACATCAAGGTCGTCGTAGTGTTCATTGTTGGTGTGCGATTTACAGGAATCAAGTAATAGGTCCTCTATTTCTGGATAACCATTTAAATGGTGCGAGGTACCTAGAGCTACTGACTAACAATATCAGGCCGTTACTAGAGGTCAATGGTAACATAAATAATATTATTTACCAAATGGATGGAGCACCTTGCCATAACACCATTCAATTGAGAACTTATTTAAGTGTTAACTATGCAGAGGTCGTTGGACCAAATGGAAATATTCGTTGGCCTCCGCGGAGTCCAGATTTGACGCCCCTGGACTATTTTCTGTGGGGAACATTAAAGGATAAAGTATACAAAAATAAACCTCAAGATGTTGATGATCTCAAGAATCGAATAAGGGAAGAAATTCAAAATATCAATGAAAGTGCTGCAGTAAGAGATGCCTTAAGAAAAATGGAAGTCATCTACACAACTTGTATTGCCCAAAATGGAGGCCATGTGGCAAATTTACTTTAATTTTCCCTTTTGCATTAGGTATATTGGTCCTTTCGTTATACATGCAATTGTTTTTTTGATTTTACACATTAATTCATTTGTAATTATGTAAATGTTCTCTATTAACTTAACTTCTTACTACATACTTATTTAATAGTTCACAAAATTTACATATTGTTAAATGTTAAAACATTTCTATATTTGCTAAAATTTCGTATTCGTTGAAATAAAAGATTAATATTTTTGTTATGTCGGCCATAGGTATTTTATTATATCGATCATTGGAAAGAATTAATTTCTCAAAAAATACAGACATCTTAGTTAAAATTGTAAACTACAGTATTTTGTTGAAAATCTACTATGGTCAGCCCGTTAAAAAATATTTGTGACGTATTTCGTCATTAAATTTAAACCAAAGGTATTTTTTATTGCATAAAAAAAGTTTAATAGCGAATATTTTCTAAACGGTTCGAGATAGGTATAGGTTATTATATACAAAGTTACTTTAATTTTTTGTGAACCATCGAAATCTGCAATGATATACAGGGTGTTCCATTTAAGATTATTGACTTATAAGTAATTTTATATATTCCCATCGATTGAATTTCTGATATCACCCTGTATAATTTGTAGTCAAAGTAAACAACTTAAATTATATATTGTGGTGTTGTCTTTAATATAAAAATGGCAGCTTCACCAAATATTATATAATTATATTTTTTTCTATTACCTTAAATATATACGTTTTTAGCAAAAAATTAAATAAAACGGCTATTATATCCTAAACGACGAGAGATAGGTATACAATATCTTAATGAAAGTTACCCTTATTTTTAATGAGGAATCCATATCCAGGATAATATACAGGGTGTCCCATTTAATTTTTAGGAGTTGACTCCTAACCAGGAAAAACTGAGCACCCTGTATACATGAAAGGTATATAATATAAAAGTTCACTTAAAAACATTAACACTTTATATATAACTTTTTTCCTAAATTGTATATCTTTCGAGATAAGGGGATAGAGGATCTTATATGGGACACTCTGTACAATTTTCTGCACAGTACTTATACCGATTCCCAGAGCTTTTGCTACTGTCTCCTGGATATTGGCAGGTGAATTTTCATTTTCGTAATATTTTATTAGATTTAATACCATTTTTTTCGCTTGTGGATGCAAAAAACCCGAAAATTGTTTTCTATTACTAATTTTATCAATGAATTGTCAATCTGACTTTGAAGTGACATCGTTCAAAGATTTTTGCAACTGCTGGTATTTATATGTTTATCCTTATAGGTCTATCTAATTCATTTTCCGAATTTTATGCGGAGGATATAATTACACGTAATAAAAGAAAAACCAACTTAAAAAGTTTGTTGTTGATAAATCGTATGACCAGCACAATAACACTGATTTTGACTATACAAAGAAATGGTTCCTACGAAAGTCATAGGGAATTTCCTAAAGATTTACATGGCGACACTTTTAAAAACAAAAGACGATCTGAAAATCACTAAATCACTTTGTTATTTTAAGTTAGTGTGTTTTATTCTATTTGTAAGTTATTGTTTTCAGATTTGTGAGTGTGATTATTAACTAAGATTCTCTCTGTTGTTTGCAGGTCTGATGAAGCTCGTGTCATGTTAAAAATGGTGGCCATTTAGTTATTTTTTTTTACGTTTACACGTCTATTACTCCGCGATGGTTTAACCAATTTCAGGAGACATTCAGGATATTGCCAGAGTGGTCCCATAGCAAGAATCACTTTTGTGCCAAGATATATTAAAAGAAGTTTTTTAATTTTCCACTCTCGCGTCTCGATTATACGCGTTCACCATTATATCAGGGAAAAATGCAGTAAAATAGAGCGGAAGCTTTCACGGCTCTGTTCAATTAAAAAATCTTGATTCTTGGGATTAGACCGCGCCAAAAATTGGAATTACTATCCGACGTTTCGCCTTTGATTGCACGAGACATCTTCAGGAATCTGTACTCTACGAGATCTGAACGATGAATGAGCTCGAAGAGATTCAGGCGGGCTTTTATACCCGACTTGTGCTCGACGAACCGTGGCCCTGTGTTGATAATCGGTTTCCACATGTGATGTAGACCGTAACCGTTGAAATTCTTTGTATGTTTAATATTTCAATACAATCTCTAATGCTAACCTATGCTAGAACCTTGGTTTCCTTTACGTCTATAATATGGCCAGTAATATGCTGGTGTTCAGCTACAGCAGATTGAATAGTGTGTTTCTTTTTAATACATCGTTTATGTTCCTTAAGTCTAGTTGACTAGGGGCAAGGAATTGTATATAATCTTTCTGTTTGTCTGTCTGTAGACATAGTATCCTCTATCAACAATCAGAAGGTTACAGGTGGAACACGTCGATAAAATCAGATATGAAACAGCGAAGATCAATAAAAATTCAAACCACCGAAGTCTAATCTCTACGCAGCCGAAAAAGCATTAATGACCTTAGATGAAGACGAAAACATTCTGGTACTTCCAGCAGATAAAGGCAACGCCACAGTCGTCTTGGATAGAACGGAATACGTGGAACAACAACTCTTGGGAGGACTTTTGGACAACAACACGTATAAGGTTATGCAGGCAAACTCTACAAGTAGAATAGAAAGACGCATCAACAAACTGATTAACTTATCCAGTCTACCACCAGCGGAGAAGAAATCATTGAAACCAAGCAGCTCCAAGATTCCCAGATTCTACGGTATTCCTAAGATACACAAGAATGTACCAACAATGTACCACTTTGACCAATCGTCAGTGCAATAGACTCGCCCACCAATAAACTAGGTAAATATCTTTCAAATTATTTTATCAAAAACTCGGCACATTTCGTGGAAAAACTTAAGACAATCCAGTTGGTCACTTTCGATGTAGAATCACTATACATAAAATGTTCCTGTCCACGACGACGAATTTCCATTATATCAGACTTATTGGATTATAATAATCTTGATAAGAACTTAATAGAAAATGTCTTACATCTACTTATTTCATTTTCAATGAACTTTTTATGAACCGCTTCAGAGGCACCTATGGGATCTCCTCTATCACCTGTGGTAGCGAATATCTTTATGGAAGCCTTTGAGGATATTGCTCTAACATCCTCTTCACTAAAACCGAAACACTGATTCAGATATGTATATGATACTTTTGTTGTATGGCCTCATGGACAGGATAATCTCCTCATATTTCTGGACCACTTTAATTAACAACATCATAATATCAAGTTCACAATGGAAATTGAATCTAATGGAACGATTCCCTTTCTAGATGTATGTAAAGTGCGGGACACGAAAGAAAACCGGGCGGAGTCAATCGGTTTAGGAAGGTCGGCCAAGAAATCTCTTTAAACCAGTGGTGTCCCGTCGTTCTTTAAATAATATGGCACTCCTTTTTGACTATACGCACATCAGATAATTAAAAAATGGAACTATGCTTAATGAACCTTTATCTATATTTGTCCGTTTTCTTTCGTGGACCGCACTTCTATATCTCTTTTGTGTTGCAAAAACGGCGAACTTTCGAATTTTAAAATGATTTAATTTTGATTTTTCTTGATCGATTTACCTATAAATATACTTTTTCTTGAGTTCTGTCATTAACGGTTCCCGGGCTACTGCCTACGACCACTATTATTGGACCACCCAGTATAGTGATACACGATTTACAATTCCAGATTTTACAAGGGCAGCCAGCATCAGATCCAGTGAACGAGATTTATCAAAATTTTAATTTATGTAGTTCGACTTTGGGCTACTCGGGTATGCCAAAAGTGTCCGTCTGTCTCCGTTTGTCATATTACTTTATACAGGGCCCGTCATTGTGAAGTATTATACGGGGCGTTTCCTAATTGCGTGCTGATGTTAAAGGGGGTGTTTTTATGTCTTAAAAGTCTTAACTTTTGAG
Source organism: Kuschelorhynchus macadamiae (assembly GCA_030620095.1). NCBI lineage: Eukaryota > Metazoa > Arthropoda > Insecta > Coleoptera > Curculionidae > Kuschelorhynchus > Kuschelorhynchus macadamiae. The sequence goes on along the minus strand of JAUTXW010002823.1, from coordinate 310,448 downwards.
ATACAGGATGGTAAAGTTTAAAAAAAAAACATTTTTCTTCATCCCAATTCTGATGCTAGTGTAGATAACTGCATAAAATCCGATACACGTCTTCTATGCATTAAGGAGCATTCAGATTTACCTAGGTTAATTACATATGTACTCCACTGGTAGAAATTTGAAAAATTGATTGTTAATAAAAAAATGCCCTTTTATGCATAAAAGACGTGTATCAAATTTCACACAGTTATTTATCTATAATAGCATCAGAATTAGGATTTTAAAAAAATGTCTTTTTAAAACCCTGTATCTCCAAAGTTAAGATTTTTAGGTTCATATTAAACTTTTTTCTTAAAAAGGTCCAAGAATGACCCCCCTTTTAACACGCAATTAGGAAACGCTCTGTATAGTACTTCACAATGACGCCCCCTGTACAAAGTAATATGACAGCCGGAGACAAACGGTCACTTTTGGCATACCCGAATAGCCCAAAGTCGAACTGCATAAGTTAAAATTTTGATAAATCTTGTTCACTGAAATCAGTGCTGGCTCCCCTACTATAACACATTGATGTGTTAATTTTGGAAAAATATGAGTGCTGTAGTTTTTCAAATATTAATTGCATTATTAGATATTTTTTGACACCCGGTATTGAACAGGAAATTAATTATTTTGAAGCAGTTTATTGACAGCTACTTTATGAACAATTTTACAAAATATATGAAAATAGAACTAAGCCATTTTTCAGGTTGACGGCTCTGATTCTAATGGTTCGATTCCTTCTAAATCATTGTCTTCCTCTGAAAATGATGAGGTTTCGTCGTCACTACTTGAAGATCCCCGTGTGATAACTAAATCATTAATAACCGTTTTAATTTTGCCTTCTACTTCCCAGTATTTATCTTCAATAGAACGAACATGTTTAACATACGATTTCCAGTTTTCAGTCGATATTGAGTCAATCGCTTCTAAGGTTATTTTATTTAGATCTTTAATTGAAAGTTCACCGGTGTTGCGCTCTCGAATTAATTTTTTTACTCCTGCCCATGCAAGTTCAATAGGGTTGAGGTCACACATGTATGGAGGCAGCCTTAAAGGTCTTTGACCGAGGTTACGTAAAAGACCGTCAATTTTATAGCTTTTTTCTCTAGACTTGTTGGCTGATATTACTTCATATAATTGATATTTTCTCCATGTTGGATCACAAACAAGATTTTTCGATTTAAGTCACGATATCATATGAGCTTTTGTAGAGTATTCAGCATTACCATTGCCACGACTGATTTGGGAGGAATGTTAGGTAGAAGCTTCTCGAGCAACCAGTTTTCAAAATTATCTCTATTCATCTGTCCATGATAGTCTCCAGTTGTTAGTCCCGAGCGAAAAAATAAAGCAGAACCTGGAACAAATCCTGCTTCTGAACCAGCATGAACTATAATAAAGCAACTGCTAGAGCGGATTCCCTGAACAACACCTGTAACACTTTCACTTTGCCAGCATTTGTTCACTGTCATATCATTATCTACCCAGGTTTCGTCTAGATACACAATATTGCGTCGTTCTTGCCTATATTGATAGATATACCACCCGCCAGTGAAAAATATTTGGTCTCTCAAAGAGCAATTTTCGTTTATTTTGGCACTTGCGCCAAACAAAACCATTTGATCGTAAAAGCCGATTTAAGGTTCTTTACAGCACGAAGTAGTGGTTTGCAGGTCGGAACCTTCTTCAAGTTTCTATAAAAATCCTCTATTGTTCGTCGAATTACTTGAAAATCACCATCGTCAATTTTATCTTTGTATGATAATCGGGGTCTTTTTTTACCAGGAGATTTTAAAGGTGAAGTAGAACATGAGCGATCGTTATGTTCTCTTTGAATTTTTCTTACACTACTTTCCGAAACACCAGTGTAAAATGCAGCGCGTTCTGTTCGATTTTGAATTGGAATAGTCAAACTATTATTTTCAGCTTCTCTAGTACAGGTCTATATAACGCTCGCACGTGCACCGCTTCGAATTGTTTTTCCCCTTTTGCTCGTCATCATTACTTCGAAATAATAATTGAAATTCAACGCAACGCATTTATATATAAAAATGAAAACAAATGCTCGAAATGTATAGGCGCCACTGGAAATAGCTAGAACCTTCTAGCGGCAAGTGCATGGAGACTCTAGGCGCATCCTAATTACAAGTGGACCAGTGCGACATTTACTAAATCCTCGATTAATTTTCCGTACCGCTTAGCTGGCGCACTTTATAGGTGAAGCGGCAAACTATTACAACAAATAAAATAACATAAAATTTATTTACGTACACAAATTTTACTTTTCCGCTTGCTTAAGACTATGAACCTTTATTTTAAGGACTGCCCGGATTTCTTTTGTGTCCCGCACTTTATTCAAAAGGAGGAAAATGGTACATTAGGACAATCTGTGTGTAGAAAACCGACACATACAAATAGGTACTTAAATGCAAGGGAATGGCTATTGCACTTGTACCTTTCCAAATAGAAGGAGTATATAAAATTCCTTGCTCCTGTGAAGAAGTGTATGTGGGAGAAACAGGATGCTCAATATCAACTAAACTTAAGGAACATGAACGATGTATTAAAAAGAAATAAATTGTCCAAACTGCGGTAGCTGAACACCAGCATACTACTGGCCATATTATAAATGTAAAGGAAAGGTTCTAACATCGCTTCTAGGATTTTATAAACGAAAAATTAGAGAATCTATCGAAAATTTCAATAGAGATACGGGTTGCCGCTCTTAACACAAGATCAAGGTTCGGCGAGCACAAGTCGGGTATAAAAGCCCGCCTGAATCTCTTCGAAATCATTCAGTGTTCAGATCTCGTGGAATAAAGATCCCTGAAGATGTCTCGTCCAATCGAAGGCGAAACGTCGAATAGTAATTCCAATTTAACACGGTCTAATCCCAAGAGCCATGATGTTTTAATAAATGCACTAAAATTTGAAAAATAATATTTTTTTCGCCTGGAAAATTTTACTTCGTGAAGGCCGCGCTAAACTAATAAAGACAGTAATGCTTCATACGCGTAGTATTAGACATCAAAACACCGAATTGACTGAATACATGATTATCTTTTTGTGATTAAATAATTAAGAATAAATTTAGCGCCGACTTCACGGAGTAAAATTTTCAAGGTGAAAAAAATATTATTTTTCAATTTTTAGTGTATTTATTAAGAAATCATGGTTCACTTTTTTGTGCCTTTTTTTTGAAGTCGGGTTCATTTTTTTTTTAAATATTTCTTAAAATTTGTAATTAAATTAAATCTAAACTAACCTGTTACCCCCAGCAACTCTGCGGCGGAAGCACAGTAGACGGAAGTTGCGGCGGCTTGTTGCAGGCTCTTAGTGAACGGTCTGACCAGGGCAAAGAGCAATCTGTACAACCACCAATGTCTGCTCAGTGTCGTCGATACCATATTTCCTGGATGTAGGCTGAAAATTGCGAAAGTGAACTGGGAATTTTTGTAATTTTGTAAATAATAATTTTAGGACTAAAAGTCCATATAAACATGCACATCCGCAAGACATTCGTTTTTTTTAGATACAAGTTGTAAAAATTTTTAATTTTTTACCTCCCTCGTAAAAGGGAATTATCCTTTTTTTCAAATATATATATATATATATATATATATATATATATATATATATATATATATATATATATATGTCCCAATAGTGCGTTCTCGGTTGATATCTTGATAACGGATAGCGATATAAAAAAAGTTCAAATACAAAAGTTGTAGAACAATACGGGCTACGTAACCTAAAAGTATTTTCATTTATATAGGGTGTCTCAAAAATCTGTAGCGAAGCAAAGTTGTGTTTTTTCTTGTGGGACACCCTGTATATTTTTGCATATTTAGATTCTGCTCGTGATTCTACACATTTTTTGTATAACATGTCCTATGTCTAAATCTGATAGTTTTTCTAATATCCGCCATTTTGTAAGAAATTATGAATTGCAGTGCCTTTTTTCAAAAGACGTGGGCCGTTGGCTTTTTGATATAGGATTATGATTTTTGGCAGGAACATTAACAAAAGTATGGGTTGACTTTCAACGTGAACAAAATTTGTCGGCGTTGTACAGAGGGTCCTAGATAAGTAGGAAAAATTAAAAAAATTAAAAACATCATATCTTCATTTTTTTAAATGGAATGTATAGTATTTTAATATTTTAGACTATTCGTGACCCAAAACCCTATCTTTCGTTATAAATATATCCTATACCTATTTGGCATAGTTTCCGAGATTTTGACATTTTTGTATTTATTATTTGGTTTTCAATGGCAATCGCCTATAATCGCGAATATTTAACGATAAGAGGCAAGGTAAAAAATATTCAAGAACTTTTCAAATATCTTGGTACGAAACTTATAGGTGGCTATGCGGAAGTATTTATAAAGAAAGCTTATATTGTTGGCCTTGTATTTTATTAGGTTGCGTCAAAAATAATTGGAGTTCAGGGGGCGGATATTCGGATTTAAAAAATTTTTCACGAGCAGTAAAATCGCATGAAAGTTCAAGAGAGCATATTAAAAATTCGGTAGCACTTACAAGACTGGAGCAAAATAGGGCGACTATTGCGGATGCACTACAAGAAAATGCAAGTCTTAATAAAATTGTTTATAATGAAAATGTTCGAAAAAACCGTTTATTATTAAATTATTTAATTGATGTTACTATTACTTTGGGTAAACAGGACAGGACGAGGTCATAATGAAACAACAGATTATTTTAACCGTGGCAATTTTACGGAAATATTTGCATGCTTAATAAAAAGAAATGCCGAACTTACTGAACATTGTGCTAAATTTAGTAATATTTTTACGGGACAATCTAAGACTATACAAAATGAACTAATTGGTGCATACATGACTATATTCAAGAATATATAAAAAAAGAAATCAATGACACCGATTGTTGTTTTTTTGGCGAAATTACGGATGATAGTACTGATATAACAGAAAAATCACAGTGTTCGATAACAGTTAGGTATGTGACCAACGGATCTTTAAAAGAAAGATTTTTAGGATTTTTTGACGTTAGCGATAATAGAACAGCAGAGAGCCTTTTTCATTTAATACAAAACAGCTTAGAGCCTTATGACTTTAAAAATAAATTGGTCGCGCAGTGTTACGATGGGGCTAGTGTTATGGCAGGTGAAATAAATGGACTTCAAACAAAAGTTAGATCTATTTTTTAGCTATGTTTACTCATTGTTGCGCCCACAGATTAAATCTAGTTTTACAACAGGGAACAAAACTGATTACCCAAAGTCGTATATTTTTTGCCACTTTATTAGGAATACCAAATTATTTCCACCAATCACCAAAACGGTCTTTTGTGCTTAATCAGATAGTAGGTATAAGAATTCCGCGAGCTGTAGAAACGCGATGGTATACACGGTCTAAAATTTTAAACTTAGTGGCTAATGAATGGGACAATTTAATTATAGTATTTGAAACTATTATTAATGACTTAAGTTCTGGAACAGAATCTATTAATGGTGCAAAAGGATTTCTAAAGCATTTTAATGATTTCGAATTTTGCCTTTTAACGCATATTTATAAACAAATTTTTAGTTGCACTGATGTACTGTTTCAAATATTACAGTTAAAGCATTTAGATATAAATTACTGTATTTCGCAAATAAACCTTGCCAAGCAACGAATTATTGAATTTAGAAACCAGGACCATTTCAAAGAACTTTTCAATATTGCTAAAAAAGCCACTATTCTGCCAACTAACACACGTCGAGGGCAATGTTCTAGCGACTTTGATATTTTTACTAAATATAAAATATTATATTTCGAAATAATAGATTGTATAATTCTTCAATTAGGGACGCGGTTTGAAAATTTAAATTTCTTTGCTTTAGTCGATTGCACAAAATGTGTTGAATATGTTAAATGCTTTCCAGACGACTTATTAAATAATTTATTAAAAAATTATCCAAACATTTTTGACAGATATAGATTAAACAATGAGCTTTCTGTATTGTATAGGGATGAACAATTTTCAAATTTAGATGTCGAAAAAAGTCTATCTTTGTTATTTAAAGATTTTAAAGCAATTTTTGCGTAAGCATATAAGCTTTTTAATTTAGTTTTAACTATTCCCGCAACAAGTGTATCGGCCGAACGAAATTTTTCATGTCTTAAACGGATCAAAACCTACCTAAGAAAATAATGACACAAGAACGGCTTTCGGGTTTAGCAATGATGTCAATAGAGCAGGAATTACTGTCAGAACTTATGAAGACCAAAACTTTTACGACCAAATTATAACATTTTTGCAACCTTAAAAGACATTCGTATAGATTTAATGTACAAAAAGTAGTTTTTTTATCTTATTTCATACAACTATTTATTTTAAGTTTTAATAAACTAAATTATGTTTTTATTATCGCAATCACCGCTATATTTTAGTGATAGGTGTACATATTTTACTTGTTTTGTTTACTTTTTATTTACTTTTTTTAGAGTTTATTTTTTTAGTTTTTAATGGTTTTGTAGGGCTATTGGCGATGACCTCCATTAAAAAAAAAGGTCAACGCGTCGCAGAATAATACCTCATGGGTGACGTGGAAATTTATTCACATTTAAACAAAATTAACCTCATGTAGCCTCACCCTTCAATATACTCACGAACCGCCACTGACTTATCTAGGCCCCCTTTACAACGCCGACAAATTTTGTTCACGTTGAAAGTCAACCCATACTTTTGTTAATGTTCCTGCCAAAAATCATAATCCTATATCAAAAAGCCAACGGCCCACGTCGTTTGAAAAAAGGCACTGCAATTCATAATTTTTTACAAAATGGCGGATATTAGAAAAACTATCAGATTTAGACATAGGGCATGTTATACAAAAAATGTGTAGAATCTAAATATGCAAAAATATACAGGGTGTCCCACAAGGAAAAAAACAACTTTGCTTCGCTACAAATTTTTGAGACACCCTGTATAAATGAAAATAATTTTAGTTTATGTAGCCCGTATTGTTCTACAACTTTTGTATTTGAACCTTTTTTATATCGCTATCCGTTATCAAGATATCAACCACTATTGGGACACCCTGTATATATATATATATATATATATATATATATATATATATATATATATATATATATATATATATATATATATATATATATATATATATATATATATATATATATTTCTTCGGATAGGTTAACAATGAAAAAAAATTTCTCACTTTAAATCAAGGTTTCGCTCATTGTGTTGAGCTTTCTCAAGATTTTATTGTCTTCTGGTTCCTAAAATTTTTTTTCCATTAAAAACATAATAAAAATATATACATACACACACGTAAACATCATTATATACATCGAAACGTTAAATGGCTTAAAACGACTAAAATTGTACATCATACATCATATATCAAAGGCCCTCTGTCTTTATTTAGTGCTTTCTTACCACATTTAATTATTTCTGTACTCTCAGATGCATCCAATAATCGACTATTAGATACATTTTTAATCAACTTAAGATTATTTATTCCTATTTGGTGATTGTTTTCCAAAGCATGTTGGGCAACGCTTGACTTTTCTGTTCGTCCGTATCTTAAATGTGCCATGGAGCGTTTAGTTTGCCCAACATATTTTAGATCGCAGTTATTACAGCTAATTTCATAGATGCCACTCCTCTCCTTCAAGTCGACTTTGTCTTTAGGGTTTCCAAGGAGATTTTTTAAACTGTTCTCCGTTTTGTAGGCTACTCTAAAACCTACGTTTTTAAATACTTTTTCTAGACCTCTCGTATATCTGGGATCATATGGGATTACTATGAACTTATTGGAAGCCTCAGGTGCTTGAAGAGTAGTGGCACCTTTTAATATATTCTTATGCTTATGTCTATTTACTAATTTATGTACAAAATTATCATTATATCCATTACTTTTAGCTATATTTTTAATCCGATTCATTTCATTGTTAAAACATTCTTTACTTAATGGAAAATTGACTAACCTGTGAGTTAAGAAATGAAATGCTGCCATTTTGTGTTGACGGCAATGAAATGAGTCACCCTGTATATATCAATTTGTAATTTATCACTATTTCTGATAACTAACGAGAAAAGGTAATTGCCCATTGTTCTCCTTTTCGTACGTAAAATTAATGGAAGGATATTATTGTTTAATGTTTCTAAGAAAGTGTCCAAATTTTCTGTTTTAGTATCAAAAATAGCAAATATATCGTCTACGTATTTACACCACACCCTTGGTAAATACTTGAGTTCTTTTTTGAATTGGGTTTCTAATCTACCCATAAACAAATTTGAAATGAACGGAGATAAGCAATTGCCCATCGCAGTTCCCTCAACTTATTTTTCGTCGCCTTACCATACAATTATGCCTAGTCCAAAATTAATTTAAACTGGATGAGCGATTCTAGAAATATTTGGAGCTTTCAGACTTTTGTTACATATTGCTTGTATTAGTTTCCGGATGTATTGGGCCTGAACGCAAAAAAAATGGTTAGTTTCGAATAAATAAATTGAGCCTACCTAAAAACTGACACTCCTCTGTCTTGTAGATTTTTCGCCAGCTGCCTAGCGAAGAGTATATTGCACAGTTTGGAATTATTGTAAGCTGTCATACTCCAGTAATGGCTCCAAGTGTCAGGGGACAATGTCAAAGGTGTCAAAGTACCCAACGTCAAATCAGCAAATCTAAAATATTAGAACCTTAGATTAGGAAAGAGAGGGGATGGTGCATGCTTCAATTGGACAAGGTTATCGATTTGTTAAGACGCCATTGTTTTGGTGGCAAACAAACGCTTTGGTACGGTTTTATTTTGTGTGTTAATTTGTGCTTTTTTAAGATTTATTTTATAAAAAACTGTGTTGTGCGTAATGGTGGGGTGTGCAGCTTATGGCTGTAAAAGCCATAGCAGTTCAAAGGAAACTGGAGTTACGTTTCACAGGTAATTAAAGATTTTGTATTTTCCGGCAACTAATTGTCTCGAATATCTCAAAAGCTAATTATGTTACAACCATATCTGCTTAATATGAATCGTGATATACCTATTTCAAGTCAATAATATTTTGGGACGAATTTAACTTATTAATAATTAAATAATCAGCTTTTTCATGAACGATTTCATTGATGTTCCAGTGGCGTAGTGATTACTATCGGAATTAGTGGAGAATATGTAGACTCTTTCAGTGGGGTTAACAGGCATGAAGGAAAATAAATCGATAAAAGTATTCCGTAACTGTTTTATTTCACAAACTGCAATGTTAAAGACGCGATACAAAAACAAAACGAGCTTACATCCATTGACACTTGACAACCTCACCAGTGTATCCAACTTATTAAAATACTGTAGAACAGCTGATCGGTGAATATTGTATCGGTTGCCGGATACATAAGAATTGCTAACTTTAACACCCCCGACCAATTCTACAATCATATCTTCATATCTTAGACAAAATACAAATGTTTAAAGTAATACAAAAGGTAAGTATACTTACAACAGTACAAAAGAGGTAAGCATACCCACAACATAACAATACAAAAGGTAAGTATCAAAAACAGGTAAGTATTGTTAACATAATATAAACAGTAAGCATTATAAACAAAACTTAAAATTAGCATTCACAAATACCCAACTTTTCACGAAAATATTTAAATTTCACATGGCATAAAGCTTTCGTACAAATATCCGCTATTTGTTCAGAAGAAGGTACATAATTTAGAATAATATCACCTTTGCTTACACAGTCTTTTATATAATGATACTTAACATCAATGTGCTTCGTTCTCTTAGTTTCAAGAGTGCTTGCCATTTTTATGCAAGACTGATTGTCTTCATAAATTTTTATTGGATAAACATCATTATTTAAAAGTTCTTTTAAAATATGTGATAGAAAAATACATTCTGTGGTACATAAAGAAAGTGCTACATACTCTGCTTCTGCGCTAGACAATGCAACAGTTGTTTGTTTCTTTGTCTTCCAGAACACCACATTTTCATGAACTTTAATTACAAATCCGGTAATACTCTTTCTGTCTGTATTATCATTGGCAAAATCTGAATCTACATAAGCAGATAGTATTTGACAATCTGTATTATTTTTAGATTTGACATATTTTAAACCAAATGTTTCAGTTCTTTTTAAATATCTTAGAACATTTTTCAGATCTTTCCAATGTGAATCAGTATAGCATGTTTGAAACTGACTAAAGTAACTAACTGTATAGCTTAAATCTGGCCTTGAACTAAGCATTAAATACATAAAGTGTCCTATTAATTCCTTATATGGATACTGCTTTACACAAGATACATTATCAGATTCAACAATGCTTTGTTTTGGTTGTATTGGTAGTATTGGTACATTAGTCGGTTTACATTCTGACATGTTAAACACTTTCAAAATTCTTTGACTTAAACATTTCTGATGAATAATTAAATAATCATTACCTTTAACAATATTCAAACCTAGAAATTGCAAGTGTTTATCATTTGTCATATCCTTCATTTCAAAATTGGTTGACAATAACATTTTGATATTTTTAAGTTCTGACAAAGACCTTGAAATCAAAATTAAATCATCTACATGAATTAACAGGTAAGTATCTATATTATAATATAAACAAGGATCGGCTTGTGAACGTTTAAAACCAATTTCTAACAACATATTATTTAAACGATCATACCAACATTTGGGAGATTGTTTTAAACCGTACAATGATTTCTTTAATTTACACACACTGTTTGACGATTTACATTTCACACCTTTAGGAATGAACATATACACTGGCTTTTTCAAAGAACCATTCAAAAACGCGCACTTCACATCTAACTGGTGTATATAGAGGTCGTTTTGAACACTGAGAGATAAAAGTACCTTGAGGGTTAACATTCTGGCTACTGGAGAGTAGATTTCCTCCTGTATGTCGGACTGTAAAAAGCCTCTAGCTACAAGTCTAGCTTTCTTTGCCGTTTTACCACCCAATTCCTTTTCTTTGAAGATCCACTTTGAGTCTATGATTTCTTCTCCTTGTGGCATACTGACAATATCCCAAGTGTAATTTTTCTCTAATGAGGTTAGCTCTTCGTTTATAGCATTGTTCCAACCTTTTGTCATTGCTTCTTCAAAATTTTCCGGAACTTTGGAGCTATAATTTCCAACGGATAGGGCAATCATTATATTTTCATCTTGGCACATGTCAAAATCTTCAAATTTCTTAAGTAGCTGTGACTTTCTTTTGCTCTTTCTTACTTCTTTGCCTTGAACTTCTACCTCATGTCTACTGTTATGATTTTCTTCCTCTTGTTCTATCTGATTTTCTCCATTTTCTTGTTCCTCTGGATTTTCTTGACATACTCTTATTTCTGTTGGCTGTCTCTTTGCATCTTTCATACTTCGGGTTTCATCGAACACTATATTTCTGGCCTTTATTATTTCTTGTTTATCTGGATGCCACATCAAGTATCCATTACTGGTCTATCCCACTAAATACAATTTTTCACTATGGGAATCTAACTTAGTTTCTCTTCGCTCCTTTGGGATATGAACATATCCCACACACCCAAAAATACGAATTTTGTCTAATTTTTGTTCTTGGTTATACCAAATTTCAGCTGGTGTTATGTCATTTCGCAAAGTTGACGTTTTTGTGCGGTTATTCAAATATATTGCTGTTTTTACGGCTTCGCCCCATAGAATTTTTTTCATACCTGCATCAAACAAAAGGCATCTGGCTTTATCCATGATTGTTCTATTGAATCTTTCTGCAATACCATTCTGTTGTGGGGTATAAGCTACAGTATATTGAATTTGAATACCTTGATCACTACAAAATTGTTTAAATTCATTTGATGTATATTCTCCACCACTGTCACATCTTAGATATTTTATATTGCTATTAAATTGTGCTTTCACCATAAACACATACTTTTTAAATGCTTTTAACATTTCATGTTTATATTGCACTAGGTAGCATACTGCAAAATGTGAGAAGTGATCTATAAAACTCACCATATACTTCTTATTATCATGTGTACTGGGAGTGACAGGCCCACAAACGTCAGATGAAACAACATCTAAAATGTTCTTTGCTTTTCTATGATCTTCAATCGGCTTAAAAGGCAGTTTTGTCTGTTTACCTTTCAGACAGATTTCACAGACTCCAGAGGATGGGAATCTAGACGAATGACCCATTCTACGATGCATCAAATCTCTGTTGTCTTCAATTGCATTTGCCTGGAAATTATCTGCATAAAATTCCATTTTATACAAATTTCCTACTACATTCCCTTCAATGACCTTTTTATTTCCTAGTACTGTCAACACTTTTCCATTTTCAAAAGTTACAGAAAATCCTCTTGCCTCAAGTTTCCTTACAGATAGAAGGTTATGTGATAAGTTTTCACATACAAGCACATTTTCTATTTTAAGCCTCTTTCCTTCTGCTGTTTTGAGGTAAAGAGTGCCTTGTTTTTTAGCTGTAACCACTTCACCTAACTTTGCTACATTAATCTGGTGATTTACACTTACAGTGTCTTTCAAAAACTGTTCAACTTTTGATGTTACTAAATGATTGGTAGAACCACTGTCTATTATAAATGAAATTTTATAATTGTCATTATAAGTGTTGGTACTTACATGATCAGATGTCAGAAATACAAATTCATTTCCATCACTGTCTTCTGCCAAATTACACACATTCTTACGTTCACTACTACCAGGTTTCAATTTTGGACACTCTGCCTTCTTATGCCCTCGTACACCACACCCATAACTCTTCCATCGAAATTCAGAGCGAAATTCTGACTTTGAATGTTCACTGCTATTTTCTTTCCTTTTTGGTTTTCCCCAAGTTTTCTTTTTGCTACTATAAAATACTTGTGAGGTTTCCATTTCTGCTGATGTTCTGTCCCTATTTTTCATCTGCCTTGCTTCTTCCATTAAGAGTTTGTTTTTCACAAAATCTAATGTTACTGATGAGCTTCCCTGGCAAAATAGTACATCAATCGCAGTCACTACAGCTTGGTATGATTCAGGCATAGCACACAATAACTGGGTTAGGATTTCATTATTGTCCAACGTGCCTCCACATGCTTTCAATTCTGAGATGGTTTTCTCAAACTCCACTATGAAATTATGCAATGGTTCTGTGCCTTTAAAGGTCATATTTCTAAGTTTTCGTTGCAAATGTACTTGATTAGCAATACCTTGTTTGGTGTAAGTGCCCTTCAACTCTTGCATGATCGCCTTGGCTGTGGTTTTACCCTTTATCATCTCAAGTACACTGTCCGCAAGACACTGAACTATTATATTCCTAGCCTTGACATCTTGCTTGTTAAAGCTTGCTAGTTCTACAGCTTCTGTAGGGGGATCTTTCTCCAACATTTCCAGTACCCCTTGTTGTTCCAGCATCAACTTTAAGCGAAACTCCCAATTTGAGTAATTTGTACCATCAAACTGTTTCACGCTCACCAACTGGTTCTGGAGACTGCCTGCCATTTTTGTACTTCTAGTCAACCACCAAATTGCACGTGCACACGTTACTTACTTTTATCACTATTCCCTCAATTCTTCTGTCACTGGGCCCATAACCTGTAGACTTTTTCAGAATAAACATTTATTTTACACAGAATAGCTGTTTAGTGATATTTTGTTCATTATTTTTATTATAACTTTAATTCGTGGGTTATGGGACTGCAATAAGGTCTAAAGTGAAACCACTATTTCTAATTGCATCGTTTCGTGTTACATTAATACTTTTTCAAGCAATGTGTTAATGTAACCCGAATTGTTGCAATTGCAAATAGTGGTTTCATTTTAGATCTTATTGTAGTCCCATAACCCATGAATTAAAGTTATACTTTTTCATTAGGGACAAGAAATGCCTAACTAAATTATTTTTAATTTTTGATTTGTAGATTTCCCAAAGATACTAAGAGATGTAACACTTGGACAACTAATATGAAGATTGCTGATTGGCAGCCATCACATAATGACAGACTATGCTCCAAACATTTTGAATCCCATTTTGTTTATAGGACAGACAAAAAAGTATGTTTATTGAATCATGCAGTCCCTACGGTACTTCTAGAGCTTCCCAAATATCTGCAACCAAAACAGGTATGTCGATTCTTGATTAACAATTAACTAATAAGTTGTAATATTACCTACTTGGCGTTTTCTTTTAAAGTTTCTTATGCACTTTAGGTACCGTAAAGTGGGGTGACTTTTCCAAATATTTCATATTTTTTTACCATAAAAGTTTTCATAAATTTAGTTATGCCTTCTCGCTGAAGTATGTGAAATTTTGGTACTTAAGAAATAACTATTCTAAAGTACAATAATATAAACCAATTGCAATTAATTTTTTTTTATTTTTAAAAATTTGGCAATCTCACCTTTATTTTGGGGTGACTTTGCCGATGCTTTTTAAACCTATTGTATGGTATTCTAACAACTGGATATGGGTCAGTTTACCATCTAAAAGATGTTTTAAAATAGGGGAGCACAATTTTTTGAAAAAAAAACACAAAATTTTTCAAAATTTTTATTTGACATTAAATACGATTCTTTTTACAAGAAAATATTGATTGTCAATAACAAAACAAAATTTTGAACCAAATTTGGAACAGTTAAACAAAAATAAACTCAAAAATTGTGTTTAAAAAATAAAATAAACTAATTTTTATTATTTTAAGTAATGAAAACATTGTGCTTTATCTACCTCTACATTAGATTAAAGTCATTTATTATATTTGAATCAAATGTGAAAATGTTCCTTGAAGAGGAAGGGCACGTTGGTTTTGGTAATACTAACATAACTTCACTCCTATGAATATCACTTATATCGTCTACCAGTGGAAAAACAAATTTGTTATCAGTTTTTTTTCTTAAAAACTTAACTGTCAAGAAATCTTCGCCTTCGTCACTCTGTTGCAAAACAGTTCCTATATAATATTTCGTTGTTTTTTTTGTCGAAAATTTAACGATCAGAAAATCATTGTTGTGTATTTTTGTATCTATCCCATTTTCGTTGTTGCTTTCATCACTTTCAAGTGTAACATCATCCATTGGCTTCGGATATTCGTTTTCATCGCTGCTAATACTTGGCGTGTCCTTGCCATTTTCTTCTACAGTTGTAGTTGTTAGCTCGTCAGTATTGTGGTTTTCTTTCGATTTTTTGACGTTACTAGGACCAGCTGACATTCTATCGATATCGTCTAGAGAAACCGACCGACCAGGCTCAATATTGATCATCTTCTTCCTTTTTGGCTGAGAATCAGTATTTGGACGCCTCTTCTCCTCTAAGTACTGCAATAACGCTTGATCTATTGATCCACTTATTCTCTGCTCTACACGTTTTTTCGGCATCCTTTTGAGGACTTGACTTTTATCCAAGGGGTAAATTCCAGCGGCTCTAAAAGCATTTTTAATTATTTCCGTATTATTAATCTCCATTTTATCCATAAGTTTTTTCAGTAGGCTTGGAAAGGTGGACTTGTTAAGTGCTTTATCCCGGGGATTTTTTAATTTATAATTTGTTAATATACTTCGCCAAGTTGCCTTTAATGAACGAAAATATCCCACATCAAGTGGTTGTGTCAGGTGAGTGGAGTTTGGGGGAAGGAAAGTAAATCGTAAGTTATATTGTTGACAGATCCTTAAAACAGCTACATTTAGATGAGACGACAAATTGTCACCAATAACCAGCTTTGGACCTTCATAGGTTTTTGCCCAAGGAATTACTATTTTCTCAAACCAGTCTTGAAAACAAAATTGATCAAACCAGCCCGACTTTGTGCGATTGAACCTGCATCCTTGTGGGCCGCCTATGCACCATTGATCGTACAATCTTTCTGCCTTGTAGACAACATACGGTGGCAGCACTTTGCCTGAGGCAGTAGCAGCAAACATGATTGATATAGAGCTTTTGGTTGAGTTCATGATCCTTTCTGGATATTTTGTACCTCTGTGAAAAATACATTTAACCGCACCCGGATCGTCCGTAACATTTGTCTCATCGTAGTTGAGTATTTGGTCAGGTGGAATGTCCATAATATGTTGTAAATTTTTAAAATAATTATTTATTTCTTCTTCTGTTTTTTCGGCTCTATTTCTCTTAATATTCTGGCACGTCCTATTTGTCAGCCGCTGTTTGTTCCTTTTAATGAAAGCCAGGCACCATTCCTTACCAGGAATATTACTTTTAAATTTGCTTATAGACATGCCTTCCATATCCAAATAGGATTTTACAACCATGCGCAAGTCGTACATTGTCAGCGGGCTGCCGTATTCTGCTGCGGCAATTAATACATCAGTCAATGTTCTCTCCATTGCTTCGGATAAACTTGTTTGACCACCCGATTTGTTCATATGTTTTTTCTGAACTTTATTTACTATGGTTCGTCTTGATATACCAAAAAAATTACCTTTTGACTGCCTGGACGGCCCTAGCAAGATCTTCAGGGCTGTAGTCCATGTATCGCCGAGACCCAAGTTTTCTTTTATATTCCCTTGGCATGGCTGAAAAAAAGTGCGGGGTGAGTTTGCCATTGCCAATTATTTCTAACATTTTAAACTTGACAACATAGCAAAAACATTATCCGACTCTCCAAACATAACTACATAACCACACAAAAATTCAGCTTACGATTACAATGCATATAAGAGCTCTAAATCTTAGCAACACACTCTACTAGGCATGCAGTATTTTATAGGCTAAACTTACCTTATTATATCTCTTTGTTGACCACAAATGTTTAGATTTATTGGCTAACACAGCGTTCAAACACGTTCTAGGTATCGTTCGCGCCAAATATCCGAACAGCAGTGTTGCCAACTTATCAAAAAAAACATTCTTACTAATTTATAGAAACTTATTGCTAATTTTAGAGTTATTGGTTGAAATTCAAGGTAGAGAATTCTTCCTTACCAATTTATTTTTTTGGTTTGTGATAATAGTAAATTCATCTTGGTTATTTTTGGTTGATTTAAAAATACACAAACAATAGAGATATATTTAGTGAAGAATCCTATTTATTTGACAGGTTTTTGTTTAAATAAATATATAGTGCATTTAAAAAGGTTGCAAGTACAAGGTACGTCAAATGAAAAATTTAAGAATAGAGTACCTTTGTTTCAAAAAAAAATTGTCACAATTGTATAAAAAAGTTGTTTAGAATTAAAAGTACATTAAATACCAAAACAAATTTTTTAGACACTACTTGTATTTTTGTTGTGCAATTTACAAAAGAGTACTCATTTCTTGCACATAATTACCACACGGTATATGTATTACAAACAAATTATATAAGTATGAATATTTTTTGTAGGCCAAAAAAAGAACTCAGTCAACTAGTCCAGAACACATGCCTTCAACCTCAGGAGTGGAGCCAGATAGCCCCCGGAAGAAAAAACTAAGGAGGCAGTTGTTTCACGAAGTTGCTGAGATTAGGGTAAAAACAAAGAAAATCCGTGTACTAACACAATCATTAAAAAGGGCTCGAAAGAAGGTAGTCTCCTTGAAACATATTGTTAAAGAACTGGAAAAACAAAAAGAAGTAAATTCACCAAATTAATATTATTTAAAGGGCAATAAAAGTGTTATTGTGTTTTTCTAATTATTAAATAAAACATTATTTCTATTTATTTGGCGTTTTATTTGTTTGGACTTCAACTGTGCTATGAAAGATACGCTATATTACATCAGAGGTAGGTATATTTTTTGCATTCCTATGATATCTATCTGTCAAAATGAAGAGCTATACTTTTGAAATGTATTTAAATACTTTTCTACAAGCATTTGAATATGTTTTATTCACTAAATTCGATTTAAATAATTAAATACTTTTTTGGTATTCAATTACTTTTAAGTATTTAAAATATTTTCAATGTAACCTTTGAGAGTTAGGTCAAATTTAACCTATTTATGAGAGGTTATTGAAATCTCCACCGGCTGTTTGCAATTTTTGCATTTCAGTCGCGTGCTTTAAGTGGTGGCCAGTGGCGCAACTAGGGGGGGGAGGCTAGGAGGAGCTTAGCCCCCCAATCTCGTAATTAGCCCCCCCAGCCAGACGATTGGTAAGGGTCAACCAAAACATGTGATGAGGCGTGATTCTGCAAGCAAAGCCGAGCAAGCAGAACGCCGATTATTACCTATCGATCGTCAGGTTCTCATTTTGTCGCCGTGCACCACTGAGTAATGTTTTAAGTTTGTTTTTTGAGAGATCTTTCATTTTGCTGTTACAATAGTTAATAGTTACAACACAGGTAAGATAAAAACTTGAAAAGATTATCTCTTACTGTGTTCCAACGCCTTCTATATTTGTTTTTTTTAAATAACACTCCATTTTGTTTGTAAAAATGAATAAAAAGGTATTCTTCTGTAGTCCTGGACAAAATAATATTTGTCCAGTGTACAGGGTAGACCAAAAAGGATGGGACACTGTGACAGGTTTCCAGTTGAAGTCAAGTATATATTATGTAATACAGAAAAAGTAACTTTTGAACTCCTTAAAATTTTTATATATGGGTTTCATTGTTCTATTTAACTTTATTGACAATATCGAGAGTTTATAATTAAATCATAGACGTACGAAAAAATGCGGCCTACTAAAATATTACTTAAAACTGATGAACTAGTAAAATTTTGATTCGTTTCAAACTTGCACTAAGAAATAGACTAGAACCTTGTCTCAACAATTTGGATTTAGGATGCCGTGGGCGTAGATATTCGATTTTTTAGGGGTGCAAAAGCGTAAATATTTTATATTTTGAGAACGCCAAATCAGTTATAGTCAACTTGAAAATAGATATAGTTGGAGTAAAGGTAACATTAAAAAATTGCTGAAGTCATTAGCGTAGATTCTTATTTTTTTTTCGATTATATACATATTTAAAATAAAAAAGAGGTAATATTTCGAAACTTGCCAAATTTATTTAATTTTTTGTATACATTGTAGTGTTAAGATTAAGATAAAGTTAGTATGAACATTTTTATGGGATTAGCTCGGAAAAAATATCATGTACAAAAAATCATTGTTTTTTGTACATGATATTTTGACATATCAATGATTGATATGAAGACAATAATACGGACGTGGATATCCAAATACCGTCAACTTCGGCTGTCAGTAATAACGTTGAAAATGTTGGAGAATTTAGTAAAAAGAGTGTCTGTGAATGTGTGGTGTGTGTCTTAATAATAAAGGGATTTTCAACATTAAACTTCGCTGATAAGCTTCAAATAATTTCCAAAGGAAGGGCAAAACCGCCTATGAAAAATTTAACCACAAAAATGAAAAACTGTATTAGACATTTTTATCCGGAAAAACAATACGAACAATTTAAATGGCTAACAGGGTGTGGCAATATAACTAAATTATTTTGTTGGCCATGTTTACTTTTCGAAAATGAAAAGAGTCTCTGGAATAAAACGGGTTTTTCCAATTTAAACAATTTCCATAAAGCTGTAAAAAGACACATTATGTCCAAAGCGCATTTACAGGCCGTCAAAAGAAAAAGTCTTCGGCAAAACCAGAATTGAACTCGCCCTTAATAAACAGTTGGAAATTAGTCACCGCCAACACAATGAACTAGTCGATAAAAATAGGCAAATATTAAGAAGACTTATCGATGTTGTTTGTTTTCTCGGACAGCACGAATTGGGATTTAGAGGTCATGACGAAACAAGGGTTTCTTCAAATAGAGGAAATTTTCAAGATTTACTACTTACTAATCATTTAGAGCAGTCTAGCGTTTTTCGCGGAACGTCGAATCGAATCCACAATGATTTAATTTCCGCCGTTACAACCATTATTCTAAAAAGAATTAAGCAGGAGATTGGCGAGGCACGGTTCATTACTATTGTTCTGGACGAAACAACTGATATCACTAATTTTAGCCAATTATCTATAGTAATACGCTACGTTAAAACAGACGGAAGTATTCAAGAGCGATTTTAAAGTTTTAAGAATGTGTACGAAAATTGTACAGCAGATGCATTATATACCGTAGTTTATATAGTTACTAAAGAAATTAATGGAGAGAAAAAATTAGTTGCTCAGAGCTATGATGGAGCTGCAGTGATGGACAATTAGGGGCTCTGCAAGCTAAAGTTTGAGAAACTTTCCCAAGTGCTGTGTTTGTCCATTGTTTTGCTTATAAATTAAATTTAGTTTTATCCCAGTCCATCAATCACATTAAAGAGTGTAAAGTATTTTTCATTACTTTAAGTGGCATGGCTGCTTTTTTCCAAGTCAACAAAACGTACACAAGCTTTGGACTGCATTGTCCACAAACGATTGCCCAAAGTAGCTCCTACTAGGTGGAACTATAATGGAAGACTTGTGGTAACAGTATATGAAAATCGTGAATCACTGATTGAACTGTTTGAGAATATAATAGAAAATAATGAAACGTGCGACTCAGAAGCAATAAATAGTTCCAAGGGGTTTTTGGACTGTTTGAAACGAGATTTTAATTTTAATTATTTGTTGAACATATTTTCAGAAATATTTCCATTCTCGGACAATGTTTTTAATATATTTCAAACTAAAACAAATGATATTGCTTTCTGCCTAAAAAGTGGATGATTTTAAGTCCATGTTAAGCCAAAAAAGAGACGACTTTGACTTATTTTGGGAGAAAACGATGACGTTAACGGTAGAGCCACAAGCCAAGCGTCTTCGAACAGACAAGGTGGGAGATGTTCAAACATCATACAGACGCCTCTTTTATGAAATATTCGATCAAATTCAGCAACAAATAAACTATAGATTTAAAGGTTTAAATGATTTTAAATTCCTCGAGCTCTCCAATTTTGATGCATTTAAAGGAAAAACTTTTCCAGAAGATGAGTTTAAATCTCTTCTTCTTCATTATGGCCAGTTCTTCGACCGAGTGTTACTGCGATCTGAACTAGAAGTGATTTACGAAACTGATGACATTAGCGCAAAAAATAACGCTAAGGAACTAATGCAATTTTTAAAAGACAAGGAGCTGGAAGATACCTACACCGAAGTGTCGAAATTGTATGAGTTAGTATTGACCTGCCACAAGTTCATAAGTAGAACGCAGTTTTTCAACACTTAAACGTATAAAAAATTTCTTGAGAAATGCAACGGGGCAGGAGAGCCTTTCGCATACATCGCTGTTTTCCATTGAAAATAAACTTCTCCAAAATATTTCGGAACATCGACGTTTTTATGATGACGTCATTGGCGAATTTGCAAAAAATGATGGAAGAATCGAATTACATTACAAATAGGTAAGTTTCTAAAAATTGCTTCCCTTTCTCAAAATTTCACCGCAAGTCCCTGAATCAAATACTTTTCACATTCTATGGATCATTGTTTACAATAAAACAAGAGGTGGGAAGGGCCCATGTCGAAGTACGTGGCCATTAGGTGACGACTGCCAGTGGCGGCGTGAATTTTTACTTCCAGTATAAGAGAATCTCGTTAATCACGAAAAAGTCAAATCATTGTTCCAGTTTTAACAGACCTAAATACGGAAAAACATATTTTTCCATTTCTATCGGTCGGTCGGTCTGTTCCCGGTATAGCTAAAAAATCTACTTACTCGATTAACTTTAATTTTATTTAATTTTCTGCAAACATTAGGTCTGATAAAAAAATAACCTAGTAAAATATTGGTATGAATTCAACATGGCGGAACAAAATGACGACCTGTTAAAATATTTAATGTTCAAAAATGAAGAAATGAGCCATCCTTGATTATCCTTGACAAAAGGAAGGGTTCTTACCTATTCCTTAATAAGGCAAATAGGTATTTTTACCGTTCTATGGCCTCATTTTCAGTGTTTTCACAAGTGTATGCGGATTTTATTAAAGCCAATAATAAGAGCTGATAGTAAACTTTTAGAGTTTTAAACTAAAAAACAATGCTTTTAACACTCTTTTATTGGCTTCCTAGTCGTCCGATTGTATGTCTGGTTCAAATCTTTGTATTCACTTGTATTTTCAACATTTTGACATGCATAGACTTGTCATTTGTACAGGTTCGGCTAAAATATCGGTATCTAGAAATATTTAAGAAAGAAAATTATGAAATTTTAGTATGTAAGAATGCACATCATGTCAACATTTAAAAATTCAAGATGGTGGTGCCAACATGGCGGCGGAATTTTAACGTTTATATAGATCTGACTGAAAGAAAGTCGGCATCTAGTGTATTTAAGAATACATATCATATATTTTTAGTAAATATTTAAAAAATCAGAGTATGCATGCCAAGATTGTGAGCAAATTTTAACATTTATGCAGATTTGATTAAAATTTGATATTAAGAGAGCAATTCATACATTTTTAGTAATAAATATTCAAAATGACGATGTCATCAATCAATCCAATAAGTATTTTTTCAGACATTTTTAAACATTTAATTAGGCCATCATTTTGTTCCGCGATTTTGAATTTGTTTTAAAATTTTTACCAGTTCATCCCCATATAATATTTGATTTTTGAGTAAAATTTGAACATAATCGATGCAGTAGTCTTTTGCATTGATTTTTATAACATTTTATGATTTGGATTTGTAGCAAAACTTACCAGTTGATGGCCATGTCACACCCTCCGCAAAATTTGGATAAAATGGATAAGTAGTTTTTTAGTAAACATTTCAATGGGTCGCCATTTTGTTCTGCCAGATTGAATTTTTATTAAAATGTTACCACGTCATCCTCATGATCTTTAATTTTCAACCAAAATTTGAAGTAAACACGATAAGTAGTTTTTGAGCAGACATACAAACAGACCGACGAAATTGATAAAACATTTCACAAACATTTTTGTGACTAGAATACTAGAAATCTAGTGATTTTCGAAATCACTCTAAATTTTTTTGGGCGTGAGACGCCCCTCTACCATTACCCAGTAAATAATAGTACTTTAAGTTAGGTTAGCTTATAATAGCATTAAATTAAAAAATCACCTCAGAGACTTGTATCATTTTGTTTTTGAGGATTCCTGCATGACCTCGCCGAAATAAACATTTTATTATACTAAGCCGCATTGGTCAATACGTCATGTGACCCAAAATAAATCAATAAGGTATTTCCATTACACATTACAAGTCCCCTGGGAAAGGAAATCTAGCTGTTTACTGTAGAAGTGGAAGCGGATCTTGCAGCCTATGGATCCTACATATCTTCGGAGAGATCGATTCATCTTCAGAGGACCAGAGAATGCCATAAAAACTATTTTACCAAAAAAAAAAATTTTTAGAAAACACGACGTGTCCTGAGGAACTAGATTCCTCAAAACTTCCTGTTGTTACTAGTCTTAATATGGTTCTAATTAATATTGCTTCTCTAAGAAATAAAACTGACGAGTTGTACCTATTTCTGGAAGAATTGGAGTTCCCCCAACTTGTTGCAATTACTGAGCACTGGCTGAATCTAAACGAACCCTTTTATATTGAGAGGTATACCACAGTAGCTAGATATGACAGAAAAACTCAGCTCATGGGGGAACACTGATTCTATCCCTAAATGGAGATTTCATGTCGGTATCTAAATATGATCATTTGTTAGCGGATAGCTCTTTTGAATTCTCTATAGTATATAATCAAAACCTTGATCTTTATGTAATTTGTATTTATAGATCACCAAACTCTGATGTACAATCATTTTTAAATAGCCTGGTAAGTTTGCTAGACAGCCTACCGATTAAAGGTAAAAAAATTCTATGCGGGGACTTTAATATTGACTATGCTACTGTTTGTGCCATCCAGAAATATCTAATTTCTATATTCGACTCTTTCGGTCTTTCAATGCATGTATCCTCGCCAACTAGAATTTCAAAAAACTCTTCTTCTATCATCGATTACATGGCGTCTGATTTTTCTCCATCAGAGGTGCAATCACAGGTCTATAACTCAGGTCTTTCCGATCACGAGGCGGTAATTTCCAGGTTTAGTTTACCTATTAGGCCCTTACCAAGATCTCGCCATCGGGGCAGAATTTTCTCGGCCGCAAATTTCTCAGTATTTCATAATATTTGCTTTAACACCAATTGGAATTTTGAATCTGATAATGTCAACACAAACTTCAGAACTTTTTTAAATAAAACTTTAAGTGCTTTTAACAAGGCCTTCCCGCTTAAGAATATCAAACCTAAGCGGCATAAACCGTGGACCACGAAAGGAATACGAATTTCTGCTAAAAATATGCGCTCGCTCTCATATATAAAAAAATTCACCGACTCCTTTCTTATTCTCGACTATATCTCTAATTATAGGAGGATCTACACTACTCTTATTAAGTCAGCAAAAAAATTACACTACCGAAAACGTCTAACAAACTCTAATAACGTTTCAAAAGAAACCTGGTCCATCATCAATAACCTCAGAAACAAATCAAACCCTGTGACTCAGATCTTGCCAGGGGCTAATGATCTAAATGATTATTTTATTAATGTAAGCAAAAATGTTACCTCTAGTATCTCGCCAAGTTTGGACCCTCTTTCGTTTCTCCCTCCTTCAAAAAATTTAGCTGATAGCTTTTTCTTAAGTCCCGTTAGCAACACTGAACTATTGAAGGTAATACATAATATCAAAAGTAAATCTTCGTGTAGCACTGATGGCCTATCAATTAGAATATTCCTGAACTTGCCACTCCCAGTCATAGAGGCCCTTACAACATTAATAAATGAGTCCTTTATAAAAGGTGTATTCCCTGATTGCCTTAAAACAGCTATAATTATTCCACTTCATAAAGGCGGCGAAAAAACTAACTCTTGCAATTATCGCCCAATTGCACTACTACCAGTGCTATCAAAAATCATCGAAAGGCTACTGAAGAACCGTCTTATGCCATTTCTCCTGAAACATCAGATAATATCCCCGGAGCAGTTCGGATTTCTACCCAACAAGTGCACCAGTGACGCCATGTTCACGTTGCTTAGAGGCGTCTACTTATCTCTCAATAACAACCACCCAACTGCCTCAGTTTTTTGTGACTATGCGAAAGCCTTTGATTGTGTTAGTCATGAAATTCTGATAAACAAACTACATTTTTATGGAATTCGTGGTACTTCTTTAAATTGGTTCAAATCTTATCTTGGAAAAAGGCAACAACTTGTAAGGGCTAATGGTTCCGATTCTGATTGTAAGTTGATTACAAGTGGAGTCCCTCAAGGTTCAGTCTTGGGACCTATTCTTTTTTGTTATACATTAATGATATCACGAACCTTAAAATTAATGGAAGAATCTCCCTTTTTGCTGATGACACAAGCATAACATGGAGTGATTTTGATACAACGTCTTTACACTCTAGTATCTCCAAAGACTTGGTTATAATTAAGGCTTGGTCCGATTCCAATATGCTTTGTTTTAACGTCGATAAAACGGTGGCGTTATCTTATAAGCGAACTTTACAACCACTTCAGGTACATAACAGCAATATTGAATACGTAGAGTCGGTTAAATTCCTGGGTTTAAATATAAATAGCAACCTAAAATGGTCTAATCATATTGACACCTTAACTAAAAAACTTTCTACCGCCTGCTTCGCCATTCGATCAGTTTCAAAAGAACTAGACGTTCCTTCTGCCAGACTTACTTATTTCTCTTTATTTGAATCCCACCTCCGCTATGGCCTTCCCTTTTGGGGCTGCTGTACCACCGAGCAATTTCGTAGTATTTTTATGCTTCAAAAGAGAGCCATTCGTTATTTGTTTGGTCTAAATAATAGAGCTCAGTGCCAATACTATTTCAAAAAACATGAAATATTAACACTTCCTGCATTATTTATTTTGGAAACGGTATGTTTGCTGAGAAAACATATAAACACCCTCCCAGAAAGGCCACAACATGTATACCCTACCAGAAACTCTAGGCATGATATTTATCTTCCCATTCCTTCCACAGAATTAATAAAAAAATCAATTATTTACAACGCCATAAAACTTTACAACAATCTGCCAGTACATTTAAAATCTATCCCTATGCTTGCACAATTTCGAAAAAACATACAGTATACCTCATTGAGAGACCATTTTACAGCGTTAATGATTTTTTTTTTCAGTGAGTAAGTCTCTTTAAATTGTCACTAAACTCGCTTGTTTACTTAAATCTTTTGTGAGTCATGTCCTAACTCATAGCATAGAATTTTGTAAATCATTATATAGGGAAAAGAACTGTCGAACATTCACTTAAAACTTAATTATTTTTGTTAGGTATTGGATTAAAAACAATTTAATTCTTTTTGTATACTACATTCTACACTAGTTCAATATACCTTCTGTTTAACATCACAATTATTTGTATAACTATAATAACATAGAATTTAAGGTCGCATAGTTGCAATTTTGATTTCAATGTCATCGAAATTATTCACCTCGTACATGTGTGTTTGTTTACTTTTATAAGGTTATCATGATTCATTTACTGTTTGCAATGTTATGCTATATTCTAACGTGTGTTTTACGATTTGGTAAATTGATAATTTACATTTTAAAAAAAAAAGCACTGACCTGTCGAAATTATTTTCGATTAATGTTTTGATATGTCTTATTTTTAGGTATATTTTGCTTTGTCCATAAAATTGTAGAATTTTTCTGCGGCAATAAAGCATACTTTTCTTTGTTGTTTGTTTGTTTGTTACTTAGGGATTTTGCAAAATCACATTGCCGCACTATCGTTAGATCAACTAAAGCTCCCAATTTCGCAATGTCCAAGAAAAAGTAAATAAAACTTAAAAATATTTAAAAAATCACTGTTCTCCTAATCACACTGCACCTTTAGAACGCTGCTTTCATATAATTAGAAGATTTGAACCATATTAACAATTACATAATAATACATTTAAATACATGCAGTAATGAAGCTAAGAAAAGCTTGGTACCTATTGACAATTTAAATTTTTTAGCAAATTATTTCTTTAATGTTAACGTTTATTGTAATTCAACGAATCGCTATTGGTTTTTAAGCTACGCCGGTCACGTGATCCTGCATCAATATTTGCTGTAGACTATTGTCCTTGTTATATCTATAAATATGGGTTTGGCATTGATCTCATTGCAAAATTCTTTCTTTTCATCAAGTGCAGATTACTACCTGTACTTGATGAAATGGTACGTGGTACTCCACCCAGTAAAATAGTCTTTCGAAAACATCCGAATGCATTTCTAAACTCCCGTAATTAAAATGACTATAGTCGCACACTAAAATAAAAATACACGTGCCCTGTTGTAACTAGGAAAGGTTTAGTGATACTTCAGTAAAAATACTGATACCATCGAACATATACGCTATTAAACTATGCTGGTACCCTCGTTACTGGGTAGATGGCGAAAAGCAATAGATTTTGCCTCTACTGTTTTCAGAACTACGTAAACATTGTTTTATAATTAAATAAAATATAATATGGCAATGTAGAAACCCCAAGCCCCCACGTAAGGAGTCGAAAGACCAAGCTCCTAGAGGAACAGTTAGGGCTGGACTAACAAAAGAGCGCTAAAATTGAGACTCCTCAGGGTGCTACGGAGGCTACTATTAAGTACATGGACACGGTCCCCAACCTATGCAGAGAAGGCCAAAAAGTGCCACCTGTGGGTACTTGACAATAACAAAAATTGTGGGTAACACCACAAAAATTTTTCCTAAGACGGCAGAGGATTATAGGATGTTAACAAAGCATTTAGATGAAGAGAAAAAGGGGTACTAACACGTACTCCCTCCCTGAAGAAAAACGGGAGCATATGTAGTCATGAGAGGACGGACTTCTTAACGTCCCTCCAGAAATAATTAACGAAGAGTTAAAAATGCAGGGGATCTCGGACGCGGAAATCTATCCGATGACGAGTAGAAAAACAAAAAGGGCAATACCACTATACATGGTAAAAACCTAAAACAAACGCATATACGAGATTAAACAGACTCCACGACCTCTTGGTCAAAGTGGAGCTCAAGAAAAAGAGCAGAGCCGCAACAATGCTACCGCTGCCAGCGATACGGGCACACTCAGTGGAAGTGCACCTTCCAGGAGCGATGTGTCAAATGTGCCGGGGGGCACAGATCAGCGGTATGTCCTCAGCCTATCGACTAAAAGGCCAGAAACGCGAAGTGCGTACTGTGCGGGGAAACAGGGCACCCTGCATTCTACCGGGGATGCACACAACAAACACAAACAAAAAACTCGCCGCTCCTCAAAAGAGGAGAGAGAATGAGGGGGCCAGGCAGCCTGCAACTACCAGTTCCCCCAAAGAAATGACTATGGAAATCTTCCAAAAAACCATGAAGGATATGGCAGAGAGTCTCATGAGTGAGACAAGGAAGCTGATCGAGGCAGCCCTAAAACCCAGAAATAGCAGGAATTAATCCCAAATACGCTAAAAATAGTGTCGTGGAACGTTAACGGCATAAGAGCACGAAAAATAGAGATTATGCATCTACTCTCTGAACAGACCCCTGATATTCTGGCACTGCAGGAAACCAGAATTAACAGGGCAGACAGGTTCTCTATCCCCGGATATGAAAGCTATAGATACGACAGAGTCGGAAACATTGGCGGTGGGGTAGCGATCCTTGTAAAAAGGACTATCCCACACGTATACATTGGGATTGAAGACGTCGAAATAGAAGGCATATCCATTGAACTGTCCACCACCAGAGGGGACCTACTACAGGAAGACGTAGATGATTTGCTAAGGGGCAGAAACCCCCGGTATAGGTGACCTGAACTGCAAACATCCACAGTGGAACAGCACCACACAGGATAGAAATGGACAAAGACTCCTGGACTTATCGGAAGCCCAAGGGAGCATAGTCATAGGACCAGATAGACCAACGTTTCTACCAAGAAACCTTGGCCGTCCTCAGGTGCTAGACATAGCAATCCTAAAGAATATAGTCCATGACTTCGACATAGAAATCCTCGAGGAAGGTACATCGGATCATAATCCGATGGTACTCACACTGGGTAGAGAAAATAGGGCTCAAGAAACCTCAATCAGGAAACGGACTAACTGGAGGAATTATCAGGATAAAGTCCAGGAAAAAATAGAAATAGCAGCCATTAATAACCCTCAGGAACTCGAAAGAGCAGTAGAGACTCTAGAAAACAAAATACTGGAAGCTTTTCACGAAAGCACAGTAATTATGAACACTCCTTATGAGACTACTCATAAGAGAGAATCGAAGGCTTAAACGTGCCTATGGAAGGAGACATCTCGAGCAGGATAGAATAGCCCTAAACAGGCACTCAACTAGGTTGAGAGATGCACTAAGGGTACACAGAGACAGATTGTGGTCCAATAAACTACGAGAATTAGACACTAAGGACAATACTGCATGGCAAATGCAGAAAAGGCTAAGGTCTGAAAACAAACCAATGCCTCCCCTGCACGGGGCAGGAGGGATGGCTTACACAGACCAGGAGAAAGCAGAGGCCTTAGCAGACACTCTAGAACGAGAGTGTCGGCTAAACCAACATCCGCTCGAAGATGACCAACATGAAATAGAAATAATTAATGGCTGCAGAAGACTATACAACACAGAAACCCCTGCCACGGTGGAGCACCCGGCTACACCGCAGGAGGTTGAAAATGTCATAAAATGTCTGAAGAAGCGCAAAGCCCCAGGCAAAGATGGCATAACCAATCAAATGATAAAGCAACTTCCTAGAAAAGGAATTGCTGCACTAACTAGCATAACGAACGCAGTCATGAGACTCGATTACTTCCCCAACAGGTGGAAACATGCTGAAGTACCAAACTTTCCCACAGAACTACCGTCCGATAAGTCTGCTGCCCGCACTCAATAAAATCGTCGAAAGAGTCCTGAACATCAGGCTCAAAGACGAAACAGACGCCCTAGATATAATCCCTAAGGAGCAATTCGGCTTCAGAAGCGGCCACTCAACAGAATTGCAGGCTCTGAGAATAGTTGAAACTGTCACCAGAAGCTACTGGCACGGTCTTCCTAGACGTAGCCAGAGCTTTTGACAGAGTATGGCACAAAGGACTTGTGTACAAAATGCAAAATGTAGGCTTCGCAACAAAGACATGCAAACTGATTGCCCACTATCTGGATGATAGATCGGCAAGCGTCAGAGTCAAACTCTCCAAATCGATACCAAGAAGACTAGAAGCAGGAGTGCCTCAGGGATCTGTGTTAGGACCGCACTTATATAACGTGTATACACATGACATCCCCAAGACACACAACACTTCTATAACCCTATACGCAGACGACTGTGCTATAGCGGCAAAGCATAGAAATGCAGGTATCATTTGTAGGAGACTACAGGAAGAAATGGATCTGATAAGTGACCGGTGTGTCACTTGGAAGATCAAAATAAATGCACAAAAAAGCCAGGCCATCCTCTTCCAAAAGAGGAGGATGATACCCCCAGAAGCTATAAGCATTGACGGAGATGACATCCCATGGACTAACACGATTAAATATCTAGGGCTGATTATGGATAAGGGGTTAACATGGAAACCACATATAGAGGCAACAAGAGCAAAGACAAACAGGGCTATGGCCAGGCTATACCCTTTCCGAACCGAAGAAGCCCCATGGCTCTTCGTACAAAGCTGACCATGATAAAAATTATTGCAAGATCACAGTTGACATATGGTGCAGTAGCGTGGGCGTATGCAGCGCCCACCTACATAAACCAACTGGCAGCTACAGAAAATAAGTACATAAGGACCATATCCAGAGGGACCTGGACTGGGAGCCTCTCCAGACAGCAATCAGGAAGAAAGCCACGAAA
Source organism: Kuschelorhynchus macadamiae (assembly GCA_030620095.1). Taxonomy (NCBI): domain Eukaryota; kingdom Metazoa; phylum Arthropoda; class Insecta; order Coleoptera; family Curculionidae; genus Kuschelorhynchus; species Kuschelorhynchus macadamiae. The sequence goes on along the minus strand of JAUTXW010002823.1, from coordinate 279,694 downwards.
GGCATAGAGCGGGCAGTAACACACCCATTCGAAAAACTCAGGATGCTAGTGGACTACGACCCCCAGGAGGAGCGGCGGGTACACCGGGTCTACCACCGTAGGCCTCGCGATCACACACCGTTACACTGATAACACACACAGTTCTCTTCGTTTTTCAGACACTCTCCTATATTGACGCGACAATATATAATAGATATGATAATATATGATATGATATGATAAGACTTGATTGTTGGTCGCTACCAAAAAATTAAAATTTTTGTAAGCTTCAAGAAAGGAAGCTCCTTGAGAAGAATTTTAAAAAATGTATAGGAATTTTGAGTGTTGCCAAGTCTAGTAAATTTTGCCAGATCAGGTGATTGGTGAAAATTTTTCTAAAAAAAGTGATACAAAACCGAAAAATGTTTTTTTATTGAGTATACGTATAGTTAATGTTCTCCTTACTTAATGCTGGCATTGGGACTTTGACCGCTGTGTTTCTAAATATAGACGTTGATATCAATGATTAAATAGGCAATTTATATTATTAAAATATTAGATTAGATATCATATATTTGACATTTCTCTAGAAATGATGGGATTTTGGAGAAGTCTGTTGTACGTACAAAAAGAAACGATAAAAATCTAGTTTTTTTTAGATTTATCAAAATTTATTCGCTTTTAACGAAAATCTAGTGATTTTAAAAACAAGATGCAGTAACTTTTATTTAAAATCGATGGTTTTTTAAAGTATCGTGGAATTCAAAAATTAAAATCTGTGTGTTGAACAAATTTTTACTGTGGCAACACTGCTTTTTGGATTGGATCGCACACAGACTTTTGTAACTCAAATATCTTCAGATTTTCAAGGGTGGTAACATCTTTCTAAATCAGAAAAACCCAAGATTCGTTCTTTTTATCCAAATATAAATAAATTTGTGCAGAACATGTCTGCCTCATAGCAGTGCAGCAGTTGGAAGAATATTTAGTCAAATACTAATAAAACTAAAGTTCAAAATAAGCTTAAATATACAGCTTTAGCAGGCATTTTACATAAAAAAAGGCTAATTCGAGGCGTGCGGGATGTGCACGGTGCTGTATTTGTTAAGTCCTGTTGCTGTGTTTGTAAGAGAACCTTTAAATAAATAATTAATAAAGCTATTAACATTTTGTTAATGTATGTATTGGCATTCCTACTTTCATATTGCAACGAACGAACAGGCAAATACGCTGCCCACTTTTCTACCAATTGAATACGTCAACATTATTAGTTGTTAATAAAAAACTGGTGATTTCTGGTGATTTTTATGTCTGACACCTAGTGATTTTTAAAATTGTTTTCTGGCAACACTGGTAGCAGTTCATGTGTAGAAAGGGTTTTCAGCACTATAAATTTTAAATAAAACCAAATTGCGTATTTCACTGTGGAAACAACCTTGCGGCCTGCCGTTTGGTATGTTACATAACAAAAACATTAATATTCCACGAAAGCGTAAATTTCATAAGGAATAATGAAACACCATTTTTTTTTTATAATTCCCAGTTTAAAGTGGGAATTATACAGGGTAATTCCCAGTTTAAAGTGGGAATTAACACAATTCCCAGCTTAAAGTGGGAATTAAGCCTAATTCGCAGTTTAAAGTAATTTTGAGAATTAAGCCTAAATTCCCAGTTTAAACTATATTTTATATAATTCCCAGTTATATAAGTTATATATTTATAATTCCCAGTTTAAAGTGGGAATTAAGCTTAATTATCAGTTTACAGTCGGCTACGTAATTTTGTGCTTTGTGGTAAATATCCACCGATTTTAACTGTTAAATGGTTTGATTCTCTTGTAACTGATCTCTTTGTTAAAGGGGGTGTGCGCCAAAAAAACAACTTTATCTCAAAAAATAAAATAAAAAATTCTAAGAATAACAGTAAAAACCCCATCTCTCTATGTCAATTAATAATAGAAAATACGCCCGTGTAAAACTGCCGTGTCTCCGCGTATGACGTCACGAGAGCTCGGACGGCCGGTCGCGCCCGCTACACAACACACAAGATGAGACAAGTGCATAAGTTTTAGCGCTTATATTTGCCGGGTCGTTATAATCTTTACGTTTTTTACTTAGAAAAGTTTCTTTTGTAATAGTTTTTTTTGTTATTTGATTGAGTTTGTTAAATAATATGGTTAATTGTTGTGTTGTGGGTTGTAATAACAACCGTAAAAATTCGTCGGCAACTCTACATAAATTTCCTAAAAAAGGAAAAGAGCCACAACGTTTTAAAGCGTGGAAAAATCGAATTAATCGATTTTTTCCTAATGAAAATCATGTTGTCTGTAGTATTCATTTTAAAGATGATGATTTTGAAAACGATTTAATGAGAACATTACTACCCAATGAAAAAATCATTCGGAGATTAAAAAACAGAGCTGTACCCAGCCTAATGCTGTGCAATAAAAATAGAAGTACTTTTCCTGTAAGCTAGTACATCAAAATCTGATCCTATAAACATCGAATTGGAAAACTCAACTGATACAGATGTAAACAGTTTTTCCGAAAAAAATATGGCCGTAGATATAGGTATACAGTGTGAGATCGGTTCTGAAGTATTTTATAAATAGTCCACGTTGTTTGTAAACGATAATTCATCTGATGAATCAGTGCATTCTTCTGACTTCAGTACCAAAATTAGTGATAGTGAGTCCGATATGCAGGAAAATAGTGACAACTCTACAAATGATGAAATCACCAACAATTTCAACAACAACAAGGAAATTTTGAATTTGCACTAGTTCAGATTACGGCTTTATTGGACCTTTTTAAGATTTGTAATGTTTGCAACCTTCCTTTAACAGACATAAGCCAGTATGCAAAAAATGGTGTTTTATACATAAACTACAAGTGCAGCCAGGGTCATGAGGGAAAGTGGTGTTCCCATAAAAATCCTAAAAAATATCCAATTCATTTAGCTGGAGCTCTTTTACTAAGTGGAATAAATTTGATTCCTTTTCTGAATTTTACAAAAACCCTAAAATGTATATTTTTTTCAAGTTCTACTTATTACAAAATTATAAGAACCCATATTTCTCCTGTTATTCATAACTTCTGGGTGAATTATAAAAATAATCTTTTTGAAGAAGCAAAATTAGAAAAAGACCTTTGGATTTCTGGTGATGGGCAGTATGTATTCTCCAGGATATTCTGCAAAATATGTTACATATTCATTAATGGATGTGAAAACCAAACGAATATTAGATTTTACCTTACTACAGCGTGGAATGGTGGATTTCTGGAGATAGAAAAAGCTGCTTGTGAAAAAGCCCTTGCAGATATAACTAAAAAATTAAATATTAACCTGTTTTTATCAGATAGGCATAGAGGAGTTGCTCTTTTATTAAGAACAAAGTACCCTAACATTCATCACGAATTTGACGTTTGGCATTTATCATACTCTTTTAAAAAAAATGGGCAAAGCTGAAAAAAAATCAAAACTATTAAGCGAATGGAGCAAAGCTATAACAAATCATTTATGGTGGTCGTCAGAAACCTGTGAAGGAAATGAAGAAATTTTACTAAAAAAATTTACTTCTCTTCTAAAACACGTTTGTAATATACATGAATGGGTAGATGAAAATGGAGTAGAACATTCGTGTGAACACCGCCAATTATTAAATGAGGAAACACAAGAAATTAAATGATTTTACGTTTTGGTTCAACTGACTATCAAGTGCTTCAAACAGAAATAATGAACAAAACATTTCTTAATGATTTAAAACACACATCTCATTACTGTCATACAAGTAGTTTGGAAAGTTACCATAATGTCCGTCTTTAAATATGTTAAAAACGAATATTTTTCTTACAATGGTATGTACATAAGATCGTTCAATCTTAGACCATAATTACAATGTTGGAAGAGAAGTAGTTGGTGGAGACGTACAGTTTTCAAAAGCAACAAAACAGTGGCATTTTAAAAATAAATACCAAAAAAAAAATGTATACTTGGAAAAATACACTTTTGAAAAAAATTATAAATTATGACCCAGTTGTTAGCAAGTTAAAAATTAAATTTAAAGTCCCTAAAAATATTTACAAAGTAAAAAAACCCAGTTTACGCGAAGCAAAGAAAAAACATTCATCCAGATTTTCAAGAAAGAAAAAATAAAAGCATTTTATTCAAAGGTATGTTGTACACAAATTACTATAAAAACACTTTGTAATAATTATATTTTTTTACAGAAGAAAAACTAAACAAATTCGCGTTCTTTAAAACCCGTGTAGTCGTCGTTTTCTTCTGGAAATTTTATCCGTCACCTGACGCACAACACCTGCTGGGATCACAATTCTATTATATCTTCCTATGGCAGTCCAGCTATTAATCCAAGAAACAAAGTTCTTGTATGCTAAATGTCGCCATAATTTGTTTGAAACTGTCATATATTTCTCTTTTTCTGTATTGGTTTTACATTGCATTATTACATTATGTCTAACTATGTTTAGAGAGTCTAAATTTAAAATTATTTGGTCAAAACTGTCATGCAAAGTAATACAGTTATTTTCACATCTAATAACACTAATGTTTTCATTTTCACAACAACAAACGCACTCTTTCTCGGTAGGCATTAATATGCAGTTCGAACATTTACACCATTTTAAAGACTGTAATCGTTCACCTTCACCTTGTATGTTGTTAGTTTTTTTTTTCTTCTTCCATTCGTTTAAGCTCATTTTTGGTAAACTTTGGTTCAAAACCAAAAGCCATAATTTACAAAAAAAAAATACTAAGTAATTAAATAATAAAATTGTACACAATAATTCTGGTGTCGAGTCGGTCGTCTGGAGAAACTACCGTTTGCGCGTACTGCACTACCAGCCGCGAACAATACGGAGCGTGGCTGGAAGCTCTTGTGACGTCACACACTCGACGCGGAATACTTTAAGGCCAAATTTCTCGGCGATGGTTTATCCTAGAATATCGCGGTTTGAACCAATATTCTTAGATTTTTTTGTACTAAAACTTTAATTTTTGGCGCACACCCCCTTTAACTAAATACACCAAAGATATTTTATAATAGTTAAAATATCGTTCATTTTTTTGCAAACATTGTCTTGGTACTTGATCATTTGAAAGATTTGATTTTCCAACAGTGTTTTAACAAGATGTGTGATTATTTTTCAATTCGAAGTTTTTATTTATTGTCTACATACCCCCTATTACTACATCTGGTGATTTTCTGGCAACTTTTTTTAGGAAAATCTGGTGATTTCTATTTTTTCGACCTGGCAACACTGGTTGCCACTTGCCACCTCTAGAGGTCGAGAATTATGGATACTTTTGCTCCGATACTCGATCGATATTGGAGGTGTAAAAAATCACTACTTCCGAATACTTGTAACTATACGGCAGTGTTGAGATTGCTGTTACAATTCCACCTTGCTTATTACCTGTGCTATTACCCAATCACAACATTGGAGAAAAACCGGATAATCTATTACATTTTACGTTTTTACAAAGATTATCTTTACCAAATTTCCTTTAGATTCATAAATAACCTAATACTCAATATAAATGTACACTAATAATCATAATATAACGATATTATGGAGTATATGTTATATATCATACAGTTTCTTTCAAAATTCAATGGCGGTTATTTTATTTGTTCGAATACGATGAATTTGGTCTCTAGCTAAAATTAAAAACCGGCTGAGTCCGTCACTATTAAAAATCTATCACAAATACTTCAGGAGCCTGCGGTGAAATTTTAAGAAAGGGAAGCAATTTTTAGAAACTCACCTATTTGTAATGTAATTCGATTCTTCGATCATTTTTTGCAAATTCGTCAATGACGTCTTCATAAAAACGTCGATGCTCCGACATATTTTGGAGAAGTTTATTTTCAATGGACAACAGCGATGTATGCGAAAGTCTCTCCTGCCCCGTTGAATTTCTCACGAAATTTCTTATATGTTTAAGTGTTGAAAAATTGCGTTCTACTGATGCACTTGTGGCAGGTATTGTCAATACTAATTCACACAATTTCGACACTTCGGTGTAGGCATCTTCCAGCTCCTCGTCTTTAAAAAATTGCATTAGTTCCTTACCGTTATTTTTTGCGCTAATGTCATCAATTTCGTAAATCACTTTTAGTTCAGATCGCAGTAACACTCGGCCGAAGAACTGGCCATAATGAAGAAGAGATTCAAACGCATCTTCTGGAAAAGTTTTTCTTAAATCTATAGTTTATTTGTTGCTGAATTTGATTGATTATTTCATAAAAGAGGCGTCTGTATGACGTTTGAACATCTCCTACCTTGTCTGTTCGAAGACGCTTGGCTTGTGGCTTTACATTGAACGTCATCTTTTTTTCCAAAACTGGTCAGTCATCTCTTTTTTGGCTTAACCTGGACTTAAAATCATCCACTTTTTTTAGGCAAAAAGCAATATCATTTGTTTTCGTATGTAATGTATTAAAAACATTGTCCGAGAATGGAAATATTTCTGAAAATAGGTTTAACAAATAATTAAAATTAAAATCTCATTTCAAACAGTCCAAAAAACCCCCTCGAACTATTTATTGCTTCTGAGTCCCACGTTTCATTATTTTCTATTATATTCTCAAATAGTTCAATCAGTGATTCACGATTTTCATATACTGTTACCACAAGTCTTCCATTATAGTTCCACCTAGTAGGAGCTACTTTGGGCAATCGTTTGTGGACAATGGAATCCAAAGCTTGTGTACGTTTTTAAATATTATTTTTCTATAATATTTATGATGTGTTTTTGTTTTGTTTTGTTTGCTAATTTCGATGTTTGTAAACTATTTTTTTTTTACAACAGCTTTGTCCACAAAATTGTAAAATTTTTTTGACAATAAAGCATTTATTTATTTATTATTTATTATTTATTTTGTTGACTCGGAAAAAAAAGCAGCCATGCCACTTAAAGTAACGAAAAATACTTTACACTCTTTAATGTGATTGATGGTCTGGGATAAAACTAAATTTAATTTATAAGCAAAACAATGGACAAACACAGCACTTGGGAAAGTTTCTCGAACTTTAGCTTGCAGAGCCCCTAATTGTCCATCACTGCAGCTCCATCATAGCTCTGAGCAACTAATTTTTTCTCTCCATTAATTTCTATAGTAACGTTATAAACTACGGTATAGAATGCATCTGCTGTACGATTTTCGGACACATTCTTAAAACCTAAAAATCGCTCTTGAATACTTCCGTCTGTTTTAACGTAGCGTATTACTATAGATAATTGGCTAAAATTAGTGATATCAGTTTTTTCGTCCAGAACCGCGCCTCGCCAATCTCCTGCTTAATTCTTTTTAGAATAATGGTTGCAACAGCGGAAATTAAATCATTCTGGACTCGATTCGACTTTCGTCATTACCTCTAAATCCCAATTTGTGCTGCCCGAGAAAACAAACAACATCGTCTTCTTAATATTTGCCTATTTTTATCGACTAGTTCATTGTGTTGGCGGTGACTAATTTCCAACTGTTTATTAAGGGTGTGTTCAATTCTGGTTTTGCAGAAGACTCTTTCTGTTATGACGGCCTGCAAATGCGCTTTGGACATAATGTGTCTTTTTACAGCTTTATGGAAATTGTTTAAATCGGAAAAACCAGTTTTATTCCAGAGACCTTTTTCATTTTCAAAAAGTAAACATAGCCAACAAAATAATTTACTTATATTTTCACACCCTGTTAGCCATTTAAATTGTTCGTGTTGTTTTTCCGGATGAAAATGTCTAATGCAGTTTTTCATTTTTGTGGTTAAATTTTTCATAGGCGGTTTTGCTCTTCCTTTGGAAATTATTTGAAGCTTATCAGCGAAGTTTAATGTTGAAAATCCCTTTATTATTAAGACACTAAACTCTCCAACATTTTCAACGCAGAGAAACTAGCTGCCCGCATAGGTTTTATTCGATTTCTATTGTGGCTCAGTCGGAGTCAAGGCTGCATTTATTATGGGCTTGATAATTAAGATAATATTTTAGCATTTTTAATATAAACTAAATTAATGGTTTCCTATTTCAAAAATTACATTTTAGAAGATGTTTTGTAATTTTTTTTTGGGGAAGCACTGCTTCCCTTGTTTCCATGGACTGCACGCCTCTGCAGTATATTATTAAACGCGAGGAAGAAAATTATAGTAAGCCTCCTATTGAATTTTTCATTGATGGGAAAATATTAACCGATTTTGAAATAGCAGAAAGATTGAATGCACAGTTTACATTATTGACTGACGCAGTGACGATATACCTCTGGACTATGCATTTCTTGAAGACAATATTCCTTTCTGTAACAGATATCTTTTCTTGTCTCCAGTTTGTAGCGAGGACATTGCAAGCATAGTAAAAAGACTTAAAAGTTCTAGTTCCCATGGCCACGATGGCATTTCAAATAACATCTTGAAGCAGTGCATATGTTTTATGAAGGATATATTGTGCTATTTGATAAATTTTTCAATAGAGAGCGGAATATTTCCTGATGCATTGAAGCTGGCAACTAGTATTCCTTTATATAAGAAGGGTGAACATAACAGTTTTGAAAACTATCGCGGAATAAGCCTGTTAAATAGTATCTCTGAAATTTGTGAGTTGGTGATCAAGCATCAACTTGTATCATTTTTTTATAATAACAAATTATTGTCTTTTTGACAACACGACTTCACTTTAAATAAGAGCACAGAGACTGCTCTAGATGAGTTTCAACAGATAATTGTCGACTCCTTGGATAAAAAGTGTATAGTATTGGGGATGTTTATAGACTTCTCGAGTGCGTTCAACATAGTTAATAATGAACTAATACTTTGAAAATTATTTCGTTATGGGGTAAGGGGAAAAGCATTAATTTTTTTTAAAATCATATTTGTTCAACAGAAAACAATTAGTAATGGTTAATGGAATTGAAAGTCAATTTACTGCAATTCATAGGGGTGTTTCACAGGGATCGATTTTGGAACAAATTTATTTTAAATACATTACAAAATGTTTTTGTAGTTTCATATGCAGATGACACTAATATTTTAATAGTGAATAAGAAATTGGATTCATTAAGGGCAATAGCAGAGGTGGTATACAATATAGTACTACTCTGATCCCATAAAAATAAACGTACAATAAACAAAGTAAAAAAGCTACATTATTACATTTGTCTTTGCGTCCTAATGATACTAACTTAGATTTATTTATTAAGAGTCGGACATGCATTTGAAACCAGCAGATAAAACCAGATTGTTGGGTGTAACTTTTGATTCTAACCTTAAATGGCTACCACAAATTGAGGAAGTTTGCTCTAAATTACGCAGTGGTTGTTATGGACTCAAATTTATGTCTATGCATTGTAGTGGAGAGGTAGTTTTAACTTTGTATTATGCAAATATTCACTCGAGAATTGGAATGGCATATTGAATTGGGGCAGGAGTGCATATATTAATGTTTTTACTAAACTTTATATATGCTAAACATTATTTGTACTGCATATTTATCGAATATAAACACTTAACCAAAGACAAAGTATTGAGGTCATTGGCATCTTCATTGTTCACATCAGTATTATGAGATAGCGTGATGATAAGAGATGGAGACACATCCGTAGTCCTCAAACCAAAAATAGAAAATCCTGCATTCGAATAGACATCTTGTAAAGAGTAAGCTTTAAAGTAGTGTCGCTAGATGGCACCAACAAAAGTATTTAGTAATTTTAAAGAATCAAATTATGCAATAAAATCTTACCGATGCTATCCGCATTGTTCTGTTAACATTTCCCAGACGAACTTATATAATCATACTTACCTGGCGTAGGGATTACCGTGATCATGAAGGCGGTTTCCCCGGGGTGAGGCCCTTCCATTGCACTACGGTTGGGCTGACCCCTGCGATTATCCCTAATGCGGATAACTCGGGCGCGTAATTTTTGGTAGTCGGGACTGCGTACGCGCTGTCCCGGATGAAGTAATTTAAAATATTTGTATATATTTCCATCAATTTCACTGTGATAGGTGGGTGGTATAGTGGGCAGCGATGTTAAAAATAAAATTATAGGTCACATATGCAAAAATTATAATTGAAGGGAAATTAATTTATGGTACATATTTTGTTGTCCGCACAAATATATGAAAATAAATCTGTACTAAAAAATAATCGGTGGAGCATCGCTACAGATCCGCCAACTGTAAAATATTTAGCAAATTTTTTTGCGTAAATTATATGGTGTTTTAAGGTTTTCGCGTTTTAAAAAAATGTCTTAATAGTTTTTTAGCAAAATATAATAAGAAAAAATTACGTTAAAATTTTCGATTTATGAGTATCTTCTCTGTAAAAATTACAATACATATTAGACATTTGGCATTTAAAAAAAAAAGTACCGAACACACATATGTAAAAAATTTACGTTAAAATACAACTAACCTATAGTTAAGTGTGGACATAACTAGAGATAGCAACAAAAATAAATTAATCGATTAATCATTTTAATTAAATAACGATTATTCATTTACTTAAATGGGCAACAAATAAATAGTCAATCAATAACCAATTAATCGGTCGATATTAATAAAAACGACTATTCAAGAAAAAAACGTGTTTTGATTAATAATTTGGGTACAGGTAATTATGCTTGTTTGTAAATGTTTCTCCTAATTTGCCAACGAATAGCTATGTCCACCACAACTTAGGCAACTGCTCAAGGTATTACGCCCCTGCCGTAATTTAGCATTTGTCCTTGTACAAGGGATTTCGGTTTCTGGTACAATTGTTTTTATATAGACTCGAAATCGTGTTGTCGATCTCTTTACTGCAGACATAAACAATACTGACACCTAATCGGCATTTTTATTAATTATAATTATTATAAATACTGTTTAAAAAAAGTCATCCGCCTTTACGGGGATTTGAACACATTGCGCTACATAAAAAAGAGCAGCCAATCAAATTGCAGGATTTATCTTACGTTTCCGGCTGTATCAAAAACTGAAATCAAGGCTCGATGGGGAGTTTGAGGACGCTGCCGATTTGGCTTATGTAGAATGGGCGGATAATATCGATATAGTATTAACAATGTTTAGTAAAATTAAAATTTTTCCTGAAATGAGAAAATAATCGATTAATTTTTTTGATCAATCGCAACAAAAAAAATATATAATTGATAAAGCGAACAAAATAATCGATTATTTTAGTTTTTCGATTAATCATTACCGAAAACGAAAACGTTAGAAACACCATTATTTATAAACTTTACTCATTCGCTTTAATAAAGACAAAGGTGGAGTAGTAAACGACAGGGACGGAGTAACATTAATTTATTTTTAAAAATGCAACATTTTTCTTACTTTAACTAGGGCGGAGTAAAAAACAATTTATTTTTAAAAGTTCAATATGTCTTTTATCATTAGCACAAATTTTGCCAACACATGGTGTAATATAAAAGACAGGGATGGAATAAAAAATTAATTTATTTTGAAAAATGCATTCTCTATTTCTCTATTTTATCATTACCACAACTTTAACGAAATTTTTATCCAATATACACTTAATATCTTTAGATATGGTCTCTCGCTAGTTGTAGTGGCAACTGGCAAACCACATGGGCGGAGTAAAAAATTAATTTATTTGAAAATGCAAAATTTCGTGTATATATATATCATTATTACCTCAAACTAAACAAAATTTTGCAAACAGATGGACTAATAAACACTTAATATATACAAGGGCGGCTTAAAAAATTAATTAATTTTAAAGGCAGTTCCTCTTTTATCATTACCTCAAATATTTTGCTCCAAGCCCATCGTTTGCCACCCAACCTAGTCAAAGATCCTATACTAAGGGTATATTGGGCCATACATTTAAAATAAATCATTAATTTTCAAGTTTAAGTAAGAGAGATATTACATTTTTAAAATTAGTTATTTTTTTTATTCCGTACCTGTCGAGATATATTACATTTTTAAAATTTTAATTTGTGCTGTGCATTTTTTTAAAAATAAATTACTCTTTTACTCCGCTCCGCCCCTGTCGATTGTCACCCCACTTAGGGCATGTCGGTATATTAATGATACATTGATCGATCTGTCTGCAAGATGCAAGACTTGTTAAATTTGCAAAAAACTTACTGTATATTAACTTTTTTGCAAATATTAGTCATCATAAAAACGTCATCTGTTTTTGGAGAATTTTATTTTCATAAAATGTTGTTTAATTTGTGCTGTGTATAAAAAAGATATTGTTTAAATCATTGCATTTTTCATTTTCAAAAAGTAAACATGGCCAACAAAATAATTTACTTATATTTTTACACCCTGTTGGCCATTTAAATTGTTCGTATTGTTTTCCCGGATAAAAATACAAGTTTTTCATTTTTGTGGTTAAATTTTTGAAGCTTATCAGCGAAGTTTAATGTTGAAAATCCCTTTATTATTAAGACACACACCACCATTCACACACACTCTTCTTACTAAATTCTCCAACAATTTCAACGACCGCCGAAGTTGCCGGTATTTGCATATCCATGTCCGTATTATTGTCCTCCATATCGCACCATGCACGACACGACGTACGTATCACACAACACACGGATAGCCGTTCAAACAAAGAACCTACTCCAACGCAAGGAAATCAAGCATACAGGACTTGTTAATTTCTATTGTGGCTCGGTGAAATTTATTATGTTGATAATTAAGATAATATTTTAGCATTTTTTATAAACAAATTAATTTTTCCTATTTCAAAAATTATATTTTAGATGTTTTGTAATTTTTTTTGGGGAAGCACTGCTTCCCTTGCTTCCATGGACTGCACGCCCCTGTGTGACGGTTATAAAGATATTTAATTTTTTTTAAACAAATTAATTTTTTACTATGCCAATCACGTTTAACACCCCCTCAGTATAGTCTTAAAGTCACTTTAAACGTCTTAATTTTTCGTACTTATGAGCTAAATTTGTAATTAAATAATTCATTTAAGATCCACTTACCTATGAGATTCCGATGAAACAACCACCACACGGGATCCTTGGACCAGAAGAGGATCCAACAAGAGTGTCAAGTAAAAATGAGACAGATGGTTCACTTGGAAGGTCATTTCCAGTCCGTCCAGGGTTTTGGTGAACGGGAGGCCGAAGACTCCCGCGTTAAGGACGAGCATGTCGACTTGGTAGTATCTGCTTTTGATTGTGTTAGCGAAGTGGATCACTTAAACGATAAATTTGTTATTACAACATCGGTTGATTGATTTATTAAGGGAATGAAACATAACATAATTTGTATACAGGGTGGTTCAACAGTGTGTTCAAGTCCAATAGCTCGGTTATTGTGGGAATTAGAAAAAAATATATACGAAGTTTGTAGGGAGTGCTGAGAGCTACAAACTAAAATTACGTTCGATTGATTATACAGGGTTGAGGATAAGTTTGCCACAGACCAAACTTATATTTTTTAATGAAACACCCCGTATATTGTTTTATTTTCAGATTCCCCCCTATTGGCCATTTACCCAGTATAGAGTTTGTGGGGTCTATCAATACCTACTAAACAACGAGGCCTACCAGTTGAAATTAAAATAAGCCTGACGTCACGACATCTAGGCCTTCAGTCGCCTCCGTAAGAAATGCATTAAAGCATAGACTAATGCAGCAAGAAAGGGTCCATATTGTCTAAGAGACCAAGTTTCAAATGACTAAACTAGAAATAAGACACAAAGTCTCGGTCTCAGTCAAAAAGAGTTTAATACGGTTACACGTGTTTCGCCTTTTCAGGCATCATCAGACCTACAATTAATATAACAATCGAGAGCTATCACTATAAATATACAAAATTCAAACAAACCTTCGACATTAACTAAAAATACAAGAACAAATCAAACAACTATAACGTCAGATGTTAAAATACACACTGAGATGAGGTTAAGAAACTAAGGTATTGACACGCGCAGACAAAAGTTGAACCAAATAAAAGATAAAAAAATATATAAAAATAAAAAATATAAAAAAAGGTTATTGATATACCCAGGAATCGAACCCGAGTCTCCGGCATGACACACCGAGATACTGACCACCACTCTACCAGCAGGTCCAATGAAAAGTTTATACATTATCTTCCTGCCGATTAATATTAGTACCAAGATTATTAAAAATTAGTTCAGGTTCGAAATTGAAGACATCATTAACACAATATAAAACTGGGCTTCTCTTAGCCCTTGTAATTTCCATCTTCTCTAACAAATCCAGTTTTTTACTCTTTGGACACTCGTGTAGTATCTTAATATTGTTTGGTATAGAAAAATGGTGTCTAGTTGTTAGCAAGTGGTTAGCAAAAGCCGAGTTTGTCTCAGTGATATGTGTTTTTATATTTATCGACAAGGCTAAAATGTTCCCGGACCCTAGTGGAAATCCTTCTCCCTGATTGCCCGACATATACAGCAGAACAATCTCCACAGCCTGATGAGTACACCCCTGATTTTGAGAGATGTTCAGTCTTATCTTTGGTCATTACTAGATGTCTCTTAAGTGAGTTCACTGTTTTAAAAGCAATTGAGACATCTAAATGACACCCGCATGCAAATATGTTACCTTGAATTAGTGTATCTAACAAAACAAATCTATAAGGCCTTAGACAACAAAGAGGTGTAAAGGACTAGTCATTTTTTAGTTTCCAATAAAAGTACTACAACCACGCCATCTTACAAAAAGAAATGACAACAATTGCTTTAGTAAACAACACACAGAGAGGGCGCTATGTACATTAAACATTAATATTTTGAATTACTTATAACACCCCCACTAGTTTACATTATTAATTTTCATTATAGTTAAGTATTAATTAACAATGCTAATGCTTAATACTTCCAAAAAAGTTTTATGCTTCACACAACTAAGGCTTTTAGTAAGTATATCTGTAGGCATGTCATTAGTTGGTAAATACTTAACAGCAACAAGGTTATTAGAAATTACCTCTAACAAAATGATAACGTATATCAATGTGCTTGGCTCGCTTATGGAAAGATGGGTTTACGCACAATTTCTGTGCACTCTGATTATTGTTAAAAAAGTTATTGGGGCAAAATTTCCTGTAAACTCACCAAGCAAATTGTGTAAATAAATAGCTTCTCTACAAGCTTCCGAGATAGCAACATATTCAGCCTCGGTGCTGGAGAGAGCGACAGAACATTGTTTTCTGCTTTCCCACGATATAGTCGAATTAGAATGTTTAAAGCAATATCATGTAAAGGATTTTCTATCTGTGATATCTGCTGCCCAATCAGCATATGCAAAACCTTCCAATTCAAAAATATCTGTCTTTACAAAAGTTAAACCGTAACTTTTAGTTCCTTTTAAATAATGTAAACCTCCCTTCGTACATTTCCTATGAGTTTCATTATAACAATCGTTAAACTGGCTAAAATAACTTACACTAAACATAATGTCAGGTCTTGTAAGTACGGCTAAGTACACCAATACACCAATCAGCTGTTGATAAGGAAGCTAAGTATCATGTTTTTCATTTTTATCCAGTTTTAGATTGGGTTCCATTGGCACACTTGAAGGCTTACAATTGTTGAATATTCTGTGGGATTTCGTGGATATATGCGGGATGAAATAAAACGACATGCGTCCATTGGAAACTTGCAAAAAAGACTAACTATTCGTAGAGCAGAAAATACAGTGTTGCAAAAAACATACAGAGGACGCAAATAGTTAAATCATGTTATTCAACATAGATGGCAGTACTTATATTAATTTGAAATATTTTTTCCAACAACAATCTACCATGTTAAAACGCAATAACAATTCATCGATATATTCCTCTTGGTCTAAAGTTATGGTTTCCTTAACATGATTAATATTAACGCTCATGCCCAGACACTTTCTGGCCTCGCCCAAATCTTTAATCTTAAACTTTGAACCTAACTCCCGTTTTAAAAAACTTGTTTCCTTATCAGAATTTGAAAAAATTATCAACATACAAAGCTACGATAGTTTTACAATTACTATGGTTCTTAAAAAATATACAAGGTTCATATTTTGACCTAGTATAGCCTAAACTAATCAACACATTTTCAACTGTCTCATACCATACTCGTGAGGACTGCTTCAATCCATAAATGGCTCTTTTTCACTTCAGAACTTGATTTTCATTTACTGGTTTACTAAAGCCCTTAGGTAATGTCATGTAAACCGACTCATTTAAAAAGCCATTTAGGAAAGCTGTCGTCACGTCGAGATGAATAATACTTAATTTTAAATTAACTGACAAAGCAAACAAAAATCTTAGGCTAGAGAGTCTTACCACTGTGGAAAAAAGTTTCAGTATAGTCTACTCCTGGCTTCTGGGTAAAACCCTTCGCAACGAAACGCGCCCTATACCGAACATCGCCCTCACTATCACATTTCTTTCTGAATACCCACTTGCACTTCACAATTGTTACATTTTGTGGCTTGTCAAACACTTCCCACGCGTCGTTTTCTTCGAATGAAGCCAATTCTGCTGCAATTGGTTGCTTCCATTTCACATGGTCAGGCCTCGATAGTGCATCAGGAAGGCTCACAGGTATGTCCTCCAATATCATATCGGTGGAGCACAAAAAAGTTGTTGTTGACCCTTTTCAAGATCAGTTTCTGTAGTTGAAGTCAAGTATGTCACATAATCGTTGAACATATTTTGAGTTCTTTGTCGTCCAGACCCTTTGGGCACCACACTATCACTTTCATGCTGTTCCTCACGAATGACACTTGGTGTATAGTCACCATCACTATCACCAGCTGTTATGGTGTCACAGGAAGTGTTATCGAGGGAAGTACGAAAAAATCTATGTCTCCCTTGGTGTCGCCAAACTGTCCTCTGGATTACTGTCCCCCACTGAAACTGATGTTTCATCTTGGTTAAAGTCAGATGTCATTACTTTTGTTTTCAGATCTTCATGGATATTTACATCTCTGCTTGTAGTGACATCATCAGTCTCGGGGTTATAAACTCTATAACCTTTTTTTTGTTCAGAATAGCCAACGAGTATGTGCTTGCCTGACTTTTTGTTAAACTTTAAACGTTTTTCTTTAGGAACGTGCACCATTACAGTGCTACCAAAAGGGTCTCTAAATGCAACATTTTCAATTCCACCCTGTAGTTTAGACACATGAAGTCCTATGAAAATTTTAATTAAAAAATTACGGTATCTTTATTTTCATAAAAAAGTATCTATCTGTATCTTTCCAAATAACCGAGAAATCTGGACACCCTGTACATTAATAATACAATATCTAGGTTGTTAAAAGGGGAACCAAGTCTTTACCTGATGCTAGAGAGGACAAATCCAAGTGTAGAGCTATGCAATTGTCGGCAATATTTAATCGCTCTGCTCTCCGAATTCTTTCTATCGCTTCCTCGCCCGAGGCCACATTCCTGCAGGCAAAAACCACGGTACAACCGTGTTTCGCCAACGACCGGGCAGTCTCTAAGCCTATACCGGTATTCGCACCGGTTATGACAGCGACTTTACCAGACAAATCCCTGCCCAACAGGACCTGAAAATAAGAAAAAGAAGCTTATATTAGTAAACCAGTGGAGAAAGTAGCCGCAATTTTAAGTAAAAACAATATTAAAATTTCATTTAAAACCAACAATAGTTTAGGAAAATACATAAAAAACAACAAACAAAAAACTCAAAAAGATAATACACTCACAGGCAAAATAATCGATCCACGCAAATTTTTGACGAATTTCAATTGCAAAGAACTTTTTTATTTAATGCAGGATTTTAATCAATTCTGAAGAATATTTTAGATCAATTAATCGAGAATCGTCCACATGTTAAACATTTAAAAAAATAGACCAACGTATATAATATACAGGTCTAAACAAAAAGTCGTTTTTTACCATAAGTTTAAGAGGCTGTGTGAAGTGGAGTAATAGTAAATTGCTCCAAATGAAGCTTTGGTTTTAAAGTCGCATCTATTCTAACCATATTTGTTTTTGCTTCACCTCGATATCTTTATTTTTCTGGAATACATGGATTTTTTAACAAAGCATTGCAATTTTTATCAATTTAAAAGGAAACATAAATATTTTTAACACAATTTAATTAATCTTCTATAAAAACATTATAAAACTTAATTTTTTAAACACGAAGCACAAATATTATTCGAGCAAATTAATTAAAAAAACAATAACAATAACAGAAACAATAACAAATAAATCAGTAGCGCGTGTTTCCTCCACGTGCTCGAATGACAGCCTATATACGCCTTGGCATACCTTCAATTAGGTTAGGTATAAAAACTTGATCAATTTGCTGCCTTTCTTCAATGAGAAGTCCAGTCCAGTGCCCAGTCTATCCCAGACGTGTTCGATCAGGTTCAGGTCGGGACTATGGTGGGGCCAATTCATGTTTGTAATTTCCACCGGTTCTAAATATTCGCTTACGGCTCTCGCAACATGCGGTCGACCGTTATCATGCATTACAACACGTGGTTCTAAAATATCTTGTACATATCTGTCTGCTGTCATTGCTCCGCTATCGACGATTACCCATTCTGTTCTTGCGTCGAACTGAACACCACCCCACACCATAATGGAGCCTCCGCCATAGCTTACCCTAGGAGAAAAATGGTTTTGTTCTCCTGTTCTTCTGTAGATTCTTTCACGACCATCCGGTGATTTTAAACAAAATCTGGATTCGTCGGTGAATAGGACCTTTTTCAGCAACTCGGGAGCAGTTGCAGGTCTCCTTGCATGTAATCCATTATCAAACAACCTCCTACCTAACCAGAAGTTACTCTTCGGTCACGTAAAACACTTAGGGCAATAAAACGATCATCTCGTTCATTCGTACATCTCTTCCTACCACAGTGAGTTCTTCTGCTGTACACTGTGTCCCAGATTGCTTGTAATCACAGGGTTTCTCGGTAACCAGCAGAGATAGAACTTTGCGGTTTTCGCGACAGAATTGTGCCAGATTGTTTCGTTCCCGAGATACAGAGTGAAATAGAAATTTTGCGCTTTTGGGGGTGGTATCATATTTCGGACACCCTGTCAGATAAAGAAAAGGTAAAAACTGCTATGGATAGATATTTATACCTAGAGTCCACTGCTGTAGTCGAAATTTTTTTTAGACAAACCGCTTTTGAGATATAGCCCAAACTTAGTATTTTTTAAATGGGACACCCTGTATTTTTTGGTTCCAAAAAATTTGCCTTTTTTTTTCTTTAAAATGATGTATCACACTATGCACTTTTGACGTAAACTAAGCCTTATAAACGCAATATTAAAAGAAAAACGTAAGTTGGCCATGGAAATATGGCATGGAAACAAAAATCAAAACTATTTGTTTCTTAAATATATCAAATATTGCCGTGTTTATTCTCTTATCATACGAGTTACCAATAATTCTAACAGGTAAATTAATACATATTAAGAAGAAATGAATAATTTTGAAAATAGTCATAAGTATGATATGATGGTTTGTTTTATTGAATGTCATGAAAACAGTGATCAAGCATCTGATTTATATTTTAACAGGTAAGCACCAAGCGCTTAAATTATTATGAACCTCCTTTCAAAATTTTTATGGAGTTATGGATTATTTCCAAAAGCTTTTTTTATATCGTAGATATCCAGAAAGGCCTCAGCCACACAAGGCAATTTCTCGCCGAATTAAATTAAATTTAATTAATGATGGATCATTTTCAAAGCACAGGGCTAAAACATATAATAAACGAAATCACGAGAACAATGAGATTGTTGTATTAGCAAGTATTCAGGCCAATCACGCGAATTCATGTAGGCATATTCAGGAAACAGTGGGGGTGTCAAAATTACAAACGCAAAGGATATTAAGAAAACATAAATATAAGCCTTATAAAGTAAATGTAGTACAACAATTGCTTCCTGGAGATGCAGAAAGGCGTCTAAATTTTTGTAACTGGTATCTTAAAAAAACCCAAAATGACCCTGACTTCGGTAGCAAGGTTATATGGTCCGACGAAGCCTATATAAGTTGTAGTGGTTCCCGATGATCCTTTGCAAAAACTCAAGGAGAAATTATATGAACATCACAATTTCAGTTTTCGTCAGGTAACTTTTAATGAGGTAAGAGATGTGATTGACAATATAAAAAATAAATGTAGCAGTGATAATTACGGACTTTCAACCAGACTACTAAAACAAGTAAAAAATATTATATTGATCCCCTTGGCAAAACTTATTAATTTGTGTTTTGAAGAGAGTAAATTTCCTTCTGTACTAAAAAAAGCTCTATTTTCTCCAATTTTTAAAAAAGGAGACAAACATGATGTCTCAAATTATCGTCCTATAGCACTGTTGCCTGTTATTTCAAAGGTTATTGAAAAATGTATGTCTATTCAAATTACACATTTTTTGGAGTCAAATAATATCTTTACCCCCCATCAGTTTGGTTTCAGGCAGGAGAGAGACCATTCAGGGAATTCTTGATCTTTTGTCTACTATCATGGACTCTTATGAGGGTTCGGAATATAACAGTGTATTATTTTGCGACCTTAGTAAAGCCTTTGACTGTGTCTCCCATTCTCTGCTTAGTAAAAAACTGCACTATTATGGATTTTGCCCAAAAAGTGTGGCACTGATTGATTCCTACTTAGGACACCGTCTGCAGGCTGTCAGGGTTGGGGGTGAATGTTCATCTGAGAGGGCTGTGAATGTCGGAGTTCCTCAGGGATCCGTGTTGGGACCAATATTGTTCTTGATTTTCATCAACGATTTGCCTTTGGGGGAGTCCGATGCTCACTACACCCTCTTTGCTGACGATACCACTTTATCAATCACTGGAGTCAACATTAATGACATCGAACAGAGAATGGGAGCGGCGCAGGCAAGAGCAGAACTTTGAAAGAAAAAACGAACAAAATGGTCTTTACATTAAGAGACACTACACAGGTACGAGCAACAGTAACAGATGTCCGTTTTTTGGGTGTACAGCTTGACTCAAAACTCAAGTGGGACATCCACATAGATATTCTATCGGGTAAGCTTAAGAGTACCATATTCTTGCTGAGATGTTTGTCTGGGCGTGTTGGACAGGAGATCCTAAAAATGGTGTACTACGGACTGTTTCATTCAGTCATGTCGTATGCGTTGATTGTGTGGGGACGGGCTGCTGATGCACACAGAGTCTTCCGACTTCAGCGAAAAGCTGTCAGAATTCTGGCAGGACTCAACTTTAGGGAGGACTGTCAACAAGCTTTTATCAACTTAGGTATTCTGACCCTCCTCTGTCAGTTCATTTTGGATTGCTCTACCTACATAAAAGCAAATGAGAATGGATTCTAAAAGCACAGCAATGTTCATGCACATAATACTAGAGGCAGAGAAAATCTAGTTGTTGCCCGGTGTAGATTGGGAAAGTGTCAGAATCGGCCTGAGTACATTGCAGTTAAAATTTACAATAAATTGCCTTTAGCTATTAAAGAGCTGCCACTGCTCTGTTTAAAAAAAAAGGTTAAAAACCTATTGATTCTCAATGCATTTTACAGTGTTGAAGAGTACTTTAACTGTATTTTATAAATGTACTGTTTTATGTATGTAATGTATTGTAATCTTAAGTCCTTTACTAATATTTTACTTCAGCATAATTTTTGTATTTTACTTCTGTTTGTTTGACTTCTGTAAACAATTGTATTGACAGTAATATATTATCTTATCTTATCTTATCTTATCTTAAGCGTGTCTAAAGTTGGCTTTCAGTCATCTAAGAATACCAACGATGCCATATTCTCCTTTCTAGAGAAGTTATATATTACACTCAATGATGGCGAGGTTGCAGCGGAAGTATTCTGTGATCTCACAAAAGCATTCGACTGCATAGATCATGGAGTGCTTTTGAGCAAACTTGAAGTCTATGGGTTTCGGGGTGGGTGCCGCGAATGGTTTTCATCGTATCTCTCGAGTCGCACTCAGACAGTGGTGTTTAACGGCAGACAATCGGGAATTCCAGAGATTACATCGGGGGTTCCACAGGGGTCGGTATTGGCACCGCTCTTGCTTCTTCTTGGAAACTGCATGTCTAATTTTTCAAAAACATCAAGACGAAATAAATGCACTTTACTCAACGCGAAGCTCTCATATTACGCGTTCTCCAATACCAATCTCCTCCTTAATCAAACGTTCTGTGATCTATAATAGTAAAAAAATATTTAATCATCTCCCTATCCACTTAAGGGAAATTAATTGCTTAATGAAGTTTCGCCGAACGATTAAAGGGGTGCTAGTTTCGAGGGCTTATTATTCTGTGAATGAATATTTTTTAGACAGGTTAACATAAGAATAACGCCCGCTTGTTTGTTCTTTGTAACTGTTGGGTCCTGTATTGTTTTATTCTGATGTTTATTTGCACTAATTGTCTTTGTCTTTATTGGTTTGTTAGTTCTATTATTTGCATAGTATTTGTTAAGTAATATACAAGTTTTACTACCTTTTGTTTCTCATTTGTTATTAGTATTTCTATTTTATATTTTAACTAGTTCTATTTGACTACTATTGTAATTTAATTTAATTTATGCGAGACAAGCTATTCTTAGTTACTATTGTAAATGAATTTATTTATTTTTTTTTCTTTTTTCTCCTGTTTAGTTGATTGTAAAGACTTGTAGTTTGTATGCTTTGTCCATAAGAACTTTTTGTACTTTTGACAATAAAGCTATTGATTGATTGATTGATAGAAGTATTTAAGATTTTTATGTTATGAAGTTATGAAATTTTAGTCAATATTTGAGAATTAAAAATGGCGGTACCAACATAGCAGACTAACTTCAAAATGTTTGCAGATTTGATTAAATTTCGGCATTTAGGGGTATTTAAGACTGCACATTATGAATTTTTGTCAACATCTTAAAAATTCAAGATTGTAATGCCAACATGGCGGCGGAATTTTAACATTTATACAGATTTGATTAAAAATCGATATTAAGTGTGCAATTTATACATTTTTAGTAATAAACATTCAAAATGGGGATGTCATCAATCAATCAATCCATCCGATAAGTACTTTTTTCAGATATTTTTAAACATTTAATTAGGCCACCGTTTTGTTCAACCATTTTGAATTTGTCTCAACATTTTTACCAGTTCATCCTTATATAATATTTGATTTTTGAGCAAAATTTGAACATAATCGATGCAGTAGTTTTCTGCATTGACTTTTATAACATTTTATTACGCCGCCATTTTGGATTTGTAGTAAAACTTATCAGTTGATGGTCACGTCACACCTAATTTTTCTGCAAAATTTGGATATAATGGATAAGCATTTTTTGGTAATATTTTTTTAACCAGTGGCGGCTCGTCAGGGTAGGCCTCTGAGGCCGCGCCTCACCCCCAAAATAAAGGAAAAGAGAATTTTTTTATATAACTTTTTATCTATTACCAATTAGAAATATACTTTTTAACAGTTTTACAACATAATAACATTAAAAAAAAAAACAAAATATAATCCCATAATAAATATTTTAGAAAATAAATTCTGACCACATCAAAAAACCGACCGTGCAATCCGCGCAAACCCATTCCTAAAGAAAGTGCTCTCGAATGAGGCGAAATAATTTTAGCTTGGAAAGTTTCGACTTCTGACCTATTTATCAACGGCCGGTACCGATGCCGGCGAGTCACCTGATTACGACAGAGCGGGATGGCGATTGCCGATGCACGCGTTTTCTATTGCATCCTTGAGGCGATAAATCTGTAGCTTGGATATGCTTTTATTGGTTATTTAAATCACATGACTAGCGAAATATTCCAACGGCTTCTTTTTACGTGGTGCGTGCGGCTGAGAAAGAAATAGGAAATAGATTGCGATAATCGCTGATTGAGGGCGTTCTGTCTTTTAAGGTGAATAAATACGCGAGAGTAAGTTTTTGTTTTGTTTTGGTAAGTTGGACCGTTCCATTTTTTGTATTTGCTATTTGCTTTTGAAATGAATCCTATCACGACATTATTGCTTCATTAATTGAAACGCCTTTTTTAAGAAGAAGCGAAACTGAAAAGAAACAGATATTAGGTAGCCGTCCGACGCCGAAAATTTTAGCAATATTTAACGATAAGAGGCAAGGTAAAAAATATTCAAGAACTTTTCAAATATCTTGGTACGAAACTTATAGGTGGCTATGCCGAAGTATTTAGAAAAAAAGCTTATATTGTTGGCCTTGTATTTTATTAGGTTGCGTCAAAAATAATTGGAGTTCAGGAGGCGGATATTCGGATTTAAAAAATTTTTCACGAGCAGTAAAATCGCATGAAAGTTCAAGAGAGCATATTAAAAATTCGGTAGCACTTACAAGACTGGAGCAAAATAGGGCGGCTATTGCGGATGCACTACAAGAAAATGCAAGTCTTAATAAAATTGTTTATAATGAAAATGTTCGAAAAAACCGTGTATTATTAAATTATTTAATTGATGTTACTATTACTTTGGGTAAACAGGACTTGGCATTTCGAGGTCATAATGAAACAACAGATTCTTTTAACCGTGGCAATTTTAAGGAAATATTTGCATGCTTAATAAAAAGAAATGCCGAACTTACTGAACATTGTGCTAAATTTAGTAATATTTTTACGGGACAATCTAAGACTATACAAAATGAACTAATTGGTTGCATACATGACTATATTCAAGAATATATAAAAAAAGAAATCAATGACACCGATTGTTGTTTTTTTTGGCATAATTGCCAACGGAGAGATTTTTAGGATTTTTTGACCTTTTTTTCATTTAATACAAAACAGCTTAGAGCCTTATGACTTTAAAAATAAATTGGTCGCGCAGTGTTACGATGGGGCTAGTGTTATGGCAGGTGAAATAAATGGGCTTCAAACAAAAGTTAGATCTATTGCTCCTTTAGCTATGTTTACTCATTGTTGCGCCCACAGATTAAATCTAGTTTTACAACAGGGAACAAAACTGATTACCCAAAGTCGTATATTTTTTGCCACTTTATTAGGAATACCAAATTATTTCCACCAATGACCAAAACGGTCTTTTGTGCTTAATCAGATAGTAGGTAAAAGAATTCCGCGAGCTGTAGAAACGCGATGGTATACACGGTCTAAAATTTTAAACTTAGTGGCTAATGAATGGGACAATTTAATTATAGTATTTGAAACTATTATTAATGACTTAAGTTCTGGAACAGAATCTATTAATGGTGCAAAAGGATTTCTAAAGCATTTTAATGATTTCGAATTTTGCCTTTTAACGCATATTTATAAACAAATTTTTAGTTGCACTGATGTACTGTTTCAAATATTACAGTTAAAGCATTTAGATATAAATTACTGCATTTCGCAAATAAACCTTGCCAAGCAACGAATTATTGAATTTAGAAACGAGGACCATTTCAAAGAACTTTTCAATATTGCTAAAAAAGCCACTATTCTGCCAACTAACACACGTCGAGGGCAATGTTCTAGCGACTTTGATATTTTTACTAAATATAAAATATTATATTTCGAAATAATAGATTGTATAATTCTTCAATTAGGGACGCTGTTTGAAAATTTAAATAATTTAAATTTCTTTGCTTTAGTCGATTGCACAAAATATTCGGAATATGTTAAATGCTTTCCAGACGACTTATTAAATAATTTATTAAAAAATTATCCAAACATTTTTGACAGAGATAGATTAAAGAATGATCTTTCTGTATTGTATAGGGATGAACAATTTTCAAATTTAGATGTCGAAAAAAGTCTAGCTTTGTTATTTAAAGATTTTAAAGCAATTTTTGCGGAAGCATATAAGCTTTTTAATTTAGTTTTAACTATTCCCGCAACAAGTGTATCGGCCGAACGAAATTTTTCATGTCTTAAACGGATCAAAACCTACCTAAGAAACACAATTATAAATAAATTTGCAACCTTAAAAGACAGACGTATAGATTTAATGTACAAAAAGTAGTTTTTTTATCTTATTTCATACAACTATTTATTTTAAGTTTTAATAAACTAAATTATGTTTTTATTATCGCAATCACCGCTATATTTTAGTGATAGGTGTACATATTTTACTTGTTTTGTTTACTTTTTATTTACTTTTTTTAGAGTTCATTTTTTTAGTTTTTAATGGTTTAGTAGGGCTATTGGCGATGACCTCCATTAAAAAAGAAAAGGTCAACGCGTCGCAGAATAATACCTCATGGGTGACGTGGAAATGTATTCACATTTAAACAAAATTAACCTCATGTAGCCTCACCCTTCAATATACTCACGAGCCGCCACTGGCTCAGATCTTTCAAATACCCGTATGTGCGGCGTGCGGGGTTAGTCTGCTGCTCAACGGGTCACTCTTATAAAAAGGTGTTCAGCGTGCTACGTTTTAAAGTCATTATTATTTTTTGAATAGAAAATAATGGTATTATTAAGTAAATAATGAGAATTTATATAAAACATACTGCATTTTTATAATAAAAATATAGATTATAAAATGTTTAATATTTTAAAAATATTTTTATTTTTTAAGTAAATTGACTGGAAAATGTAGGCGAAGCGGCGCGGCGCTTCACCCGCGTCCCTTGGTTAGCCGCCACTGATACACATAAGTAAAGGTAGATATTTAATTTTAGAATATTTGATTATATAAAAGTTACATTGCTTTTATATCAAAAGTACAATTATTAAATGTGCACTGCATGAATGACACGTTCCTTGAACAATTCGGTACAACAGTTGAAATTTCTTGTGTTGAAATTAAATTTTGCACTGCCACACGTTCTAAACACTTTATTAGCTTTATTATTTCTGCGACCATTGATGATTTCCAACCGCCATGTTTCGTTAGTGTCATCAAGCCTCCCCCAGATTCAACTAAAAGAGTAGCAGACGATCTTCAAAATGAATGACCTGTATATGATTTAGCATTTTCAAGTTGAAAAAAAATTAGCTACTGTTTCAGGTACCGTATAAAACTGATTTTTATCCACAACCTGGTTGATAAATTTTCCATTGCGATATGTATAAAACAGGCGGCGATCCTTTGCTGGTATTGGACGAAGAACTATGTACATTAGGTAAAATATAATATATTTTTCAGTAACTACAAATCTCCTGTTTACATCATTCTTTGTTTACATAAGTTTCACAATGATTAACGTTACCTGGCTGATTTTCACAAAATAAACTTCATCGTAGGCATTATTTAAAAAATCACTAATTTGTGTACTCGTAAAAATCGCAGCTTTCTTGGGCGTGTAACCTTTCCCATTTTGTTTCAGAAAGGTACTAGGTTTGAAATATCTATATGAATAATTCGTCCGTACTGTTGATGGCTTTTGTTGTTGTGCCAGTTCCGAAAAATAAGCCAATAACACCGTATCCGAGAAACAATTGCATGTATTTTTCATCTTCCATTCCATAAATCTTGAATACGCTGTTTGGTAAATTTTCCACGATTTAGCTTGTAATAATTTTTATGACGCTACTTTCGCTGCTTCTACTGCCTCAGGTGGAATCAGAGACAACTCGGAATCACACAGTTTTTAACTTTATATTATTCACAATAACTACTAAACAACCATTAAGTTCGCAATTTTTAAATCAAATCACATAAATAAATTGAGAGATATTTGATTACTTTTAAGGTTTCCTTAGCAACGCACGTCTAATTGTCGTACAACAGCCTACCAGTTTAAAACTCCAAATTTCACATCGACAATCTTCTGACTTCATTCAACATTAAATCGTAGTTTGTCGGGTCTGTTTTCCCTACCATGTTCATGACGAAATGGCGAAGGAGCTATAACATCTAAATATAATTTCGCCAATTAACATGTAATTTTTATAATTAACAATAGATGGCACCACGAGTTGGGAAAGTTTACCTTGTATAAAGTCAGTGTAGGAAATTCGGGAATTTTTGACTCTCAGATTGGGAAATTTCTCTTTAGACTCTTGGCTAAACTGTCCGTGTCTGTTCTCGAAATTTCGAAAATCATTCCCCTCGTTAAAACGCCTCATGTTCGCAAAAAAGTATACATGTAACATTCATCGTTCAATAAGAGAAGTGTAAAGCAGACACATTCATTCATATTCATTTTTTGACTTTTTTTTGTATCTTGCAAAATGAGATATTTTTACCCTTACGCACAATAACATTTTTGTATTTTTTATGCCTCCTGTATAAACCCACATCCCTTTCGGGTCGTTTTATAAAAAAACCATTTGCACACAAACCAGTCTCTAAAGTTAAAGGGAACTAACAGAAATATCTTAATATTAATTTTTTCAAAATTTACTGAATCTATATATTTATGTTGTTTAAAAATAATTACAGACACAACGGTTAGTCGCTGTTAGCCAGTAAACAAAATCTAAATTTGGTCAATAAATGTATGTAATATAAGTTTTGGCTATGTCATTACAGATGGCGCAACAGACTATATCTTCCTTGATAGATTTTAAATTTACGTTAGGCTATTAAAAAATAACCAACGTTTCGGAATCCGAAAAGGAACATTTAATAGCAAATGAATGATGGAATTTTTGGGAGCTCTTCGAACTGGAGCTAATTAAAACAAATTAATTTAATTTTTAGTGGTAATGAAAAAAAAAAGAGTAGGAACCTACTAGTCGTTCTATTCGTTAGTTGTGCGGACTAGGGCTGGGAAAAAGTGTGATTTTGCTGTCACAGCTCCGACCTGTGACTAAAACATGTGATTTTGTCACACCAAACAAATAGCGCAGCAACTTTGGGAGTGGCGTCGCTGGTTAGATTCGAATGCGAATGTGCGGCACTGTGACGGCGTTTATTTACACCACGTATTTTTCTATAGAAAAATTTTACTAATGAAAGATTTTATTTTTGCTCACTTTATGTTATGACTGAATGTTAAATTTTAAAATGAATTACCTAGGTATAGGTAAATTAATTCGGGCTAGCAATATTTTTAAGAATACACTTGGGAGATTTCATTGCTTTAATTTTCCAAATTGCACTATGTTAATACAGATGGCACTACTAGTCAGTAATTCCCAGAATATATTTGCTTAAACAATATTTGCCCAGAATAAAGCCGTTTGAGATATATGTTTTGTGAGTTTTTAGAGTTCGTTTTTTTATTTGTTTATTTTTTAAATTAAAATGTCTAAATCTCAGGCCATGTCTGTAAAGAGAAAAAGTAGTGTAATATGGGACTTTTTTACCACTTTAAACGGCGAAATGGCTAAGTGTGACCTTTGTAAACAGAGTTTTTCCTATAAAACAAGTACTTCAAATTTAAAAAGGCACATTCAACGAAAACATCCAACTGTATCTCTCGTTGAGAAAGTAGTTGAACATGTTGAGAAAAATGACCATCTTGAAGAAACCAGAAATAACGTACAGGAAGTTTCTAGAAAAGAATTATCCACAGAACAGGTAAGTGGTTTTAACAAGTTTTAGCGTGTGTATCTGTGTTACTCTAACGGGCTTATAGCTCGCAAATGGATGAACCGATTTTGATTTAGTTTTATTAAACTATTTTTTTTAAATAGTTTTTTTGTTTAAAAAGTGAGTTGATCGAGACAGCTCTTAACCATGTTTCGATCCTTTGACATTCATCAGTTCTTTATTCAAACTAATGAAGAAATATATCAAGAGTTTTTTAAATTTTTAATTTAATGTACTGTACTAATTTTAAACATATACAGGGTGGTCTATAAGTGATAAGCCAAAATTTATCTGGAGAATTTTAGGACCAAGATATTGCACTTTTAGTTTACTTTTTAGTATATACCAAAGTTATAAAATATATTTTATCTAATGTCTGTAAACAAAGTATAATAAAATAAAATTAGGCTATATGCGCATTAATATATTTCATAATGTTTCTTTTTTAGGAACCAAGGTCACGAAATAACGAGCCGGGTACCAGTGGAGCTACTTCTACCAACGCAAGTATAGTTCAAAAACAGCAAAGCATCAAAAATTTTATTCCAAAAAAAGTAACGACGTCTGCAAAAAAGAAGATGGATGAGGCATTAATGGACATGTTTTGTTTGGACTTTCAGCCCTTCAGCATAGTTGAAGACCAGGGATTTAAAAATTTTGTAAAGGAATTAAACCCAGGCTATGTTTTACCAACGAGAAAAACTATATACAAAAGATATATACCTGCCCTTTATGAAAAGTGCTTGACAGAAACAAAACATTTAGTATTAAACATCAGAAAAATATGTGTAACTACTGACTGTTGGACGTCAAGAAATAATGAGAGCTATATGGCAATCACAGGTCATTTTATTGATAGGAATTTTACCCAACATTCTATCCTTCTGGATTGTTCAGTATTTTTAGATAATCACACGAGTGCAAATCTAGCGGCAGAATTACGAAGAGTAACCACTGAATGGGGCGTTGAAAGTAAAATTTTAATTGCAGTATCAGATAATGACATCAAAAAAGCTATATCTGAAGAACTTCGCTGGAGACATTTAGGATGCTTCGCGCATACTATTAATCTAATAGTTATGAACGGTATGAAAACGATGAAGTGGAAACAGTTATTCATAAAGTCAAAACCATTGTTACTCACTTTAGGAGAAGTTCTACGGCGCAAGATAAATTGATGAATTATCAAAAAAATAATGGTGTAACTTCACCCAAGAAAGTTATTCAGGATGTTGTTACAAGATGGAATTCAACATTCTACATGATTGAACGATTTTTGGAACTCGAAGATACCATCAAAGCAACCATCGCTATATTAGACGCGCCTTTACAAACATTAAATGCTGACGAATGGTGTCTTCTGAGGGAACTCTGTAGGATTTTGAGGCCATTCGAACATGTTACAAAAGCAGTAATGCAGTACATGACTGCCTCTCTAGTAATAGTCTTAACTAGTGGCCTGAAAAATGTTTGTAACAAATTTATCTAAACGTGCCAAGATGGTTCTAAGTACCCTGCAAAAAGAAATTGATGACCGCTTGGGGAAAATAGAGGAAAGCAATACATTGGCTGTATGCACTTTCCTTGACCCAAGGTTTAAAATGTTGGGGTTTCAAGACTCAAAAATAGCTTAGAGAATAAAGAAACTTGTAATAGGGTTGGTCAGCGAATATATCTTAGAGAAAGAGTTAATTCCTCCCAATTCCAAAGACAATACGCAAAACAAAATAGTGGAGTCCAAAAATCCGTCTCCTTCCTCCAGTAAAGATGACTTTTCTCTTTCTGTATGGGATATATTCGATTCAGTGGCTGCCACCTATAAACCCCAAGGTACAGCGTCCTCAAAAGCTATTGTTGAGGTTCAACGTTTCTTAGAAGATGATCTATTATCTCGTGATGAGAATAATAAGAATAAGAAAAATAGTTTTACGGAGTACCATCTACTGTGTGTAGTACTAAGCCTTCATGGCAAACAATTATTATTATTTTGCAATAATTGGGTCAACATTTTGCGAATTGATACATTAATATAAAACTAAATATTTTAGAAAGAGTGAGTTTAGCTACATTTTTTCCATTTTTTCATGACTAGTAACATCATCCAATGTTTGCATACAACTTCGTTTTTCATCGGAAATTATTTTTGACATTTTTTTTTAAATTTCTGTACATCTATAACGTAATAAACTTTTTTGTCACTTTTCAGAAAACTAGCTAATAGTGGTTTAAAACATTATTTATTGCATATCACCATCCATTTGCCATCGAAAATCACATCCTATATCTACATAATCGCCATTAATTGCAACGCTGTTGTCTCCGTTCATAAAACACCAAAATTTACCTTACATTTACATTACGACTTAATAGTCGGCGGTCGGTGAATCCGCAATGGTGTGATTGTGACCGACTGTATTTTTTATGTTGGCGACTCGATATCGTTCTTCTTTTTCATCTGAGCTATTTTGAACTAAGGCAACAAACAGGTCGTGACTGTGACAACTTCGGAGCTGTGACTGACTGTGACAGGTCCGGAGTTGTGATAAAATCACTGGTCGTGAAATCACACCACAGCCCTAGTATCGATAGTATATCAGCGAAGATATCCCAAACTCCGGCCCGTTCAATAAGTAAAAGATCGTTATTCCAGACTTGGTTTGAATTATGAACGGGCCGGGGTCTGATGTCCGATTTTCTGATCAGTGGTGTCACCGAAATAAGAAAAATTAATTACTAATTAATATTTATAATACCGACTTAAGTTTTATTTGTGTATGTGGATATTGCCTGCTTTTTTTATGTTCTTGTGTGTATAATTAGTAACAATCATGGCCATTTGGAGAACTTGGGAAAATACTTGCAGTAATGTGGAACTTGTAGAAGTTGTAGAACTCGACTTTTTTCACAAAGATATGGAAGAGCACACACAAAAGGTGATAAAAAAAAATTAAATTTCAGGGGCATTTCCAAAAATTGTTTGAAATTTTTTGGGGGAGAATTTTATGGGTTTTTTCGCCCTTCCAATTGACGTTAAATAAAAAAAACTTTTTGTTAAACTCTGTTTTATTAATAAGGATTAATTAGTTGTTTTATTAATTTTACTTGTTAGTTAAATATTTCCGTTTTTTAGTAATTTTATAATGAATGATAGACTCGACTCGCTTCTTGGTGCATTTCTTTAGTTTTAATTAATGAATATAGTGAGTGAGTATATACATGCAAATTTCATACCTATTTAAATCTTAATACGTATCTTTATTTGGTGACATATTGCTAGGTTTTAATTATTTCTTAAAGTTTATATATTTCTTACAATAATTAAATTTCTTTTTGAATTATGGAAAGAAATATCTTTTTAAAGAGAAAACCTCTTGCTGGCCAGTCCAGAGAAATTATCGCCAATGTTTACAGAGTTTGCGATGAGGAGCGAGAAGTAATGATTTTAAATTACCTTTAAAAACGAAAATCGATCGCGTCGCTCTATACACTGGGGTTTCTCAAGACACCGTGAGCAAAATTCACAAAGAAGATGAGGAGAGGCAAAGGGAACGTCCAGGTGAGATGCACACATCACCACCCAACAAGAAAACCCGTTTGTCTCTCAAAATGGATTTTGATGATTTTCATTAGGCAAACAATAAACAAGTTTTATTTAAAACTAAAAACTGCGCCTACACTCAGACAGGGCCGTTCCTAGCCCCTCGGCCGCCTTTGTGCAGAAATAAAACGGCCGCCCTTTTATAACAAAAAAAAAAAAAATATTTATTGAACAAAAAAATATATTTAAGTTCCTACGTATACATTAACAAGTAACATTGTATCATAACATAAGGTAATAATCTATTAAACGAAACAATAAACAACATAAAACAAAATACAAATGTTTAAACTATTAATTATTTAAATATCAAATAATATAAAAGCCAAACAAACAAAAATTGGTATCTTTTATATTGTATCTAAGTATAAAACTAAGCAAGTCCCAATAAAAAAACAACCTCTTCATTTCAAAAATATTTTTCTGGCTTTTGTACTTGCGAACTCCTCTATTATTTTATTATGGTCTAAATTTTCACAAATTTCATTTTCAATGGCAATTATACCTAAATTTGTAAGCCTTTCCTGTGACATAGAAGATCTTAAATAGTTTTTTATTATTTTTAATTTTGAGAATGACCGTTCACCAGATGCAACCGTTACTGGTATTGTTAAAAAAATTCTCAAGCTTATACATAAATTAGGAAAAGATGAGACCAAATTATTACTATAAATAAATTTTAGAATCTCAATAGGTTTGATTTGATCTGTTAGAGATTTAAATGTAACAATTTCTTCAAATAGTTCTACGCCACTTATATCCCTCGATTCGTCTTCGGTTAATGCGATTTCAAGTTCAACGCATTTTTGTTTTAAATCATCCGATGTCACATCATGAAACCGTGTTAAAAAGTTAAAAATATTACTGCAATACGAAAGAGAATTAAACCTTTCTTCTACTGATATTCTGGCTCAGTCAATAACAGTATAATAAAAATTTATTTTAAATTTCTCTCGTTCGTTAGTTAATACATTGTCTGTACTTTCATAACTAAATTGGGATTTTTTCCGCCTTATACGAACTTCTCGAAAATCTGGTTCCACATCAATTTCATTTGCTAAATTGGATGAAATTTCTATGTAAGTGTTAAAACTTTGGTCCGATCGCATTTCGTTAATAAAGTTAAGTACATGTTTTAATGATGTGACACACTGAGTCAGATCAATATTAATTTTTTGCAATAATATACTGACTACGTCAATTGTAACTAATAACTCGTACCATATGACTAAGCTACAGATAAAAGTAAATGATTTTATTTTTTCTAATAATGAATTGGCACTTAGTTTTGTTTTTGAGTCTCTTGTAACATCTTCTGAAAGCTCAACCAAAGCTTTACAAATATTTCCTAGTTGATTCCGAAGTGGTCTAAGCGCTTTAACTCTGCTTTCCCATCGGGTGTCACTTACCGATGTAAGATTTAAATTACTAACATTTTTTTTAAAACATCCCAACGAAAAGGAGAAGAAGAAAAGAATACATACAGTTCCTGCACGATGTTAAAAAAATTTATTGTTTCGTGGGAGATTTTAGCGGAATCGTTTATTACTAGATTTAGTGTGTGAGCGGTGCAAGGAACAAATATAGCCCTGGAATTAACATTTTTTACCCTTTGTTGAAGTCCGATATGTTTTCCGGACATATTGGCCCCATTATCATAGCCCTGACCTCTTATATCCCTAATATCTAATTCAAACTTAGGCAAAATATCATTAACCAATAGGTTAAAAATCCCTTCCCCAGTTGTATATAAAATAGGAAAAAAACCCAAAAAACACTCTTTTATGACAACATTTTCTTCGTTACAGTCTACATATCTGACTACAAATGTAATTTGCTCTGTATGACTTGTATCTGGAGTAGAATCTAAAGTTATGGAAAAATATTTGGATTTTTTTAAGAGTGTCGTAAAATAATGGCAAATATTTTTTGCTAGCAAAGTAATTATTTCGTTTTGAAAATGAATTCCCAAATAGTGAGTTATTTTACTTTTTGATTCTTGGGTCTTTGTAATTTCTTTTAGATGATCGGATAACACTGGGTCAAATTTTGTCACCATTTCAACAGCTTTTAAAAAATTGCCATTATTTTGTTCGTATAAGACGGAACTTTTTCCACGAAATGCCAATGATTGTCCAGCTAAAAATTGAATAATTGCAATAACTCTTTTTAAGATAGAGCGCCAGCGTTCCCTTTCAAGTTCAAAATAATTTTGCCGTTCTTTGTCAATAGTTAATTTTTTATTTAATGACATTTTTAACTCAACCCATTTTTGATTAGCTTGCAAGTGATGTACAGAAGATTCATGCTTGGATAAAATATGTGAAAGATGTCGCCAATCAGAATACCCCATTTTGCTATTTAACTTAAACACTTCCTTACAAAATATTTTACAACAAAGACAAAAAATGCTATTTGCTCTACAAGAGTATACCAACCAAGCTCTTTTAATTTTTTCACCATTTGGCAAAATTCGAAAATATTGAGTTGAAGAAAATTTCCTTCCCTATTCATCAGAAGGAATTTTTTTTTCTATATGCTGAAAATCGTTTTGTACTATTTGCTCAATAACTTGATTTTGTAAAATATCCGGCCAGGTGAATGGGTCGCTGACATCAAAATCATCATTAGTTTCAGGGATAACTTCGTTTAAGTTAGGATTATCATCGGTTAAGAGCATCTTTTCTTCATTATCTATTTCTGTATTTGATTCAGGGTGTTTTTTTTCTTCAGGGTCGCTTACTTTATGTGCATCCTTTACCATCCTCAATTGTGTCTGTACCCTGTGACGATGTTGATGGAACTAAATATTTTTGCGCAAAGATCCACTTAATTTTTTTTTGTTTTCTTCCTTTTCTAATTTTCTTTTTTTATATTGAGCTCCAGATAAACGTTTTGTTTTTCTATCGGACATCTGGAAATAAAATTGAAAGGTAATTAAAGTTAGAAAATTTAGTTTATGTAATAGTTCTGAATCTGCGAAGATATAATTTTATAGTATCCCCAATTAAGTTCGCACCAAATGGAATTTTTTATAAATAATAAGTAAAATTGTAATCTACCATCAGATTTTGTTTTTAAAATGACCCAAAAAATAAATATAATTATTATATTTTTATTAGATAAGTAAATTAGTAAAACTACTTTATACATTTTTTAAAACTTGAAATATAGAAAATGAATCTAGACATAAAATTAACAATAAACCACTTTTTGATCTCAAGCTAAAAAAAAATTTTTTTTCACATGTTTAATATTAAATCCAAAACGTAAGATGCGGATTTGGATGGTAATATTAAGTAAAGTAATATCTATCCGAAGAACTTACCTTTTAAAATTACGAAAATTTGTTTCTTTTGAAATTTCACTTTTGCAAAATGTAGAAAAAAATAACTAAACAACAAACACTTTATATCACTGTTAAACTCTCGCTAGTTAATCGAATACTAAAAATAAAAACAAAACATTTAAAAACTGCCCCATTCTACAGTATATAGAGCTATATAAAACTATATACTGTACACATACCAATTATGAAGTATAAACAAACATTTTTGCCTTGAAAGGCGGCCGCCCTTATCTATCATTTTTATTGCTTTTCCAAGGAACGCTGCTATAAATAGTTCTATTGTAATTTCGGCAACTCATGCACAGCAAAAAAAGAAATGACCGGTAATAAATTTCTTATGAATGTTTTATCTTAAAAGCCTAACAAAATGTAATTTAATTTTTCTTTATTTTGAAAACAAAAATATAGGTATATTTTTGTAATCAAATGGCTAATTTTGTGTTTTTGGCGGGCGGCCTGAGGCCGCCCCAATAATTTGGCCGCCTTTGTGCCGGCACACCGTGCACACCCCTAAAAACGGCCTTGCACTCAGAAAGCTTCTTCTTAAATTGCAAGAAACAATGGATTTCCCTTATAGTCGCGAAACATTAAGGATGTTGTTGAAGGCCAATGGCTTTTTTTTTTTCGTAAGTGACAAAATAAACGAAAGATTCTGTTGGAGGGCAATTCGAAATTATAGAGAGGAGGGTCGTAACATAGTTTACATTGATGAGACATGGGTCGATAATAATTTAACTTTTGGGAAATGTTGGCAAAGCAATGACGTATTTGGAATAGTAAGCAATATTAGGGCAAGTGGTGAGTGTTTGGAATTGATTATATTTAATTTATTTACGATGTGATAACGATCATAATAGTTTATTACTTTTGTTTATGTACTGGGTGTTCAATTAAAAATGGCTCTCGTCGATATCATGAAAAGTATTTTCCGTTTCTGTTATACCCCTAGCGGCAATTCTTTGAATTTGAAAATATTTTCCCATGATTTCTCTTGGCCGCTTTCACCAAGAAAGTACAAAAAAATACCGCTACAGAACGTAACAGCAAAAGAAATAATTTCCTTTCTGTGATATCGCCGATGACCATTATTGTTGGAACACCCTGTACAAAGTGGTAAAAGTTTTCTAACAAAATTTATATATATTTTCAATCAAATTTTTACTTTCCTTTGTCAAAAAATATATATACGTGAGAACTCGAAAATATAACAAAAATAATTTATTTGAAATGGAATACCATGTATACTTTTCAATTTCAAAGACATCGCTTTCTCTTTCCTCTAAATATACCCGGTGATATATTTGTCTTTGAAGATGACTGAGTGAATCGACAAAAACCTTGTCATAAATATCAATGTGCTAGAGAGAGATTTGATTTTTACACCAATCAATAGAGCAAAAAAAATAATCGTTTTTTGCCAAAAATACTAACCAGAATCCGAGTGCGCCATCATACACAAGATAGTTCATAGTAATAGTCTTTTATGTTTTCTACTCGCGACTAGGTATCAACTTAGGTTATAAACAATTTAATGCAAAAAAATCCTATTTTTTTCGTTTTTGGCTTTTAAAATCGAAACTAATAAAATAATCTTGATGGTATAACGACATAGTAGAGAATGAACTTACAAATAATATAATGTCATCGCCGACTTGATCGGATCATTAGATCAGGAGAAAAAGCTGAAAAATCTGAAAAATTAGGCTTTTTCCAAAAATGCATGTCCTTACTTTTTGAAGATGTGGTGGAAGCCTTTGATGAAATAATAGTCATTGTTAAGTACTTTATGGACACCAAAACCAGGCTTTGTGGAACTAATAGTTTTTGAACAATTGCGCCTTGAACCAAAATGTATGGGCTCATTCCTGTATAACACTCGAATTTTGTGCCGAATTTTAGATACATTAGTTAATTACATTTTTAACAATATACTTTTTAGCATTTCACTAGGCTAGCATTTTGTTCCGCCGTATTGGAATATTACCAAAATATTATCAGGTTACTGTCATGCAATCCTAAATTTTTGACACAAATTTAAACTTAATATGGCAAGTAGATATTTAGCTATGCCGCAAATTAACAAAGAGACAAACAGACAGATAGATCAAAAGAAACTCTATTTTTTTGGGACCTAGGGACGCTAGAATAGGAAGATACGTATTGATTTTTTCCATGTTTATAAATGTTGTAGTTGACCGCCATTTCGTTTTGCTCTCTTGAAATCGTACCAAAATTTTACAAGTTCATCTCTATACAACAATTATTTCTAGAGCAAAATTTGAAATCAATCTATAAAATGGTCTTTTCGGGCCGAATTGTGTAATTATTTATTAAGCCGCCATTTTGTTTCGTCTTAATGGATTTTCATCAAAAAGATACCATTTTATCCTCTTATGATCTATGGTTTTTGACCAAATTTTAAAGATAGTGGATAAATAGTTTTTGAGCTATGCAGCATACAGATAGACAAACCGACAGACAGAGCGATGGAAATGGGAGGACATGTTTTCCGAGGTCTAGAGACCCAAAAATGTAAGAATCTGCAAAAATCTCGGTGGGTGATTTTTTTCATGATTACAATCTTCCCTTTTACGAGGGAAGTCCAAAAGTAATATTTATTGATATTATCATTATTATTATTATTGTCATCAAGATTAATGAATAATAACCTGATTAAAATAACTTCGCACGCCTATGACACGGGAAGATTTTTGACGAGATTCTCCCCTGCCCCTTCAGGCGTTGATAAGGTTCATTCGCTTGTCACACTGTATAAAACAGGCGGCGATCCTTTGCTGGTATTGGACGAAGCACTATGTACCGGGTGGTCGAAATTGGTCTGTTTTAACAGAGAAAACCTATTTCCTGACTAGATAGAGCAAAACTGACTTAGGTGTCATGGGCTCGATTTCTGAGAAATGTTTAATGGCAAAAACCGCCTGCCGATATTTTCACTGCCAACTGAGATATAGGGCGTTTTTCAATTTTCGGCCATTTTGAAAATTGTCCATAACTTTTTTATTTTGCGGAATATTAACATTCTGCAAAGACATTCTAAAGACTTTTTTATGTGCAATCCAGTGGCGTACTCAGATTTTTTCTATAGTTGTCCGTTTTATCATAAATAGGCAAAACTTTTTTTTTCAAATGGAAATCATAGTTGGCTATAAATTATAAAAAATGCTCGCGTTTAGCCCTTTTCAGTGATATAAAGTTGTAGGTACTTATTTTCAAAAATAACGAAAATATTAAGGTGTTTTTGGTTTACATCGAAGTAGGCCTTGGAATAATGACGCGCGTTCAATATTTTGAATATATTGCTGTCAGATTACTGTAGTCTGGTGTAATTATTGCGTTTTGGTGTTATCTTTATAAAGTTGTGTTAAGTTGCTGACAAAATATGTTTGAGAATTATGAAAAGTATGATATGTTAAAATGTTACATATTATCTAACGAAGTTCCTGAAGCAGCTAGTGAATTATATTTTAATACATTTCCCGAGCGACGTCAACCGGATAACCGAATTTATCAAACATTAAAAAGTAATTTAGTAAATTACGGAAGTTTTAAAAAGTTAAGAACAAGACATTATGAACTAAAGGAAGAAAAGGAAATCCAGCAGCTAAATATAATTGGTGAGGTATTAGATCATCCTGGCACCTCCTCTCGAACATTGGCTAATATAACGAATGTTCCAAAGACCACCGTTTTAAAAATACTCAAAAAACATAAATTCAAACCGTACAGAACGAGAAGAGTTCATCAACTCCGTGAAGGGGACGCCGCTAGAAGATTGAGATTTTGTCAGTGGTATGAGCAAAAATTCATGGAGAATGAGAATTTTCCATTAAATATTATTTGGAGTTATGAATCCAGAGTAGATACTTCTGGTATATTTAATAGATATAATTCATATCACTGGTCCACTGAAAATCCACACGTAGTTGTGCAACAAGACCGGCAAGGTCGGTGTGGATTCAATATATGGGTGGGGATATTCCGAGGAAGATTTGTGGGACCTTATTTTTACGATGGAAATTTAACTGCAGATGATTATGTAAATATTTTGCGCACATATATTGTCCCTTTGTTGGAAGACATACCTTTAGCTGATGCCAGAAATATCTACTATCAACAAGATGGTTGTCCCCCGCACAATGCAAGGATCACAACTGATCTTTTAAACTTCGAATTTCGAGAAAATTGGATTGGTACGTGGGGCCCCATACCTTGGCCTGCTAGGTCCTGTGACTTAACTCCCTTAGATTTTTTTTTGTGGGGAAGATTGAAGGACTTGATATTTAAAGGAAGAACCTTTCACACAAAAGAAGAATTGCAAGAGGCCACTAGGCAAGCTTTTGCATCTATTAGCCCAGTTGAACTAATAAATAGTTGCAACTCGGTACGCAAAAGATGCTTAGTTTGTATTCAACAGGGAGGGGCTCAATTTGAACAACTTCTCTAAATATATTTATCAGAAACCTATCTAACTAAATACCTAGATTTTCATAATTATTTTTTATTTTCACTTGTAGCTGTAAATAGTAGTTTAGTTTGTTAATTTTGTTCAACTTTGCTATGTAAACAAAAAAAAATAAAAAAAAATAATAATAAATAATTAAAATAACGTTAGCTAGTGTTATTTAAAGTTGCGTTTAAGTTGCTAACAAACTATAAATCTTAACAATACATAATTGAGATATTGTCATCACAAATCAAAGCCTACTTCGATGTAAACCAAAAACACCTAATATTTTCGTTATTTTTGAAAATAAGTACCTACAACTTTATATCACTGAAAAGGGCTAAACGCGAGCATTTTTTATAATTTATAGCCAACTATGATTTCCATTTGAAAAAAAAAAGTTTTGCCTATTTATGATAAAACGGACAACTATAGAAAAAATCTGAGTATGCCACTGGATTGCACATAAAAAAGTGCCTTTAGAATGTCTTTGCAGAATGTTAATATTCCGCAAAATCAAAAAGTTATGGACAATTTTCAAAATGGCCGAAAATTGAAAAACGCCCTATATCTCAGTTGGCAGTGAAAATATCGGCAGGCGGTTTTTGCCATTAAACATTTCTCAGAAATCGAGCCCATGACACCTAAGTCAGTTTTGCTCTATCTAGTCAGGAAATAGGTTTTCTCTGTTAAAACAGACCAATTTCGACCACCCTGTACATCAGGTAAAATTTAATATATACTACAAATCTTCTGTTTACATCATTCTTTGTTTGCATAAGTTTCACAATGATTAACGTTACCTGGCTGATTTCACAAATTCGACAAGCTCCTGTAATCTCAAATACAACAAGCCATTAAATAAACTTCATCGGGGGCATTATTTAAAAAATCAATAATTTGTGTACTCGTAAAAATCGCTGCTTTCTTGGGCGTATAACCTTTCCCATTTTGTTTCAGAAAGGTAATTAGTTTGAAATATCTACATTATTATTGGACTGTAACACTTTTAATCATGAATAATTCGTCCGTAGGTACTGTTGATGGCTTTTGTCGTTGTACCAGTTCCGAAAAATAAGCCACATAACACCGTCTCCGAGAAAGAACTGCACGTTTAAAACTTTCACATCGATAATTTTTTGACTTCATTCCACTATTTTCAGTATTAAATCGTAATTTGTCCGGTCTGTTTTCCGTACCATCTTTATAAGATGTTCATGACGAAATGGCGAATGAGCTATAACATCTAAATATAATTACGGCAATTAACATGTAATTTCTATAATTAACAATAGATGGCACCATGAGTAGGGAAATTTTACCTTGTATAAATTCACTGTAGGAAATTGGGGAATTTTTGACTCAGGTTGGGAAATTTCTCTATAAATTGTAGGCCAGCCTGTCCGGGCCTGTTCTTGAAAGTTCGAAAATCATTCCCTTCGTTAAAACGCCTCATGTTCGCAAAAACGTATACATGTAACATTCATCGTTCAATAAGAGAAGTGTAAAGTGCCAGACACATTCATTCATATTCATTTTTTGACTTTTTTTCGTATCTTGCAAAATGAGACATTTTTACTCTTAGGCACAATAACATTTTTGTATTTTTTATGCCTCCTGTGTAAACCCTACATCCCTTTCGTGTCGTTTTATAAAACATCGATTTGCACACAAACCAGTCTCTGAAGTTAAAGGGAACTAATACAAATACCTTAATATTAATTTTTTCAAAATTTACTTAATCTACATATTTATGTTGTTTAAAATTAATTACAGACACTACGGTTAGTCGCCGTTAGCCAGTAAACAAAATCTAAATATGGTCAATAAATGTATGTAATATTAGTTTTGGCTACGTCATTACAGATGGCGCAACAGACTATATCTTCCTTGGTAGATTTTAAGTTTACGTAATGCTATTTAAAAATAACCAACTTTTCGGAATCCGAAGAGGAACATTCAATACTAAATGAATGTTTAGTAATTTTTGAGAGCTCTTTGAACTGGAGCTAATTGAAACAAACTAAAATAAGATAAACTAGTGGCGTAAAAAAAAAGTGGGGAACTACAGTAGTTGCGTGGACCGATCCAAAAACTAAAATGATCCGCCATACAATGCACCATTGCCATTGGAAGGGAAATTTCCTGAGATCCTGGGGGAGGAGAAATTTAGCAAAAATTAAGTTGGGATAATTTTTTTTTAATTTAAATCAAAATCCATAGTATAAGTTTTCATTCGTAACAAATTAACGTTTTTCTGGAAAAATCGGGAATTTTTTTTGTGATTTTGCTAGGAAATTTTAAAACTTGACCTGGCAACACCGATACAACGTTGCCAGAGCTAGTACATTTTATACAATATTAAACCTCCTACCAGTACACGAACTGAATTAGTCTGAATATCGGTAACTTTCAAAATATCGATAATTTTCTTACTCACCACTCGTCATCCATCACTTACATAATCACTAATACTAATTGATTTAATTAAAAAAAAACTAAAAAACGTAAATTACCTGAAACGTGCAATTCACTATTAATGGCCAAATATTAATTAGGCAAGACTTCTTGTTTTGAGTGTACAAGCCTCCCAATCTCTATTAAAATATGAGTAATTAGTAAAAAGTCTACCTGCATAGAGAAATAATGTTTTATTTAGAAATAAATTACCGGATTTATTAATAAACAGTTAGTTTGTAGTAGGGTTGTTAACTCTTCCAATTATATGTAAATTTCCACTTTTTAGGCGAAATAAGCATTATCTATTGCAATGATAGAAGAAAAATTATAATTTCATCAAATTTTATTCATGTAACAACGAAACGAACTAAGAAATCATGGTTCTTGGGATTAGACCTTGTCAAATTGGATTTACTATCCGACGTTTTGCCTTCGATTGCACGAGGCATCTTCAGGGATCTTTACTCCACCCCTGGCAACCCTATTACACACATAATTTAATTCTGTACATTCGATTAAAATCCGGTTCAATTTTAAGTTGGATTTGGTACAGGGTCGTCCCCTGAGGACGAAAATAGTTATTTATACTATAAGGGATGTAAGTAATATTTACCAGTCCAGGACAAGTTTGCACCCGAGCGATAGCGAGGACTGACAAAAAAGTTGGAGACTGGTTAACGACGTACTTACATCCCATATAACATTCTTCCCCCTTCCTGTATTGTATGTTTACAATAAAATGCTGGATATATTTTTGGATTTTCATTATCATTACATTCGATAGCATTCTCATTAAATTATGAAGGCAGACGTGATCCGTTGCCAGAGCAACATAAGCAGTTTTTATTTCATCAACGTCAAGTTGACAATTCATAGCGAAAAGTTTGAAGAAGTCGAATTGTTTGATTCTATGTGGACAAAATGGATGTTTCAGACATAGAAGAATCAGCGAATATTGCTTGTTTATCTCTACTACCAGTGGCGGCTCGTGAGTATATTGAAGGGTGAGGCTACATGAGGTTAATTTTGTTTAAATGTGAATAAATTTCCACGTCACCCATGAGGTATTATTCTGCGACGCGTTGACCTTTTTTTTTAATGGAGGTCATCGC
Organism: Kuschelorhynchus macadamiae; assembly: GCA_030620095.1. Lineage (NCBI taxonomy): Eukaryota > Metazoa > Arthropoda > Insecta > Coleoptera > Curculionidae > Kuschelorhynchus > Kuschelorhynchus macadamiae. The sequence goes on along the minus strand of JAUTXW010002823.1, from coordinate 235,343 downwards.
CAATAGCCCTACTAAACCATTAAAAACTAAAAAAATAAACTCTAAAAAAAGGAAATAAAAAGTAAACAAAACAAGTAAAATATGTACACCTATCACTAAAATATAGTGGTGATTGCGATAATAAAAACATAATTTAGTTTATTAAAACTTAAAATAAATAGTTGTATGAAATAAGATAAAAAAAACTACTTTTTGTACATTAAATCTATACGTCTGTCTTTTAAGGTTGCAAATTTATCTATAATTTGGTCGTAAAAGTTTTGGTCTTCACTAAGTTCTGACAGTAATTCCTGCTCTATTGACATCATTGCTAAACCCGAAAGCCGTTCTTGTGTCATTGTGTTTCTTAGGTAGGTTTTGATCCGTTTAAGACATGAAAAATTTCGTTCGGCCGATACACTTGTTGCGGGAATAGTTAAAACTAAATTAAAAAGCTTATATGCTTCCGCAAAAATTGCTTTAAAATCTTTAAATAACAAAGCTAGACTTTTTTCGACATCTAAATTTGAAAATTGTTCATCCCTATACAATACAGAAAGCTCATTCTTTAATCTATCTCTGTCAAAAATGTTTGGATAATTTTTTAATAAATTATTTAATAAGTTGTCTGGAAAGCATTTAACATATTCCGAATATTTTGTGCAATCGACTAAAGCAAAGAAATTTAAATTATTTAAATTTTCAAACCGCGTCCCTAATTGAAGAATTATACAATCTATTATTTCGAAATATAATATTTTATATTTAGAAAAAATATCAAAGTCGCTAGAACATTTCCCTCGACGTGTGTTAGTTGGCAGAATAGTGGCTTTTTTAGCAATATTGAAAAGTTCTTTGAAATGGTCCTCGTTTCTAAATTCAATAATTCGTTGCTTGGCAAGGTTTATTTGCGAAATGCAGTAATTTATATCTAAATGCTTTAACTGTAATATTTGAAACAGTACATCAGTGCAACTAAAAATTTGTTTATAAATATGCGTTAAAAGGCAAAATTCGAAATCATTAAAATGCTTTAGAAATCCTTTTGCACCATTAATAGATTCTGTTCCAGAACTTAATAATAGTTTCAAATACTATAATTAAATTGTCCCATTCATTAGCCACTAAGTTTAAAATTTTAGACCGTGTATACCATCGCGTTTCTACAGCTCGCGGAATTCTTTTACCTACTATCTGATTAAGCACAAAAGACCGTTTTGGTGATTGGTGGAAATAATTTGGTATTCCTAATAAAGTGGCAAAAAATATACGACTTTGGGTAATCAGTTTTGTTCCCTGTTGTAAAACTAGATTTAATCTGTGGGCGCAACAATGAGTAAACATAGCTAAAGGAGCAATAGATCTAACTTTTGTTTGAAGCCCATTTATTTCACCTGCCATAACACTAGCCCCATCGTAACACTGGGCGACCAATTTATTTTTAAAGTCATAAGGCTCTAAGCTGTTTTGTATTAAATGAAAAAGGCTCTCTGCTGTTCTATTATCGCTAACGTCAAAAAATCCTAAAAATCTTTCTTTTAAAGATCCGTTGGTCACATACCTAACTGTTATCGAACATTGTGATTTTTCTGTTATATCAGTACTATCATCCGTTATTACGCCAAAAAAACAACAATCGGTGTCATTGATTTCTTTTTTTATATATTCTTGAATATAGTCATGTATGCAACCAATTAGTTCATTTTGTATAGTCTTAGATTGTCCCGTAAAAATATTACTAAATTTAGCACAATGTTCAGTAAGTTCGGCATTTCTTTTTATTAAGCATGCAAATATTTCCTTAAAATTGCCACGGTTAAAAGAATCTGTTGTTTCATTATGACCTCGAAATGCCAAGTCCTGTTTACCCAAAGTAATAGTAACATCAATTAAATAATTTAATAATAAATGGTTTTTTCGAACATTTTCATTATAAACAATTTTATTAAGACTTGCATTTTCTTGTAGTGCATCCTCAATAGTCGCCCTATTTTGCTCCAGTCTTGTAAGTGCTACCGAATTTTTAATATGCTCTCTTGAACTTTCATGCGATTTTACTGCTAGTGAAAAATTTTTTAAATCCGAATATCCGCCCCCTGAACTCCAATTATTTTTGACGCAACCTAATAAAATACAAGGCCAACAATATAAGCTTTCTTTATAAATACTTCCGCATATCCACCTATAAGTTTCGTACCAAGATATTTGAAAAGGTCTTGACTATTTTTTACCTTGCCTCTTATCGTTAAATATTGCTAAAATTTTCGGCGTCGGACGGCTACCTAATATCTGTTTCTTTTCAGTTTCGCTTCTTCTTAAAAAAGGCGTTTCAATTAATGAAGCAATAATGTCGTGAATAGGATTCATTTCAAAAGCAAAAAGCAAATACAAAAAATGGAACGGTCCAACTTACCAAATCAAAACAAAACAAAAACTTACTCACGCGTATTTATTCACCTTAAAAGACAGAACGCCCTCAATCAGCGATTATCGCAATCTATTTCCTATTTCTTTCTCAGCCGCACGCACCACGTAAAAAGAAGCCCTTGGAATATTTCGCTAGTCATGTGATTTAAATAACCAATAAAAGCATATTCAAGCTACAGATTTATCGCCTCAAGAATGCAATAGAAAACGCGTGCATCGGCAATCGCCATCCCGCTCTGTCGTAATCAGGTGACTCGCCGGCATCGGCATCGGCCGTTGATAAATAGGTCAGAAGTCGAAACTTTCCAAGCTAAAATTATTTCGCCTCATTCGAGAGCACTTTCTTTAGGAATGGGTTTGCACGGATTGCACGGTCGGTTTTTTGATGTGGTCAGAATTTATTTTCTAAAATATTTATATTTTGTTTTTTTTTTAATGTTATTATGTTGTAAAACTGTTAAAAAGTATATTTCTAATTGGTAATAGATAAAAAGTTATATAAAAAAATTCTCTTTTCCTTTATTTTGGGGGTGAGGCGCGGCCTCAGAGGCCTACCCTGACGAGCCGCCACTGTCTACTACCAGAAAAGTCGAAAAAAAGGTATGAAGTATTTTGTTAATAATGTTAATAATTGTAATAACTGTACCATTAATATTCATTTCAATTAATATCACCGGATTTTTGTAATATGTTGATGAAAACAAAAATTACAGCTACTTATAATAATTTTAGAATATTATTTCCCCTAGGGATGTAAGTTGACTTCCAACCTGTCGTTAAGCGCAACCAATACCTTGATGAGTGACTTTCACTTACGTATGTCAAAGCAGTGTCAAATTAGGTTGCTTACAATATAGGGAGGGGGAAAACGTTTGTTTTAATTCCCCTGTATTTCTCAAGAAATTCAAAATAGCCAATCGATGTACTTTATTAGCTCGGAGAATTCGAAAATCGTAAGAAGAAAAACAAAAAACTTACCGCCAGGGATGTGGCGTTTTTTAAACGGAACACCATAGATATTACAATATTGGATTCTAAAATGTTAATTATTTTTAACACCACACCAAACATGAATAGAACTTCTCCCTTCAAATTTAATGGCTTGAAATATTCTCGGATTTTCTACAGCCCAGTGATAGTAAAGCGTATTGTGTCGATTAAATATTCCTGAGGTAAATAAATGTGGCCTCATCTGTCCAAACAATTTTTTTTGTTGGCGTTGTTTTTTACAGTGTTACAATCTGTAGTTTTTCATTTAATGAATATCTCATTACGGCAAACTAATATAATATCTACTAATACGTCATTGTTCACCTGCATTTCATATGAATATAATCAATTAAATAGGTATCGTTTAGATATTACAGGGGCGTGCGTATTCAGGGTGACCGTTATATTAGGGTACCGTATTTATTTGTACAAGATTTATATTTCTATTGTTAAGACATCAATCTTTACCTAAAAACAAAATGTGTAAAATATTGTGGGACTTAAAAATAAAAATACAGTAGAATCAAATCTATCTACGGTAGCCCTGATAATACTACTGACTCTTTCAAAATCCCGGTCCTACTCATCTATACATTTTTGCACTGTTCGTGCCGCCTTAAGCAGGACGCGCACTGAATCGACTCGGACCGGTCGACTCGGAATAGAGCGTTCGGAATATAAACATCAGCCGCGCACTGAATTCGCGTTGCAGGCAGTCGTCCGCCATTTGTCGAGTATAGAGGAGCGGATAAATTTTTGTGGGATAAATAATTAATAATGGCTAGTTCGGATTCTTCGGATTCCGATGAAGATATGATGGTAGCTTTAGCGTGTTATGAAATTGAAAGAGAAAAGCGAAGGCCAAGATTCTGGGTACATAACATAAATTTGAAAAGGGAAGTCTACGGAGAATTCTACCATTTGTTCCCCGACTTGCTTGGAGATGAGGAAACGTTTTTCAAATATTTTAGAATGTCGAGTTAGAAGTTTTATGAGCTTTTGCATGTACTACCGCTCCAGAAGCAAAATACAAATTTAAGAAAAGCCATCTCACCTGAAAAGCGGCTAGCAGTCACGCTCAAGTAAGTATATATACACAATACAAATTATTAACTGCTTATAATTTAACCACTTTTATAAGAAAACTAACTTCTCGATGTAATTACGTTTTTCTCTTTTTTGTTTTAATTGATATCACAGAAAACAACAAATTAAGATAGCTAAGAACATGGTTAAATCATAAGCAACATAGTGGTAATTTTTATGTCACCCTTCCCGATATTAATGACTTATTTATTATTTACTTATAAACTTTATTTGTTTAATTACAAACCCTAAACTACATAATAACATTATCTTATTTCATTTAAATTTTTCGAAAGTAAAGTTTTAAAAGTAAAAAGCTGTGAGTACCTATTAGGTATCTCAAAATAAAAAAGTGATTTACCGTTTGTTATTGGCTACACCCACGTAAGGTACCATCACCGTACAAATGTATCTATTATAATGTAAATAAAACAAACAAATTACATGTAAAAAAAAAAATGAGGATTTATTTTCGTGGCATAACCACAACTGTAAACTTAGAAAAAGTAAATAATTTTAAAAAAATTATAATTCCTGATAATTATTGCTATTGCTTTTTTCTTGCGTCAAGCTTAAAGGAAATCTTGAAGAAACTCTTGAATTTTCAAAAGATGAATGTGGGGCAGCTCTTGAATTTAACCAAGGTTCATTTGACTGATCTTGCCACTGCATTGCATTATTTTTATTTCTGGAACTTAGCTGATCTTGCATCTGCACTGAGTAATTATTTTCAGATCCTGGACTTAGAAGAGGAGAACGTGAAAAAGGGGACTGTGTAGATGAAGGTGGCGGAGCATTTATTTGACTTTGACAATGTATTGGATAATTTTCGGATCCTGATGGACTAAGAAGTGAACCGTCCGATTCTGATTCAGTGGATACATACGGGGCTACATTAGACTGAACTTGGCGAAGTAGTGAATCGTTATTTTGGGGCATATTGGGAACTTGCTTACTCAAAAGGTCTTTTAGTTCGTATTCTGAAACTAAGTTCGATATTTTGGATTTAATTTCGATCTGAAGACATGGTGAAAATGTCCTAACTGTTTCTTGCATGGCATCAAAAAATATTTGTAAATGATCCGCCTTTTTGTTTAATTTTGAAGCCTGCTTTTCTTCAAAATAGTCTTTTAATACCTTTGCCATTGGGATAGACTGTTGCTCCCGATTAAATTTTGAAGAGTCTCGGGAATGAGGGGTAACTACCGAAGAATGAATAGTACTGTTGTCAGAGGGGGGTCGAGGGGAGTTATTTATGTCATTGTCATTGGCGACATCAGCGTCAACTTCATCAGAAATATTCAAATGTTCACTTCGTTGTTCAACAACTTCGCTTTGTTCAAGATTTGATTTTTGTCCTCGTTCTGCATAGAACGGGATCATGAAAGACATTATGTCTTCATATTTCCACTTCTTTTTTTGTATATTTGCTTGACCACTCGTAGTTTTTCTGGCTTTAAGGCATTTTCGGAAATTGTCGCGAAGAGCTGTCCACCTCTTTTTGCAATCTGAAACTTAAAAATAATACTGTATTATTAATAATTTATTTATTATTAATTATACATAATATGTAGCATAGAAAGATCGATTTGTAGGTGCTATTTGAATACTGAAACTGCTTGATAATACACTAATATTTTCTGGTAAAAACTCGTATTTTCCTTTCAGGTTTCTTGGGTACGGTGATTCCTTTTCTACAATAAGTTTCAGCTACCGATTAGGAGAGACAACAGTCCGAGAAACTGGTTACGATACGTGTCAAAAAATATGGGATACACTCAGACCTTTGGTAATGCCTACTCCAACTTTAGAACAATGGCAAAAAATAGAGGAAGGTTTTCGTACAAAATGGAATTATCCAAATTGTGTAGGGGACATTGACGGCAAACACGTGGTGTTTGAAAAACCTCCAAATACAGGATCCCAATTTTATAACTATAAAAAGGAGTTCAGTATTGTATTACTTGCATTAGTGGATGCGGACTATAGATTTATAACCGTCGATGTTGGAGGGTATGGTCGTAACAGTGACGGAGGAATTTTCCGTTCTTCTCAACTTGGGAAAAAACTTCTCTCAAACCAGCTAAATCTTCCCGAACCGAAGCCATTGCCTCAAACCAATATTATTTTGCCGCATGTAATTGTTGGAGACGAGGCATTTCCTTTACTGCGAAATGTAATGAGGCCCTACCCAGGTGCCCAAACTGGCAATAATCAAGAAAACCGACTTTATAATTATCGTCACTGCAGAGCCAGACGTGTAAGCGAAAACTCATTCGGAATAATGACAAAAAAATTTAGGATTTTTTTGAAAAAATTTAACATTTCTCCGGATCATCTCGACCTAATTACCTTAGCTTGCACTGCACTGCATAACTATTTGAGAAACGATTCTTGTGCGTGGCAACCAGGAGAACTAGAACGTGAGGATGAGGTTAAAGGTCTTAATAATTTGCCGAATATTGGTGGAAATTTCCAGCGCGATGCTTTTAATATAAGAGAGCAATTCAAACAATTCTTTGTTTCTAACCAAGGAAGTGTACCATGGCAACTTAATAGAATTAATGCTGGAATATTACCTAATACCTAATAAAAGTTTAATTCACACTGGGAATAAAAAAACTGAGACATTCAAGGTCATTCGTTAAATTAAAGATAACAAAAAAATGGTTAACAGAATATAATAATTTGGACGTGACGGTAATTTTGGATATTCTGTTTCTGTAAATAATTGAATAATTAGAGCTAGTTTTTTTTGGTTTGTTTAATTATCTAGTATTAAGCAATACACGTTTTTTGCAAATAAATTAATATAAGTGTTACTCTGACATGAATAACACAAAAATAATAAAGGCTATTTAATATAAGACGGAAAAATTTTGCATGTGTGTAAAATTTTTCATCTCATTTTGTGCTCCCTCTCGTAATTTGGTGATTTTGTTAATTTGGTATGTATTTACATCATTGAATTATCTGAAAATATGATTCGATGTTCGCTGGAAGCATTTTTGACAATTTGACATTGAAATTATGAATATCCCAGTTTTTTATTTTCAGTGTTCATACCCACATCCCAATAAACATGTAAAAATTTAGACAATAAATAAATTATTATAAGCGTTCTTTTTTTACTTACCCAGATTGCCCTATCTTTTTAGAGATTTCAGTCCAAGCATTTTCCTTCCTTATATTATCATGGTAATATCTGTTTTGGGGATCATACAAAACAACATATTCCCGAACACATTCAATTAGAACTTCGTCTGAAATGACGTTGATACAAGGATCTAAGAAGTTTTTATAAAAATTAATTAAACACAAGCAAAATTATGAAGAACATTCGAAAATTGTTTGTTATGTGGTTTTTTGAGTGACGTATTGCATATAGACATCCAAAACCTTTTGTTGAAATTATTAAGACGAAGAATTTTTTTTTGAAGATTTTTTTTTTTTTTGGTTTCAATGGATATGATAGAGGCTGCTATATCTACGTCCTTGTTAAATAAAATTGTCGAAAACGCCATTTATCCATAAAGTCAAAAAATATATGTTAAAAATAAAAATGAGATAAAAGACAATGAAAAGTGGAAAAAGTCTGCCTTCTAGTGGGATTTGGACCCACAACATCTGTCATACCGAGACATTGTAAACTGATAAAGCTAGACCACATGGTTCTCCCCACCAGCCACAGACATCCTCCACTTTTCAACGCCCCGCTAAGGCATCGGTCCTGCTTCGAACGAACACTTATCACATTATACAAGTTTCATCCGTGTGTGTTAAAATGTTCTTATGTACACCAAGTAACGTAAGCTTCGAAATTGCAAGAAGGAAAGGTAAGTTTTGTCTGTTAACGAAACCGAAACCAAAAACTCTCAATTTTTGAAATTAAAGACAATACAATTAAAAAGTCTGCCCTCTAGTGCGATTTAAGCCCACTACCTCTGTCATACCGGGTCATTACTCCAATCAACTAAATTATTAAAGAACTCAATAGCAAACTAGCAACGCAAGGCTATATGATTACCCCCACCCACCACAGAGATCGGTCCTGCTTCATATTATTATTCTCTCGTCACATTATGCGGGTTTTGTCCATGTGTGTTAAAAATGCTTAAGTAAGTTAAGTAACGTAAGCTGCAAGTAGGGAAAAATTAAAGCGTTACAATTAACACCAAATTAAATAATGTCCCAAACACTGCGATCGCTAGACTAATTTCATTCAAAAATCGCTCTCGCCGTTAGAGCATTCGGCAGTTTTTGCCCCCCGTCGTTGCCGAGCCGAGTCGACTAGTCCGGACTCAGTGCGCGGGACCTCATTTAATGGCATGAAAATCAAAAACTGCCGACTGCTCTTTCCCGAGTCGGCCGGTCCGAGTCGATTCCGTGCGCGTTAAGCTTTATGAAACAAGTGTTACGACTTCTTTTAATTAAAAATACTACCCCACTTTAGGTTTAGGGGCTTCAAAAATTTATATTTATGTTTTAATTATTAGGGATCAGCTGTTATAATTTTATAACTGCGAAAAACCAATACGATAAAAGTCATACAGTTACAAAAGGGCAAAGAAGAGAAATGTCGCAGAAGGTGCCATCTTCGGACAAACTTCGGAACTCACTATTAGCTATCTGTAATTCATTGTGTAAATCAAAAATTCCTAATATTGATAGTGAGCAAAGTCCCTAGATTTTTATTTTACTTTTTTGGGTTGGTAGAAAAGTTCAAAATATTTTAACTTTCCGCTAATTTCACCACGATTTTCAGCTCATATCGGCCCAATAAAAAAATTAATTACATATAAAAAATAAAATTTTTCATTCATGGATGTAGATTTTTATTACAGTTAAATGTAAATATTTTTGATTGGATAAGTGTTACATCTAGGAGCAAGTGCATAAAAAAATCTTATTTACAGAAACGTTTCTCACAGTGACCGCCATAAAACGGATTTTATTTTTAATAAAAACAAGAAACTAAATGTTGATGCTGAAGCAAATTATTGGTAAACTTGCTACTAGGGATGTGCGGTTATTTTTCATTGAGATTTGAGATATTTTGAATAAATGCATATAAGGTTTAAAGGACAATTTTCGCAGGCAGCTGCTCATAGGGGCTGGTATTCAAGAATGCTCGTGGTTGCTCAATGTCTTTTTACTCCAAAAAAGGTATATGGTCAAACAAGGCTGTACGAGAAGCATAATATAATAACTTCGACGATACAGAGCCCAATATCCTACATTAACAAAATTAATTTTTTATTAGTCATTAAACATTTTACATTTTATTAAGTGATACTTTCCCGTGCGAAAAAGCAGTTAGACAACCGACGCGAAGCGTGGTTGGGATAGGCTTTAAGTGAGGGAAAGACATTTTGCGCAAGTGTTGGGAACAATATTTTTTCTACGAGTGTTACAAATTTTACACATTTTTTACCTATTTATATTGGTAGGTTCTAAGAGGGGGTAAAACAATATTTCTTATACGTCATAAAATTGTAAAAAACCTTAAATAAATTAGAAACACTTTTTATTTTAACTTGAAACAGAAATAATATTACTTATTATTATTAACAATATTAATATTGAAAGTACTGTTTGCGGCCAAATTTAAAGCCGAGTGCAACTGGTTTCTTGAGAAGGAAGTTCGGCGTTAATGATTGAAATGGAACTTCAATGGTTTTCTTGCAAATTGACAAACTTGGTATTTCAACTGAATGATTTTTTGCACTGCCACTTAAAATATTGTTGCATAACTCTTTTTTTGTATGTAGTTGAGTCCAGGGGCGTGCGGTGAAATTTTAAGAAAGGGAAGCAATTTTTAGAAACTTACCTATTTGTAATGTAATTCAATTCATCATCATCATTTTTTTGCAAATTCGTCAATGACGTCATCATAAAAACGTCGATGCTCCGAAATATTTTGGAGAAGTTTGTTTTCAATGGATAACAGCGATGTATGCGAAAGTCTCTACTGCCCCGCTGAATTTCTCACGAAATTTTTTATACGTTGAAGGGCAGGTATTGTCAATACTAATTCACACAATTTCGACACTTCGGTGTAGGCATCTTCCAGCTCCTTGTCTTTAAGAAATTGCATTAGTTCCTTAGCGTTATTTTTTGCCCTAATGTCATCAGTTTCGTAAATCACTTTTAGTTCAGATCGCAGTAACACTCGGTCGAAGAACTGGCCATAATGAAGAAGAACAGATTTATAGGTATGTTCTGGAAAAGTTTTTCCTTTAAATGCATCAAAATTGCAAAGTTCGAGGAATTTAAAATCATTTAAACCGTTAAATCTATAGTTTATCTGTTGCTGAATTTGATCGATTATTTCATAAAAGAGGCGTCTGTATGATGTTTGAACATCTCCCACCTTGTCTATTCGAAGACGCTTGACTTGTGGCTCTGCATTTAACGTCATCGTTTTCTCCCAAAATAGGTCAAAGTCATCTCTTTTTTGGCTTAACATGGACTTAAAATCATCCACTTTTTTTAGGCAAAAAGCAATATCATTTGTTTTAGTTTTTAATATATTAAAAATATTGTCCGAGAATGGAAATATTTCTGAAAATATGTTATACAAATAATTAAAATTAAAATCTCGTTTCAAACAGTCCAAAAACCCCCTCGAACTATTTATTGCTTCTGAGTCGCACGTTTCATTATTTTCTATTATATTCTCAAATAATTCAATCAGTGATTCACGATTTTCAGATACTGTTAACACAAGTCCAGCTTGTGTACGTTTTGTTGACTTGGAAAAAAAAGCGGCCATGCCACTTAAAGTAACGAAAAATACTTTACACTCTTTAATGTGATTGATGGACTGGGATAAAACAAATTTTATTTATGAGCAAAACAATGGACAAACACAGCACTTGGGAAAGTTTCTCGAACTTTAGCTTGCAGACCCCCTAATTGTCCTGCCATCACTGCAGCTGTATCATAGCTTTGGGCAACTAATGTTTTCTCTCCATTAATTTCTTTAGTAACGTTATAAACTACGGTATATAATGAATCTGCTATACGATTTTTGGACAAATTCTTAAAACCTAAAAATCGTTCTTGAATACTTCCGTCTGTTTTAACATAGCGTATTACTATAGGCAATTGGTTAAAATTAGTGATATCAGTTGTTTCGTCCAGAACAATAGCAATGAACCGCGCCTCACCAATCTCCTGCTTAATTCTTTTTAGAATAATGGTTGCAACAGCGGAAATTAAATCATTCTGGATTCGATTCGACGTTCCGCGAAAAACGCTAGATTGCTCTAAATGATTTTTTAAGCAATCGTCATATTTAGTCATTAAACAAAGTAAATCTTGAAAATTTCCTCTATTTGAAGAAACCCTTGTTTCGTCATGACCTTTAAATCCCAATTCGTGCTGTCCGAGAAAACACACAACATCGATAAGTCTTCTTAATATTTGCCTATTTTTATCGACTAGTTCATTGTGTTCTGTTCAATTCTGATTTTGCCGAAGACTTTTTCTTTTATGACGGCCTGCAAATGCGCTTTGGACATAATGTGTCTTTTTACAGCTTTATGGAAATTGTTTAAATCGGAAAAACCAGTTTTATTCCAGAGACCTTTTTCATTGCCAAAAAGTAAACATGGCCAACAAAATAATTTACTTATATTTTCACACCCTGTTAGCCATTTAAATTGTTCGTATTGTTTTTGCGGATAAAAATGTCTAATTCAGTTTTTCATTTTTGTGGTTAAAGTTTTCATAGGTGGTTTTGCCCTTCCATTGGAAATTATTTGAAGCTTATCAGCGAAGTTTAATGTTGAAAATCCCTTTATTATTAAGACACACACCACACATTCACACACACTCTTCTTACTAAATTCTCCAACATTTTCAACGTTATTACCGACAGCCGAAGTTGATGGTATTTGCATATCCACGTCCGTATTATTGTCTTCCATATCGCACCATGCACGATGCGACGTACGTATCACACAACACACGGATAGACGTTCAAACAAAGAACCTACTCCAACGATAGCTTCCGGTCCCACTTACAGCACGCGACTGAAATGCAAAAATTGCAAACAGCCGGAGGAAAGTTCAATAACCTCTGGCTCGGTTCACAGGAAATCAAGCATACAGGACTTGGCTGCGGAGAAGTTAGCGGCCCGCATAGGTTCTATTTGATTTTCTATTGTGGCTGGGTCGGAGTCAAGGCCGCATTTATTATAGGCTTGATAATTAAGATAATATTTAGCAATTTTTAATGTAAACTAAATTAATGCTTCCTATTTCAAAAATTACATTTTAGAATATGTTTTGTAATTTTTTTTGGGGAAGCATACCCAAGGATACCCAGGTTTGGAGAATAGAAGAAAGAGAAGCTATCTTATTTTTTTTGTACAAGTTAATAATAGCCATACTGACTGCAATGTCTTCTATCTCAACTTAATTTTAGAATCCCTGGAAGACAATACTCGACAGAGGACACTTTTTGCTGTTTAGCCTCAAAGAACAAATTATGGTTTCATGGCCTTCATCGACAGAATGACATCTGCTTATAACGAAGACTTAAGGTTGATTCTCACTATACGTTCCATTTCCGTTCCGTAACATTTCCTTTCCTTTTACATAAAATATTATTAAATGAAAAGTTAATGTGTGTATACACATATTCCGTTCCATATACATTCCTTTTCCAATGCTTTACGTTTAATATCATTCGAAACGTATTTTTACCGGACAGGCTGAAACGTGCAGGAAACGGTATCGATAGACTGAACATAAATGCGTATCAGTTCTATACAATTTATTATAGAGGAGTGATTTAAATATGAATGACGAGAAGCTGATTGAACTTGTTAGGCAAAATACGGCCCTTTATGATTTTGAAAATAGTAAATATAGTGACAATAACTTTAAAGACAAGATCTGGGCAGCAATTGCGAAAGAACTAAACGTTGCATTGGGTAAGTAAAAAAGTATTTAGACATATTTAAATATTTATTTATTTCATTTGAGAAATATTATTATGATACAAAAAAGTACTTATAAAATTAATATGGGTTCGTTATAATAATACAGGCTAAACTTTTTAAACTGCATCCATTTGCCAGTCAACAGCTCCTATTGGAGAATTGAAATAATCTTTGTAAATATCTCTAACTTGAAATGCAGTAGCTGTAGCATTTCCTCCTTGTTGCGGTAAAGTTCCGAGGCCAGAGTTAGTATCTGTGATAAAATTGTCCGAACGAATGGTAAAATCTTTGATAAAATTATGCAATATACAAGTTGTTAGGACAATCTTATCTGCATATTCTGGCGAGGATTTTAATCTCCGATTATACAATTGAAACTTTTGATTGAGAATACCAAAAGAATTTTCGGAACATCTTCGAGCACGTGATAGTCTATAATTAAAAATTTTTTTTGTTATGTCGTCTCGTTGTTGATTTGAAGAGTAGGGTCTTAATAAATTTGTCTTCAGGGGAAAAGCCTCATCACCCACTATAACAAAAGGCGCCTCCTGGTTGGTACCCGGAAGTACTGTTGGATTAGGAATATTTAAGGCACTTCTTTCTAAAGCTTTTCCTAAATTTGAATGCGCAAAAATACCGCCATCACTATTTTTTCCATATGATCCTACGTCAACAGTAATGAAATTATATTGCGCATCTACAAGTGCTAGGAGAACGATCGAGAAAGTTTTTTTGTAATTAAAAAATTGAGAGCCAGAATTAGCTGGAGCTGTTATCACCACATGTTTCCCGTCCAGAGCTCCCAAGCAATTAGGAAAATTCCAAATATTTTCAAAATCTTTGGCAATTCTTCTCCAGTCTTCCTCTGTGGGTGGGGGCATTGTCTTTCCTAACATTTTCTCAATAATTGCATCACAAACTTCTTTGACAATAGCACATACTGTTGAATGACCCAGTCTGTAGCTAAAGGCTATTGTGCGGAAAGAATCACCTGTTGCCAAAAACCTGAAAAGAAAAAGTATAAATGCAGATTTTTTTTTATTACAGGTTCAACATGCAAAAGTAGATGGAATCAGCTAAGAGACCAGTGGCGAAAAAATAAAAAAAATCAGGTAACGAAATCGGGACAAGCCAATAAGCCAGTGAGGAAGTGGCGATATGAAGAACAAATGTCTTTTTTGGAACCATTTGTGCGCCAAAGGGAAACAATTAGCAATCTTAACGACCCTGATGATAGGGAGGAAGATGAACCTGAGACACAGGAGAATACCGCTGTTACTGAGACCCAAGAAAATACCATTGTTACTGAAAGTGATGAAAACACATCAGAAGCTACAAGGATACTTGTTACTGGAACCGAAGTTACGCCTACTCGAAAAAAGCAGCGATTTTCTTCAAATATAAAACAATTACCGAAACCAAAAAGAGATGACCCTGCTTCTTCACAATTAATGACATACCTTATTGAGAAGCAAAAAAAAGAAGAAACTGGCCGCTCTGCAACAAAAGACCCAACAGATTTCTTTTGTGCCAGTATTGCTGAAAAAATTAAGTGATTCACGCCATATTATCGAAATATCGCTGAAAGTAGAATCTTTACTTTAGTGCAAGAGCTGGAATTAGAACAGCTTTTACAAACTCAAGATCGGCCACAAGGACATTCCAAACAGCAATATCCTAATAACAATTACCCAAATGACGTTCCTTCTAATCAGATTACATATGTGGGTTCGCCTTCGCCTGCTTCTACAGCTTCCACAGCTGCTTCATACTTAGCAACATTTTCTTATAATGATGGACATTATGACAACAATTAAGTTCTCATGTTTTAGACTACTTGTTTGTTTGCTATATATTTCAACTTTGTTTATAAAAAATAAACTACTTACCTTAAACAGACGCACAGTTTATGTTTCGCTGATATTGATTCCCTAAATTTGGTATTTTTTTTCTTTATTACAGGTTCGATGTTGGACAGTAATTCGTGAAACTTATACTTTGACA
Organism: Kuschelorhynchus macadamiae; assembly: GCA_030620095.1. Lineage (NCBI taxonomy): Eukaryota > Metazoa > Arthropoda > Insecta > Coleoptera > Curculionidae > Kuschelorhynchus > Kuschelorhynchus macadamiae. The sequence goes on along the minus strand of JAUTXW010002823.1, from coordinate 219,903 downwards.
TGCGCAAATATTGAAAAAACTTGGTGTCATCATCTATGAGTTCTTTATATAACGTAATATATTCTCCTTCAATATTTCTTTTTTTTAACATGTCATGTACCCAAAATCGTCGTTTTCTTTTTTTCGAGTGAGCTTCTTCATCCAATATAATAGCCGCTATAATTAGGTTTTCCTCAGACCACATTTTAAACTAATTTTTATGTCAAAATAATCACAGACTATTAATTTACATCAGTAACTGACTAGTTATTACGGACGGAAAAGTGTGCATACGAACGAATTTGCTGGAACGTCGATTTAATGGTTACGGAACGGAAATGGAACGTATAGCGAGAATCAACCTTTAAAATCCTTATACAAAAAAATCTTATTTATATGATTACAATTTTTTGTGTATTTAAAATTTAAGTGTGAGTATGGTATTTGAAATATTTTATTTTGTAATGTACACATGCTGAATAAATAAATCTAAAAAAATAATTTATAAAAATCTTCCTCGCTTTTTCAATATTACATATTAAAAAAGAATGAATGAGTAAAAATTATCAAAAACTACATATCATTATACACTAGCGTATTTATAAACAATAAATATTTGTAATTCAAACATGTCAGTACTTTATATAACGAATACAATTTGCCAAAGACAAGAATACTGAATACAAAAACGTAGAAATAAAATTCTTGTATCTAATTTCTGTAATAGTCCTAAAAAGGACTCCAAAAATTTACCAATTCCCAAAATCAACATAAAAATTGATGATTTAGCAAATTGGTGCTCGCTCGTCTTATCTAAATATAAACCTCGCAAGACTTTAAATATGTATTGGTTTGATGAATTTTGAATTTTGTAATTATTACTTTGCAAGCTTTTATAAATCCAATACTGTGAAGGTTATTCGATGGAAGATATCGCCGAAAGTACCATCTGTTAAAATTTTCTGAAAGCTCAATATGTATATCAGCATTTTAACCTCTTTAATTGGTCCTGCAAAAACTGTTGACATTGAGGTGTGAAATAGACATACAACCCCATTTGCTAAAAGGTATCTCTTTTGCTATCCAGTTAAGTAATTTTATTAATTTGACAGTCTTGAGTTTTAGTTTTAAGTACATGGTATATATATATATATATATATATTTTTTTATATATATATATATATATATATATATATATATATATATATATATACATACAGGGTGTCCCACTAAGAGCGGCGGGATAGCTTTTCTCAGCAACTATGAAAGCTACAGCTTCGCGAAAAAAAATTTCATGTCTAAAGTGGCTAAGAGAAATTGCTGTAAAATATTTTCAAGTTTGTAAAACTACCGCAAGATGGCGTACCTGTAATGGAAAATAAAAAAACACTTTTTTTTGCAAATATACCCAATATGAGATAAAATTTTGTTAAAGGCGTTTTGTCATATTTCCAATAATAAGGGGGGGAAGGTGATAAATAAATCAACTTTCAAAGCGCTCTGTCTCCTACGTCTTTTATTTAATGTTATCCAAGTGGGTACTTGTTTGAAAGAGCATTTAAAGCTCTTTTAATTAGCGTCATTTTTGGCGCTCGATAGTTCTTGGTACACTAACTAGAGAGCGTTGTTTAAACAAAACTCAATTTTTGGAGATTTTCTCGAAAAAATCAAATGGAACGGTATGCTTTTAACAGAGTGATTTTAAATAGGAAAATTAAAACGCTTTTTAATATATTTATTCATTTTTTAGTTATTTGAAAATAACCTGTTTTCCACTGTTAAAAAAAAATATTAGCTTTTAATCATAATTAAATGTTATTATTCTGTGACAAAGTATTCTTTATTACAACTTGAAATCAAATAATCCTATAACAATAGTGTTGGCTTTACCTCACACTTTATCCAGGCTTGGTACTGGTCCACATTTATTTATTATCAAAAATTTGAAGCGTGTTTAAAAGCCACGGGCTATAACAATAACAAAACCGAAAACCCATTAAGTAAATCACTAACAACATAAAAGAACAATTACGATAACACACAAATCTTCAAAAATTACAATTAACAAAAATGTTTTTACAAATATTCAAATTGTTTTCCATTATTTTCAATACAACGATCAAGTCTTTGCCGAGTGCTAGCAACGGCAACTTCAATTTCAGCTCTCGAAATGGTAGCTATAGCATTTCGAATTCTTTCAATCATATTTTCTGGCGTAGTAGGGAGTAGTTTTAAACACAATGTCTTTTATTCTTCCCTACAAATAAAAATCAAGCACAGAAAGGTCCGGGGATCTAGCCGGCTATGAAAACAAACTGCCTCGTCCTATCCAGCCGTTTCGATAATATTGTTCCAAAAAATTACGAACTGCCCTGGAGAAGTGTGCCGGACAACCATCATGTTGAAACCACATTTGTCTTCTGATTTCTAAACGAACATCTTCCAATAGTGCAGGCAACTCATTTGTTAAAAAGTATAGATAAACTTCGCCGTTTAAGTGACCATTAAAAAAAAATGGGCCAATTATGTGGCCATCCAGTATGCCACACCGAACGTGTACACTCCATCGATTTTGATTGTCGACTTCACGCATCCAGTGAGGATTAACTGATGGCCATTAGTGCATATTACGTAAATTGACCCCTCCAGTGTTGGTGAAGGTTGCTTCATCCGTCCATAATATGCGGGACAAGAAATAGGGATTCTCGACAATCATAGATCTTAGCCAGTAGCAGTGATCTAATCTTGAATCAAAATCTCCTTCTGTCAGAGCTTGGTGCAGAGTAACGTGATATGGATGTAATTTATTGTCTAACAAAATTCAATGTACCGTCGACTTACTAATTCCCAAGTCCAACGAAATTACTCTGGTACTTAAAGTTGGATTAATTTGAACGTAAGCAAGAATGTTGATAATGTTATCCTCATTTCTAATTGCACGATTTCTTCTAGGCACTGAAATCGGATTCACTTGACCAAATTCGCGCAAATTTTTAGCTAAACTAAAATCTTCTATCAGGATATTTAGCTGCATATACCCGCGCGGCTATATTAGCATTTTCGAAATTTTGGAAGTATACGGCTAGCATGTCATAAGCTTCTTCAATGGAATAAGACATTTTTAAGTCAGTTTAAGAAAATTATGATAACATAAACTCGCAAATACTAAATAACCTCTAACAATAAATACGCATTGTTGCTTAGGGTGAATTAGCCAGTAGTCGGACATTAGCCAGTGGTCGGACAAAACGTATTTATTGGGAAATAAGTTAAAAACACGGCTTAGTATTGGTTTAAATAAATAAAAACCCGATTCTGCCAACTCTTCCACTCGGTCCGATAAAATTTTCTTTGTCTAAGTTGTCATCCTGAAACCGTTAAGAAAAGCGGGAAAGTGACGACACGTTTGTGCTCTCCAGTTTTTGCCTCTTAAAGATAGAAGTGACACAGTTTTAAGGTAAGTTAAAACATTTTGTATCTGCTTTATGAAGTCCCTATAACTTAAGCGTATGTAGTGTAGTCTATATTTTTATTTTAAATAGCAAAAAAGGGTATTTTTTAATATTTTAAGGTTATATTTGGGTGTCCGATAAACTGGTCTACAGTTTCGTTGTAAGACCAGTAGCCGGACAAGTGTCCGACTACTGGAAAAGGTAACTCTTTTATTTTTGTCTTTTTCTTGCTAGTTGGCATGTAATATCTATTGTCTTTTTTGTTTTAAATATAATGAAATACAAGTTTTCGACCGTGTTTAGTGGTCGGACAGCAAAACTCAACTCAAACGCGGGTTAAAGGAGATAAAAAGTGTCCGACCACTGGTCAATGCTAAATTTAATATGTTTGAAAGGTCGGACACTAGTCCTTTTTCGAAGTCACATTGCAGATTTCAGACAGATTTTGTTATGAGTTTTTCGTTGTTTTCAGACATGAAGCCCAAAGCAAAAGGGAGTTTACATCAATATGACCGAGATGCGTTAGAAAAAGCAGTCCAAGCTGTCCGAGAAGGGGGACAATTGCGAGAAACATGCAGGCAGTACGGGGTTCCAAAGTCTACAGTGCAGGACCGTATTAAAGGCAAAGTGAGCGACGTTTGCAAACGGATGGGACCAGATCCTGTTTTAACTGGAGAAATTGAAGAAAAATTAGTTAGTTGGATTGAAAACTTAGCCGCTTGCGGATTTCCAATAAAAAAAACAGGTTTTACTTAATACAGTTGAAAAAATAGTGAAAGATGAAGAATTGGAAACGTTGTTTACCAATGGAAGACCTGGTCAGAGTTGGTTCTACGGTTTTATGAACCGACATCCCCATTTAGCCTTAAAAAACGCCGAGTCCTTGGAAAAATACAGAGCTCAAGTAACAGAAGAATACATCAGGTCTTGGTTTGAGGATTTAAAAGTTTTTTTAATCAAATCGAACGCTGCAGACATCTTGGAAAATCCAAGTCGAATTTTAAACGGCGATGAAAGTGGGTTTTGCTTGTGTCCAAAAAGTGGTAAAGTTTTGGGTGTGAGAGGACGTGACCTGAATATTGTTAAATCTGGAAGTAGCAAAGAAAATTTAACGGTGTTAATTACTTTTACGGCCGATGGCAGACTTTGCCCTCCACTAGTTATCTTTCCTTATGTGAAACCACCAAAAATTATAGTAGATCGTATGCCCCCCGGTTGGGTACTTGGAAAGTCAGATAGCGGTTGGATGAGGTCGGAGGTGTTTTTTGAGTATGTGGCTAATGAACTTAACAAATGGTTGGACAACGAAGGCATTCAGCGACCTGTATTATTTTTAGTAGATGGTCATCAATCACATATGTCTGTTGAATTAAGCAGGTTTTGTAATGAGAATGGCATAATTTTGTATGCTTTGCCTCCAAATGTAACGCATTTATTACAACCAGCCGACGTTGCTGTTTTTAAACCATTAAAAGACTATTGGCGGGAAGAGGTAAGAAAATGGCAGGCAGAAAATGAAAACCGTGTAGTTACAAAAACTGAGTTTTGCCCTATATTTGAAAAAGCTCTTCTGCACCCCAAAATGTCAAACAACATGAAAAATGGTTTTAAAGCCTGTGGGTTATACCCATTCAATCCGAACGTGGTAAATTATAAAAAGGGCGTACAAAATGTTTTGGAGAACTTGACAATTCAAACGTAAAGGGTCAAGAAGAAATATCAGAAGCCGATATCATAAGTACTGAAAAAGTTATTACAAAGCTGAGACCAAAGCTGTCTGAACTTGGAATCTCTACGGATACGATTCTGACCCTTATAAAATCATTGAAAAAAGGTAGTGGCAATGGCGACTCGTTTTTTACTCCAGAAGAAATTGACGGAATGGATCTCATTTTTACAGATAATATTGCCACAGCTAGCAGTAAAGTTCTTGGAGTAGCACCAGATCAAAGCCCTAAAGTTGTAATATTACAAGACATACTTCTCAATGTAGCCCAAACAGACCAAAATATGGATAATTTATTCCATGATAATGAAAAAATAGAAGAGAGAAAAATCTTAGAAATATCTGACAAATTGGAGAAATCTGACAAACCTGTGTTAAACCAAGAAGTAATAGAAAAAGAGGTTGATATTTTGGGGCAAGATGAGACATTCATTATGGGCACAGCGAGCCAAAAAATGAAACAAGTAAGAACTGGTGGAGAATGCTTAGCTCTAATACAAAAAGATAATGATATTTTGGGACAAGACACATTTACTAAGGAGACAGATAACCAAAGAATAATAAAAAGGACTGATGAAGAATTTTTAGCTCAAATACAAGAAAAGGTAGATATTGTTGAACCAGAAACACTTACTAAAAAGATACATAATCGAAAAATAAAGGATGTGATAACTGATGGAAAAAATAAAAAGAATATTGAGAGTTCAATTTTAAATTCTAATGTTCAAACCCAATCAAATCCAATAATGCTCGCCAGTTGCAGTCCCTCATTTGAAAGGCATCTTTCATATCCTCAACCTGTAAACAAAAATTCAAAGAAACGCCAAAGGGAAAAACTACCCTTAGCAATTTCTTCCGAAGCTTGGCGAAAGTATTACGAAAATAAATTGAAAGACAAGGAGGAAAAAGAGAATGCCAAAAAAATTAGGAAAATAGAGGGAATAAAGAAAAAACAAAGTAAAACAGATAAATCAAGAACCTTAAGTAACAAGAATGCGAGTAATCAAGAGGACCAAGAGGTAGGAGAGTCTTCCTTAATGGATAAAGAATCTGAAGCTGATGATAGTAATCCAGAAAACCCAAAGCAAAACAAAAATGTACCAAAGCAAACGTGTGGAGAATGCGCGGACGAACTTGAAAGTGACACCGAAATAGAAGTGGAAAAAAATGTAGGTTGTGATTCATGTATCCGCTGGTTTCATTTAGGATGCACAGAATTTTCAGGACTTTCTTATAGGGAAGTATCTAACTTAGACTTCAAATGTAAATTTTGTAATGATGAGTAGGCAGTTAGTTGTTTATTTGTTTATATGATTCCTAATTCTACCAAACAATTTATACGTAGTATTAGTAAAGTTTTTTTATTTTGTTGTTTCTAGTTAACATTTTTATTTGATTTTTTTAGTCAAGTTTTTTTTATCTGCTGTTAACAAATATTTTTATGTTTTGTTTGTTGACTTCTCATATGTTTTGCTTTTGTAGCGCAGTAGCAATAGGTTTTTGTTGTTTCTATTAGATAGGTATTAAAGTTAAAATTATTTTTCCTCAGTCATTTTATTTATTAATTATAAGTATGATTAAAATATGTCTTTGTCGATACATAAAACAAAAAAAAGCTTAAAGTTCAAGAATAAATTTGCATTAAAATTTTAGTAGATAAATATTAAATACGGGACTGTGCAGAATCAGCCAATCACAAGGCGTCCGACTAATGGTAACTGCTTGGCCGGCCATCGGCAAACACTGTCCGACTACTGATAAAACAACACTTATAACAATACACTATCTATTTCATTTCAATTCCATTACATCAATAAATAAATTTTAATCAACAATTTAAACTGAGTTTTTCCTAAGTTCCGACCACTGGCTAATTTACCCTAAAGTTCGACATTTAAGCCATTTTTAAATTAAGTAAGGCCCAATATCTACGTTTAATTTACTTTTTTTGTTTTTACCCAGATTTGCAATATTTTAACGTTGACGCAATAAATAATAATAACAAGTTATTAACGTTATGTCTGTGAACATTAACATTAATACAAATAATGATTTACTTTAATACAGAATACCCTATTTTTAAAATTAGGAATTTTTTAAATTTTATGAATGCTATAGGAAATAACTAAAAAATGAATAAATATATCAAAACAGCCAACCAAAATCACTGGGTTTAATTTTTGAACATTTTTTTTGTAATTTTTTTTACCCGTTTGGTTATGGTCATAGCACGTACTTTAAATGCAATTTTTGATAATAAATAAATTTGGACGAGTACCAAGCCTTTAGGTAAAGCCAACACTATTTTAATAAGTGTTTGCTTTCAAGTTGTAATAAAGAATACTTTGTCACAGAATAATAACATTTAATAATATTTTTTTTTATTAACGTTATGTCTGATGAACATTAACATTAATACAAATAATGATTTTTTCGACTTTAATACAGAATAAGCTATTTTTAAAATTAGGAATTAGGTTTTAGGATTTACCACTTTTATGAATGCTTCATAGGAAATAACTAAAAAATGAATAAATATATCAAAACAGGGTTTAGTTAATTTTTTTTCCAATTTGTCTCCTTAAAATCACTGGGTTTACAGAAATGACAACAATATATATATATATATTTGTAATATATATATATATATATATATATATATATATATATATATATATATATTCAGTTTTACCGTTTGGTTATGGTCATAGCACGTTGGACTTTAAATGCTTCAAATTTTTGATAATAAATAAATTTGGACTGGTACCAAGCCTGAATAAAATGTGAGGTAAAGCCAACACTATTGTAATAAGGAGTATTTGCTTTCAAGTTGTAATAAAGAATACTTTGTCACAGAATAATAACATTTAATTGTGACTAAAAGCTATTTTTTTTTAATCAGCGGAAAACAGGTTATTTTGAAATAACTAAAAGATGAATAAATTTTCGCCAGAATTTAGATAATTTTTTCATTTTTAAAATCACACTGTTAAAAGCATACCGTTCCATTTGATTTTTTCGAGAAAATCTCTAAAAATAGACTTTTGTTTAAACAACGCCCTCTAGTCCGTTAGATCCGTGCGACTAACTGAAACACAGACGAGACAAAACGAACTGGTGTACCAAGAACTATCGAGAGCCCAAAATGATAGTAGTTAAGAGCTTTAAATGCTCTTTCAAACAAGTATCCACTTGGATAACATTAAGTAAAAGATGTAGTAGACAGAGCGCTTTGAAAGTTGATTTATTTATCACCTTCCCCCACCCTTATTATTGGAAATATGACAAAACGCCTTAAACAAAACTGACGCAGATTTTGTTGAAGTTTTTGTTGCTGTTATCAAAATGTATCTCATGTTGGATATTTTTGCAAAAAATCAATATATATATATATATATATATATATATATATATATATATATATATATATATATAGGTTTCCATTACAGGTACGCCATATTTTATATTTGGAAACTTTATTTTCTTGGGCCTACGTTAATAGTAAAACACAATTTTTCATATAAATTTTTCATCTCTAAAAAAGCAATTTCTATATATACTTGACGCCATTATATATATACTAGAAACATTAAAAGGTTTAAAAACTTAAAATTGTTACATTAATTTTTTATATGCTACTTTTTGCAAAATAAAGCACAAGCATGAACAAACAACAAAACATAGTTTAATTTCAGTAGTTTTAGCACAAGATAAGAATTATCGTAAATTGACACAAGCGAATTATATTTCAACCTAATTAAATAATCAGAGAGAATTTAAAACTGAAAAATCTTATTTGCTTCACAGCTAGCTAAACATCAGATAAATTCTACCGTTTTATTACTAAAAAAAAAAAAAATTGATAACCGAAACACTCCAAACTGATCAGTCTAATATCATTTACAACACAACATGTAAATTGCTTTTCAAGGTGCGTACCATTAAATTAAGTATTAAATGTTTGTTTTAAATTTGTGTCCTTAAATATGTGTGTTTTGTCAAAACTAAACATTTTATTCGGAATTCTTTACAACTAAACCAATCCTAGCCTAACCTAATATGTATTTTTTACTATAGATTTTAGTTAAAAAAAATATAGCAAGTCACGGCCTGCACGGGACGGCGATCCATTGCATTCAAAGTTGAATGCCTTGCCACTGTTCCATGGCGAAAGTTTAAGGAACTTTGATATCTCTAATAATTAAGCAAAATGCCGCCATCATCGCCACTCAATATACAGGATTTATGCGTTCTTGAAACAATCCTCAAGGTCTCCGCACTATAGATGTCCGCATTAGAAACGTGACGGAAGTTAGCCCTTTAAATTACAACAGTCTGAGGAACAGATTTGTAGGAGCTCCGAGTTTAAACGATTGGCATCGACAACGCCTGTAACGCTCTTGTGTTGTTCGACCGAGTAGAGTACAGAAAATACTTATATTTTAGTGTTTTAGTTTTAAATCTGTTGTCAATTAGATCTTAGATCACAGAACGCTGTTAAGTACTAAATTAAATTAGAATTAGCTACTGAATCTTTAGTAATCCCCTTAGTGAATGGTTTAAAATCAGTGTGTAACAATTTACGTAATAAAGACTACCATCCGGATGTTATGGAACGCCGTTTTACTTTTTAGTCTGCTATATGCCCGGTATTAATTTAAATTGAATGGGACTTCATTATGGCAATTTATTTTATAATATTTTAATAAAAATGTAATTTTAACTGAATCCTTGGAACATCTAGAGCTAAAGCCTTCATATAGATTTTTAACAATCAATTAATTTGATTTAGCTATTAAAATGTATGTCAGGATATTTGGATGGGTCTTTACAAAATTAATTCAATTTTCATTATATTATTATAATTAAAATGCATTTTTTTTATTATAATATAATTTTATTACTTACAAATTTGTTGATATCAATATTTATTTTAACGAGTATATATAGTATTTTGTGGGAAACAATATAGCCGATTATCAATTTTTATGAATGGTATTTTCATTTACAGCAATTTCTATGATTATCTATTTTCATTGAAACCAATTTCCATTGATATCAATTTCGATTGAATACAAGCACCTCGAAGGCATTTTTATTATCGGAAGTTTCGCCATCTATAGCCTCCCAAAAGAAATATAATGTGTTTGCGTGAGTGTGTTCCATAACTCAAATTAATTTGCGAATGTGTCGTCATACGAAAGAGAAGTCTTCGCGCTCAAAAAGGTTTGTAAAATTCTGGAGCTTCTCTGGTCTGGTATTCTGTGTTCTGAAGTATGAGCCGACTTCTTTGGTTTGCGTATTGCGCTAACATTGGATTGCATTCTAGTAATCTTGCTTGCTGATTTTTTAAAATCATTTGTGCAATAAACGACGATGATACGGACCGAATTTAAACTCGTCTTTCTCGCGCAAGTACGTCACATCTATGTACAGCGTTTGGGAGTCAAATAGGCCGTAATGCATTGTCATTTGAAAACGTTTGTAGAATTTACGCTTCAATAAAATGTTTTTAAAATTATTAAACTAATTATTTTGAATCTAAAGATTTTATTTTCAATACAGTTTATTACGTCCTACCTGTGCAGTTGCAGGCAGTAGAAATCGAGATTGAAATTATAATCGATAAACAAAAGTGACAGATAAATTAATTAATTATTTTAATCAAAATAAATATCACGAATCCTCACGATGAACACTTTAGATAATCTGATATTTGTAAACTTCAATTTTATTTTCTTGCTGAATGCTGAAGAGACCGGCGTGGGCATACCGTTGTAAGTGTATCGTGGTGTTAATCATAATTTTATAAACAATGAGTATTAAAAAGCGACTCGCATGTTATGTTATAGAGGCTGCTTTTCTAGAAGCAACAAGGCCGAATTAACTACTTACGATGATTGGGGCTCATCTGGGCGAGGCAAAGTTTTGCGATGACAAAAAACGGTCAATGGGTTTTACGTATTTGGGGGCCCTTCGGCAGCAACTCAAAATTTACATGATGACAAAAAAAAGAAAAGATCCTCAGTTTTGTATTTCGCTTGCTGATGTCTCTCGGGGCCCCCACCACATATTTGAGCCTTACGCGTTGTGGCCTTTTCAATCATTAAATCCCCGCAAAAACAAGACGCGCAAGCTCTTTGCTGGGGCCACTGCCGAGGCGACGGCGGGGGCCGTTAGTATGTGAAGTGGGCGGGCGAAGGCAAAAAATAGTATTTGCATGACGTGCGACGTCGATGGTTCGGCAAACTACTTTCAACACTTCGAGATTTTAGTTTTAAATAAATTTGTACAAGCTATATTGTCACAGATTACAAAACAATCTGTGAAGTAACACTTATTTTCTCGGTTAGTGATAGTGTCTGATTCTGATGTTAATGAAAGGTTTATAATTTGAATCGGCTATTGAATTCGGATTTATTTTTTAATTTATTAATATATATATATATATATATATATATATATATATATATATATACAAGCAGTATTGTTAAGCCCCCGTTTATACAATGATATAACAATTTCAATCAAACAACACAACCTCTATTTTATTGGTAGGTGTAAAATAAAGCAATGAATGTTGTTCCAGCAAAAGCTGAATCTGATTTTTTATCCAGAAAGCTATTTTTATGTTTTGAAATCTGAAATGCGTGTTTAAACGTTCTATCTGTAGCACCTCCACTTTGAGTTTTTATCTATTTTATGATATATCTTACTGTAACAGTGTTGCCGTATCTTCTTTTAGTTCCGAATTTCTGCTATTAACTTTTGTTTTTTAAATGGGACGCCCTATATTTGTTTGTTATTTTGATTTACTATGATATTGTAACTTCAACCATGACGTGTCAAACCAGAACCTTCGTATATCAGGGTGACTAGAAATTGCTTAGGCTTAAATGCATATTATGCCTTTATTTGCCGATTTTTTAAAATACTGCATATTGTTGTGGGGGGTATCATTATATATTACTCGCAAAGGCTAACCCGAAGAGCGACATTAAAAAAAAGATTTTTTAGAAAAAATCGTTTAATATTTAAATGGGCGTCAAAGATGTTTAGTGAATAGACAGATAATTTTATTTTTCTCAGGGTTCTTGGAGGTAAGTTAATAGTTTTTGCCAAATCACAGCACTCTAGATTGAGAAATAAAAATTAGTTAAAAAATAGCATTCAATGTGAGAATTACATATGGTTGTACTTGGAATATCTCAACCATTGAGGTAGTATACCGGAATGGTCCCAACGAATGAAAACACGCAAACATATACAGGGTGTTACAAATTCGATACAATGTCGGTTAAAATAGAGCAAAGTTGCGCAATTTAACATCGAATAATAAGTAGTTGACAAAGTTAGACAATTATGACTACCTCCGAGGATATAGGTACGTAAAATACCGAAAAATCAGCTATACATATTTTATTTTTTTCAGGCTGCATTTGAAGAAATATTACAAAATAAATTTTATATCTTTATAGCTACTTTCCATTATCAACAAGATGGTGCACATAGATTTGAAATCCGACGTTTCTTTTTCGCGGTCAGATCAACTAATTTTTTTTTAGATAGACCTGCGTTTTTTAAAAGCCCTTGATTTCATAATATGTGCGTGAGTACCAGAATGTAAAAACTAAAAATAGAAAAAAAAAATCAGCTTTGTAGGTTAAACTTGTGTAACCTACAAAGCTGTGTGTAAAGAGACCTTGTGAACAAAATTACCAAGATAATAGGGCATGAATGCAATGTTTTTGTTTTGGGGTATTCTTCAATATAACATGTTCTGCATTCAAACATACGACAGTTTCGGTTTGAGTACGTGCAGGAGACAAATGCACCCTGCACCCCCTTTCCCCCGAGCTAATAACCCAAGCAAAAATTACATTATATAAAGCATTTATTTAGTTTATTTAGTAAAGTAAAAGTACATTACAGGCATTAACCTAAATAGTACATAATAAAGACAAATTAAGATACATTAAAAAAAAAAAACAATAATACATTATAAAAAGACAGTACTTACAATTACAGATAACAAACAGTTTCAATTTAAATGTGTATATAAAAATCGTGCATTCTAAATTTCCAATTTAAAGTTTCTCAGAACATTTTAATATCAAAATCAGCAGGCAGGAATTGATTGAACAGAGACATAATTCTATTTATTGGTTCATTTCTTCCTATATCAGTCCTAAATGGACGAATGGAGAATGGTTCAACCTGTCTGGTTGGTCTGACAGGGGCACGAAATCTTATTTGTCCAAGCAAATCAGGGGAATCAACCAGGTTGTTAAGAATCTTGTATCCAAAAGACATACTGAGTTTTATTCGACGTATCTCGAGTGTGTCTATGCCAAGAATCTCAAGCCGCTCGATATATTGCAGTGATTCCCCATTAATTCCCAGTTTGTACAGCAAAAAGTTCACAAACTTATGGACCCTCTCCAGACGTTTCACATGGACCCTGTATACCGGTGACCACACTACACAGGCATATTCCAAATGACTCCTGACCAAAGCATAGAAAATAGATTTTAAAGCCTCTATATCCTTAAAATCCCAGCATTGCCTCATAATAAATCCAGCCATCCTGAATGCTTTTGATGTTATGTTTTCAATATGGTGGTAAAATCTCAGCTCCGAATCAAAAATGATTCCCAAGTCATTTACGAAGTTGACACGTAGAAGTGGGGTGTTTTCAATGTGATATTCATTCAAGATCGGCTGTTTTTTCCTAGTAAAGGTTATTATTTTACTCTTTGAAGCATTGAGGTTCATTCTGTTAAGTTTATACCAGTTTATTAGACTATTGATAATTTCTTGAAGACCTGTGGCATCTGCTTCGGAAATTATCGGTTTGAATATTTTCAGGTCATCCGCAAAGAATAAGAACGAGCACTCTTGGAACACTAATGACAAATCATTGATGAATATCAAAAATAATATTGGTCCCAGATGAGAACCCTGTGGGACGCCAGAATATACATCAATATCTTTCGTGTATTCCTGAATTTCACTTTTTGAGCGCGGTCAGTCAGGTAGCTCTGAATCCAGGACAGCAGGGGATCCTGAATACCATAGTGAAACAATTTTGTCAGGAGGATCAAGGGGTCGACTGCGTCGAAGGCTTTTCTAAAATCAAAATATATTGCGTTCACTTGTATATTGCTATCCATCAAGGATGACAGTTCACTACAATAAACCGTGAGATTGGCCTCACACGACTTCCGCTGTAAAAACCCGTACTGATTTGGTGAGATCACTCCATGCACGAAAGCAGACAAACCGTCAGTCACCAACGATTCCAAAATCTTGCCAAAACATGCTAACCCTGAAATTGGGCGGTAGTTTGTAACATCGGATCTGTCACCACTCTTGAATATTGGAGTGACTGTTGTTTTTTTCCAAGTAGTGGGAAATTTGCTTTCTCTTAGTGAATCCTGATATATCACTGAGTGGTAAGCTTAGAGTTGGACTACAGTTTTTTGCAAATACTGGAGCGATTCCATCACAGCCAGGACTCTTATTAACATCCAATTCAATCAATTTATGAAACACACTGTCAGACGTAATGTCAACTGATTTAAGAGTATCATTGATATATGGTATGTTCTGAATAACATCAGGTGGTATGGAATTGTTGCATGAAACTACATAGACAGACTGAAAGAAATCTGCAAACATATCAGCTATTTCTCTGGGAATATTTGTCGTATTTATGGAAATAGTAAGAGTTTATTTCGGGACTTTTACCTCACAAACATTGAGAACTTTGTTTTTTTTTAGTCTTCATGCTTATGTTGTTCCAACAAGAATCTAGAACTTTTTTTTAGTTATCAAATGTTTGCCTCCCCTCTAAGACGGCATTCTAAATACACCACTGATGTGTTCATTTTTGTAAATCCGTATCTTGATCGACACGCAGCTTTGAAAGTGAAAACAAGGGAGACAAACATAAAAATAGTGTCCTAATTATCAAATAAATATTGTAAATAAAGATATAGTGATATATCTATACAACCTTACTACAGTTTGCTTTAAATAGGGTGACCACATATACTCTTTTTAAGAGGAATCTTCTCTTTTTCGGGTCCATGTACTCTGGTACTCTTACTATTTCCATAAATACGACAAATATCCTCTATTATGAGAAATCTGGGACAAATGATCTCTATTTTGCGAAATCTGGTGCCATTTTCTAATTATTTTTGTTATTTTTAGTCCATATTATTATGTGTATTATAATTATTATTGAAAGTCATTGAATTCTGCGAAAGTGATAAGACTTTACTTAATTATTATACGCTGATACTATTTTTACATTTCGTCGAAATATACTCTTTTCATTTTAAAAAAATCTGGACAGCCTACTTTAAATCACGTTTAAGAAGCCCAAAAAAACTGTGGTAGAGCAGGTCGCCGGCACACAGCTTCCAGGAGAAATTGCAATTTGCCATTACAAATTACATTGTGTGGTAATCTGTGGATTATAGCTGGGAAATTTAAAACCTTGTTTTCTTTATTCTGGTATAAATATATAGAATAGCTTGTTTTGGAATAGGATGTTGGGAGCTAGATACGTTCGTTTTAACTTTTTTTCATTATGATCTGTAATTTTGTACGTGGTCACATTTTAAATATAAGGGAGTATATCGTATTCCGCAATGATTTAATAACTAAGTATTCCCAATCGAACAATAATTAAACACGTTTTAACTGTCATTGATTACCTACGAATATGTTTTTCATTATTCGCATCCGACTCGTCATAACGTCATGCACAACACAGTCTTAATTTTAGATGCACTTTTAAATCTTCGAACGCATGACTAGCCAGAAACTCGGGTATTTAAAAAATTACAGATTTCTGCTCTTGTTGTTCTTAGTTTGCACTAGATCGCTCCACGTCCGATAATTAAAATTGAAACAAGGTGGCTGCATTCAATGAAAATTGATATTCAGAAGAATCGACATTAATAAAAATTCGAAATCAAAACAATGCATATTAAATAAAACCAGTTACCTTATACCCGCTAATCATTTAAATTTCACAACTCTTATACAATTAAATCTCGTATTAACTTTTATTTATTTATTCAAATGTATATTCAAGTATTTTAATTTCAATGGTAAAGGGCCCGTGTTATATCCGTTTGATGTTGTATAAATTACATATACACGAAAATCAAAATCAAAATAATGAGCATTATTCTATTTACATTTTTAGGGTGTTAATGGAATTGACATTAAAAAGAAATGATATCGTAAGAGATGCTTTAATTTTTTTTGATATGCGATAAAAATAAATTAATTTTTTTTTATTACATGAGTTCTTAAATCAGATTTGCCTTCATACGGTTGAAATAAATTAATCTCCACAAAGTCGTTATTGCATTCTAATGTTTTCGGTATTAATATTAATTTACTGCGATCCCGTTTGAAGCGATTACATTTTAATAAGAGTCAATTTATTAAATATTTAAACTGATTTTTGTATATAGCATTTATTTCATACCAATTTTTATTAACATCGATTTGTTGAAATGCAATAACTAAGGAAAGACGCATGTATATAGAAATTTTAAGTAGGCTGTATACGTGTTAAAAAAGGATAAACAACTACTTTTTTGTGGTATCAATTGAAATGGTCTGCAAAGAAATTGCTTATCATAAAAATGTCGTTCGGTAAAATCGGTATCCACAAAAATTCGATATCGGAAGAATTAAAAAGAATAAAAATTGTATGCAGGCAGCATCATTTATATGTTTTGCAATTAAATTTGGTATCAAAGACGCGTATGACTAAAAAGTAAAACGGCGTTCCATAGGATGTGGCTCAAATTGTTTTAAAATTAAATTCGGGCATTGAACAACGATTTGCCAATACAGAACGAAGTAATACACTTGGGCAATTCCATGATGACTCGCGGGACAATTAGAAAAACAACAATTTTAAAAATATTCATTTTTACCATAGGCATAGTAAGTCTCATGTGATTTATTGCTATTCTATTATGGCAATGATGTCTCTGCTATTAGTACTTGCTCATTTGAAAAAAGGCAAAACCTAATAAATAAAGTTTTTGAAAAATCTATGCTTACTCGCGGGACATCCAAAATGTTTAATCAATATGCGCAAGTTTTAGTTGTTTTTTTTCTCTAAATTTTATAGATATCTAAAAAAAGTAATATTACTATAACTTACCTACTCTTAATTGAAATTTATGGGACCATACTTAAAATGCCAAAATTCTTTAAGTCCTGTATTATTAACCAATTTAGTGATTACTCGCGGGACAATGCAATTTCAATAAACAAATATTTATTTCAGCTATTACAATAAACAATGAAACTAAGAAATTACATAGGAAAACACAAAACAACGTTTGATTCCTTTGAATTACATACATTTTTAACTCCTACATGATAATTATCCAAAAATCGAAAGTTGTGACAGCTTGTTATGTTGGGAAATGGTTTTACGAAGTTCCACTTATCATCTAAAGTTTTTTTTTGCTGCTTCAATCTCTTCTGTTTCTACATAAATGACGTTTATCTTGTCCAGTTTTTGAGTACATTGGTAAAATTCTTTCGCATTAGTAATTAAAGACTTTCGACTTTTTATTTCCATCCAGACCTAAAATATAAAATGTGTTATAATTGTCAGAATTCGATTAGTTTGGCATTAAATACTTTTCTTTTTACTGTAGCCCCTATACCATCCACAGCACCCTTTCCATGTGATGACGCGAAGAAATTCCATTCCATTGCTCTTAAATTCATTTCTGCTGGTAAGAAGCACAACGAAGACATCGTATAACAGTTTTTGAACTGCGCAGCGCATCCGTCGCTAAACACGCATAATTTTTCAAAATTTAATACTTTCAGTTTCAGAAATTCTATGATTTTCTTTAAAAAAACATTGACAGCGTATCTATCATGTGAAAGATAGTTAGACACGATAGCAAACGAAAGTATATTGTTTGGACCCCAAGCGACGGCAGTATAGATTGTTACTTGGTTATGCGACCAATGCGCACTTTGAATTTCATCTTGTGCTGTAATTGAAAAGTTTTCCGCAAAGTCCATTTGCAATATGATTTCTTTTTCGCCAACGGTGCTTCTTTTCGAATCAAAATACTTTTGTTGGCTGTTTTTGATAAATACATGTTTTTTGAAAAAAGGCAGTTGATTTTCTAAGGTGGAAATAATCGTTTCGATGGACTTTTCAATACTTATTATTTCTACTTTTCCATTGATAGTTGCCCACTGTTTAAAAATTAATTCCACAGACTCATCATATTTCAGAGGCAGAACTGAATATTTTAAGTCAATGTCTTTACAATTCTGACAAATCCCCATCATACAATCTTCGCTTTCTATGTAGCAAACGATTTCTTGAAGAAGCTCTCTGTGTGTTTTTGGGAACTTTACAGTTTTGTGCAATATATCAATTAAATAAAAGACATTAGCATGATACCTGCAGACACATACGTCATGAGGCATATCTGACAAAAGCATGACAAATTTAGGTCTTAGTTCATAAAATTTACTAATTTTTATCGTTTCCCCCGGATTCTCTTCTTTAAAAATACTAAAAGCTTCTAACAGTGTATACATCATATGTCTTTTTTGTGCGTATTCTGTGCCATTTTCAGATTTTATTTTGATTTTATCCTTAACATTTGGCGGAACCCTGCTTATATCTTCTCTACAGAAAAAAATCTCAACTTTCCTTACTGTTTCCATATTCAGCTGGTTATACTTATTATTTGTTGTGACAGACTCAAAACACTCTGGATTATTTTGACCAATATCAAAACTTATGGTTAAATTCTTATCAATCGTTTTCAAAACCCTTCTAATGACCTCTATTTTCTTCTCTTTATGTTCTGGAAGGACATTCTTGATTTTTTTCAAATCTTTCCCCATAGTTTGAGGGGTCTTATAGGCACTATTCCCTTTTTTTCCAACCTTTGAGCATCTTTTTTTGCACGGTATTTTCTTTTTCTTTCTCGTTCCTGTTTTCTGTTCAACTCTATCAAATCTGTCGAGGACAACATTTTTTGTTTCATTTTTTCTCGGTTTTTTTGCAACATTCAGCATGTCGTTTACGGTATATCGACTTAAGGTTGCATTGCATTTATTTTCTCTCTATGCTTTCTGACATACTCTTTCACTTTCATTTTCCTCTTTTCATTTTGTATTTTCGGCATCCTAAAAATGGATAACTTCCTATCATTTCTTTCTTTTTTTCAATCCAAAAATCAATACAACTAAATCGCTCTGTAACCTTCCGTAGCTAGCAGTATTTTTAAAAAATAAAAAAAAAACATAAAAAATTACCTAAATACCGATAACACTACAAATAATTTGATGCTACTAAAAGCAGTTTTATTAAAATCTCAACTTTCTTTTGAAAACACTTTTATGAGCGTTGAAAATAAAAAATAAATATTTCTAGGCTATCAAAGATTACTCGCGGGACAAAAAGAAAATTATATTAAAAAATTATATTAAAAATATATTCTAGGCTTCTTAATATTTATCTATCATACTGTTATAACGAGCAAGTCAAAGGTTAAGAAATATCATGTTTTTATCCAGAGTTTCTATTACGGTCTAATTAAAAATTAAAAAAAGTATTGGATTCAGCTTACTCGCGGGACAAAATTTTGGAATATAAATAAGCAATTTTTAATCAAGTTCTACTTACTTTTTGCAAAAAATAATTCACTATTTAAAAGCTTGACAGCACAACAGTTTTTGACGGGCACCAGTTTCCAAGCACTGCTTTTGTTTTTACATAGCCACCTGTGATAAACAATGCTTTTGTAATGCAGTGTGATGCGGGAACGGATTCCTGCAGTTTTTCGTAACATTTTAAAGTCACTAGGTAAAATTAGGAATATTTATCTAACATTTCATAAACTTTAACTCAATTGTAAACAATTATTCAGGTTTTTTGAATGAATGAATTTTTGAATTTTACTAAAAAGAGTAAGCATCGATCATGGAATTGCCCATTTACCGTTTGCACCTTTCTTGGTCCTAGGTTTAAAATGCTAGCATTGTCCGATAAAAAACTAGGAGATAATGTTAAAAAAAAATGTAATAGGACCTGCAACATCAGAATTTTTAGAAAAGCAACACAGTAATCAGGAAAATACCACAGATGCAGAAGAACCTAGCAATATTGATAGTGATTCAGACGAAGAGTTATTTATCTGTATGGGGAAGTTTTAAAAAGACAATTTCGAAAAGTACCAAACCGAAAGCTACATCAACTTCTCAAGCAATTATTGAGGTACAACATTACCTAGAGGACGATTTGCTCTGACGAAATCAAAATCCGTGTAAGTGGTGGTTCGATCATACTTAAGTGAAGTTTTTTGCAAGGAATTTGAAATTGTTAACAGATCGTCGAAATCGCTTAAAAGCCAATAAAGCACGAATGCTTCTTTTCCTAAATGTTAATGAAGACCTAGCTAAAAGTTTTGCTTAATTTAATCATTGTTTTCTTTTCCGATAAACTTGGCCGAAATATCTTAAGTTCCGTGTTTAGTTCCCATATTTTATAGCGCCTAAGGCAACAAAAATCTTTTCTTTTTTTTGTATTATGTAGGTTAGAGTTCTAGTTTTAATTGTTACTAGTTTTTTATCGTTTCTTCTCTTTTCTTACATTGCCTAAATGTTAAAGCAATAGAAACTATTTTATTTTCTTATTTGTACTAGGCTAGAATTAAGTTTTTATTTGTTAAACGTTTTTCATGTTTGCCCTTAATTTAGTCATTGTTTTTGTGATAAACTTGGTCTAAATGTCGTGATTTTGTATAGCGCTTAAAGCTTATCTAGTGCAGCATTATTTGTGTTCAATGTTCAAGTTTTTATAGAGCTTATTATAGCTCAAAACAATATATTTTTAATTTGTATTATATTTGTGCTTTACTAGAGTTATCTACTTTTTTGCAGTAAACGTAATTTTATTGTAAAGAAATGATTTTTTTATATTTAAGTAAATATTAAAACCGTTTCTTTTTCTTTCAGACGTATTTTATTTTAAACATAAACACATAGGTAATATATTAAAAAACATTCATCACTCAATTACCTATTATCCAAATGCATATTACTTTTAAAAATTCGTTCGGGGGTGCTATAGCAGCGGGCCGATGCCGGTGGCTGAATCCGAATAAATATGGAATAAGAACATTGGGAACTCGTTGATTTCTAATTCGGAAGATTTTTAAATCCGAATTATTAAGGGCGAACTGCAGGCAGTAATATGGATCATTTGCAAGCCTTCCGCCGCTGCAATAATATGTTAAAACTATAAGAGATATGTATTAGCTTCAATGTGATTTTAATAGGGAAATATGTATAGTGGGGCGCTAAATGCGAATTTTTATCAAAAAATCAAATTTAGAGTTAGTTATAAAATAAAAGTTTGTTGATTTGTCCATTTTCGACCATTTTTTGACCACTTTTTGACGCACATGCCTTCGCATATAATTTTTTTTCCACAAAATGGCTCTTTACCGGCTTACATTGATCCTTTGTCTAAGTAACTGCAAAATTTGAAATGGTAAATCGTACTCATGTCTTTGTATTTCTGCAGCGCGTGAACCCTTTTGAACCGAAATGTAATTTAAACTACCTATACATAACACATTTTTTTGAGGTCTGACATGCAGGAAGTTTTTTTTTAATGCGTAGGTACCTTTTCATCTTACTTTCGTCGCTGGTTTTTCAATTTTTGCGTGCAGTTCTCCCTTAATAATAATATTGAAAACTGAAGCAGGGGCCGAGGATCTGCGGGTAAGTTTTAGGTTGTTACTTAGGGCAGATTAACTGCAAAATTTGAAACGGTAAATCGTACTCATGTCTTTGTATTTCTGCAGTGAACCCTTTTGAACCGAAATGTAATTTAAATTACCTATACATAACACATTTTTTTGAGGTCTGACATGCAGGAAATTTTTTTTAATGCGTAGGTACCTTTTCATCTTACTTTCGTCGCTGGTTTTTCACTTTTTGCGTGCAGTTCTCCCTTAATAATAATAATATTGAAAACTGAAGCAGGGGCCGAGGATCTGCGTGTAAGTTTTAGGTTGTTACTTAGGGCAGATAGGTTTTTTCAGCATTATCTTAAAATTAAAACCCTCTTTCGCATATCTTTCTTTTATAGTTAAATTTGTTTTAAGTTGATATGCGATATTGGCTTTTGGTATGTGAATTACAAGTTACATTAATATTAACTTTCACACATTAAATCTACTCACAGCACAAATTACTAACTAATTCTTTCTTTAGTCTAATTCCTACTTCGAATTTCGACGTTTGACATTGTATTGTGCATTCATGTAATTGGCAGTTCAGCACCCGCCGATGTCATTCGATCTCAGTTCAGCCGAAGCGGAAGCATAAAAATTGGGACTACCTGTACACGATGCTCATAACGCGTTATTTCGAAATCGGATATCATTATTATTAAACCCGATTCTTTAAATTATCCGAATATTTATATCACATACACATTTGGGTATAGGGGTCAACGATATTAATATATCGATATAAAACAAGCGATATATCGAAAAAATATCGATATATCGAATCCCCGTATTAGTGATAAATATACTACGAACACGAAATTTGAGCTGGCTAATTGCCTCACGTTGATGTAGAGTCATGATGAGCCACTTATTCTTTGAATAAAAAGAGGAAGAAGAATACTAAGAATAGACATAATTAAGCATATACATGTTTATGGTTTGGTTTATTTTGTCTTTTGCTTTTGTCTTGTCTATTGTTTTTTGCTTTGCAGTGCAGTTAGTTAGTAGTCATAGTCAGAGTTCAGAGTTTCAAAGTGCAGTTTTAAAACTATAGGTATATATTGGCCAATCTTTGTGGTGAATTTTTATTATTCAGTTATTGGAAATATTTCACAAAATTATCAAAGGAATCTTCACAATGTAACATTTGTTCAAAACGTTTAAAAACTTCTGGAAATACATCAAACCTAACAAATCACCTGAAGCAAAAGCACTCTAATTTGCATAAAAAGTTATTTAGTGATTCTCAGCAATCACAATCTGAGGATTGTGATGATAATGTTCATGTTCCAGAGAAAAAACAGAAGACTTCACCAAATAAAAAAATAATAAAAGAGGTTAGTTAATATTTTTATCTTTTTATACCAACAATTATATATACTTGTGTATATCTTTTTTTAGATTTCCACTGACTCAAAAGAAAGGTCCATTTCTCCTTCATCAACTGGAACTGTCCTTTCGGAGGTGGACGAAATACCAACAAGCAGTGGTAGTCAGCCAGTTACAATTAATGCTAATTTTGATCCACAGCCTGGTACCAGTGGTACTAACACTAAAAAAACATGGCCTATTTCACATCAAACGTCTAAGGCACCATTGGCTGTTTCTGTTTCTAGACAACCAACAATTTCACAAGCCGTCAAAAAAGTGTCTTCGTTTTCAGGTAGGTAATTATATAATATAATAAAATATAATGTTTGCGATATGATGAAATACACTGAGCGCTTTAATAACACAAAATATTTTTTATCTTTCAGATGGAGGTTCCAAAAATATTAAAATAACTGAAGCAATTATCAAATTCATAGTACAAGACAATATGCCTTTTAGTACTACTGAAGGCAGAGGTTTTTTAAACCTAATGAAAGAAACCTCACCATTATATAAAGTGCCGACTAGAAACACAATAAAGGATAGAATTGATAAAAAATATGATGTCATTTCAAGTGCATTTAAAGCAATTATAAAAGATATTAAATCTTTTACCATCACAACTGACATATGGACAGCACACATGCAAACCAAAAGTTTTATGGGAGTAACATTACATTTTATTAAAGATTTAGATTTGGTTTCTGCTACGTTAGGTGTTACTGAGTTGTCTGAGTCACATACAGCAGTGTACATTGCCTGTCAACTCTCTAATATTTTGGGTGACTGGGAAATTGAACTGAGCAGTGTTGTTGCTATCGTAACAGATAATGGAGCAAACATGGTAAAAGCTGCCCAAGACCTAGTGGGGAAAAGTAGACATGTGTGCCATGTTTTGCCCACACCATTAATTTATTGTGTGAAAATTCTATAAAAAATTCAGAAAATCTTATTAATTTAATTGAAAAAGTGCGTGCAATTGTAGTTTGGTTCAAAAGAAGTGTGCATGCTAGTGATGAACTGCGAAATATCCAGAGAAACAGGGGTGTACTCGAGGGTAATATACTTAAACCAATACTAGATGTTAAAACACGGTGGAATTCCACCTATTTTATGATAGAACGATTTTTAAAACTCTCAGCGATAATTGGAACTGTTATTTTGTCAAACATAAATGCTCCAAATATGGTTAGTGCTACAGAACTTGAAGAGCTTAAGCAGGTCTGTCAATTGTTGTATCCTCTCGAGCAAACAACAAAAGAAATGAGTGGGCAAAATTATATTACGCTAAGTAAAGTTATCCCTATGGTTGGATGTTTAATATCCCAATATGAAAATCTTGACCCTATCTCAGATATTGCAAAAGCCCCAAAGACCACCATTTTAAAAGAATTTCAAAAAAGATTTGAATATGTAGAAAAATCTTTTTTGCTAGCAGCAACAACCATATTAGACCCACGGTTTAAAAGTATCCATTTTAAAGATCCAATTGCCCTTTCTAATATTATAAGACATTTAAGGAATGAAATATCAGCAGCTGCACGAGAAGGATCAGATTCATCATCTGATCTTTCCGACCATTCATATAATACTGAAAAGGTTTTTGATTTATGGGCACACCATAAAAACCTTGCTCATGCAAAAAGAAAAACAAATAGAAGTGGTGAACAATTTGACGAATTAACGCAGTATCTAAGTGTACCTGTTCGAACCTTAAAAGAAAATCCTCTACAAATATGGGATGAAATGAAAGGGGTATGTATACCCTTAACTTGTACAAGCTGTCGCAGAAGTACTTTTCCGTGGTAGCTACTTCAGTGCCAAGCGAAAGGCTGTTTTCGAAAGCTGGAGCAACCTTAACTAAAACCCGCAACAGCTTGACTGGAAAAAGGCTTTCTAAGCTTCTGTTCTTAGGTTCACTTCCAGAAAAATTATCACTATGGTAAAAGAAAGACTAAAACCAATATTATTGTTCGGCAACTGTAATTTACTTGTATTTCTTTTTGTTTCAGTATTCAGTAGTTATTATTTTTTATCACTTGTGACATTTGTCTAAATAAACAACTTTAATTTGTATGTTAGTTAATAAATTAAAATTCAGTACAATCCCAAATACTGTGCATTACATTTTAATACCCTATATTAAAATATATGTATATTATATTTTGTCTAAATATTATTTCACCTATTACTTTTATGTTGTTATTTGTTATATTATGTATTTGTCTAAATCTAAATAAATCACTTTATATTTTATCTTTTTATTTTAATTAATCGTATACTGACTGCATATGCTGCGAATTCGGTAAAACAATATATCGATATATTTGTCCCGATATATTTATATACCGATTATATGTATTTCGATATGATATATTATTTATTTTTGCCACCCCTATTTGGGTATTAATTAGTGCGTGCAAAGTACTCCAAAACAGTAAACACAACGCCGAAGATCACAAATTCTTCAAAAACCACATTTTACATTAAATAACTGCTCTTTATTCAAGAGCTGAAAAAATTTAACATTCATAGAAGATTTATGACACTATCATAATCGTCTTCAGAATTAAGCCTATTATGAAATAAAACTACAATACTATAAGAAGTCATGGAAGTATGTAGCAGAAAGGAAAGGAAATGTCGCTGGTGGTGCCATCTCTGTATAAACCTCGAAACTCGTTGAGTAAAATTAATGTAGTTATAAAAATCAATATTGTTAGTATAGCAAGGTCAGTGAATTTTTTTTTACTTTTTGAGTTGGGAGAAAAATTTAAAATATTTTAAGCTTCCGCAAATTTCGTCAGGATTTCCCGTTCATATACCTGTAGGCAATAAAAAATTGATTACATAATAGTAATAGTGATGGCTAGAGAGTGGTGTCATTTTTTGGAAAACAACAGAGGAACGGTCAATGATTCAATAGCGAATATTTTCGAAATTCGTTTTTTTTTGTTCCTAAGTACCTTGTTTCCTAATAATTACGAAAAGTTTTTTCTTAAGTATTATTTTGAAAATGTTTATTAAAATATTTGGTTTTATTTCAGGAGTAGTAATTTATGTTAAACAAATTTGCGTGTTTATTTTTTAATCTTTTGCAGAATTTTTTTCTTGTATTTAAATACATAATTCATGTTATTTACTTTTTTCTTTAAAAAACATAATTTAAATTAATAAAGTACATAAATCAGTATGTGGCTTTAGCAAAAAATGTACAGTACCATCAAATTCAAAATCCTCCATGAAGCGAAATAATTTTAGTGGCTTTTGTTTAAAAATTATCCAAATTCATGGCATATTGCTCCTTCAAGTATCTAGATAATCCCATAACTGTTTTAAATTAATACAGGGTACAAGAATGCACACTAAAGAGATCTCGTAAACCAGAAGGGATACAAAGATGATTAAATTAGAGAGAAGCTGCGTCTTGCTAAACCTTACAATTTCATGTCCGGAACCTGTGGTGGAAGATAGATCAAAATACAAGAGTTCTAACCACACTTCACCTCAACTTGTTACGTTCTGGATGCGCGTTTCGCTAACCAAGTTAGCATCATCAGCAGATGATATAAACTAAAGTAACTTAGCCTAACCGAGACTATTTATAGGGAAATGTGGCCACACTTGGTTGCACCCGACCAGGGACGTGCGGTGAAATTTTAAGAAAGGGAAGCAATTTTTAGAAACTTACCTATTTGTTTATTTTCAATGGACAACAGCGATGTATGCGAAAGTCTCTCCTGCCCCGTTGAATTTCTCACGAAATTTTTTATACGTTTAAGTGTTGAAAAATTGCGTTCTACTGATGAACTTGTGGCAGATATTGTCAATACTAACTCATACAATTTCGACACTTCGGTGTAGACATCTTCCAGCTCCTTGTCTTTTAAAAATTGCATTAGTTCCTTAGCGTTATTTTTTGCGCTAATATCATCAGTTTCGTAAATCACTTTTGGTTCAGATCGCAGTAACACTAGGTCGAAGAACTGGCCGTAATGAAGAAGAAGAGATTTAAACGCATCTTCTGGAAAAGTTTTTCCTTTAAACGCATCAAAATTACATAGCTCGAGGAATTTAAAACCATTTAAACCGTTAAATCTATAATTTATTTGTTGCAATATCATTTATTTTAGTTTGTAATATATTAAAAACATTGTCTGAGAATGGAAATATTTCTGAAAATATGTTCAACAAATAAATAAAATTAAAATCTCGTTTCAAACAGTCCAAAAATCCCCTCGAACTATTTACTGCTTCTGAGTCCCACGTTTCATTATTTTCTATTATATTCTCAAATAGTTCAATCAGTGATTCACGATTTTCAGATACTGTTAACACAAGTCTTCCATTATAGTTCCACCTAGTAGGAGCCACTTTGGGCAATCGTTTGAGGACAATGGAGTCCAAAGCTTGTGTACGTTTTGTTGGCTTGGAAAAAAAGCAGCCAAGCCCAGTGATGTGCCGTATAATTTACGTGTATTCTTTACGTAATTTTTTACGTGTAAAGAATCAATTCTTTACATCAGCATATTTTGACGTAAAGAATGTTAACAATTCAAAACAAAGTAAAAATTACTAAAAATACAAGTTTTTAGATATAATATGATCTCTGAAATCAAGATGTATATGCCAAACGATAAATAAGAGAATAAGACATTTAAATAAAACAAATATATTGTTACTTGTTACTCTTTAATATCAACCTACATATTAGGCACATTTATTACGTAACTGACAGAAATAAAACTGTTTAAGAAATTTTTTATTTGTCTCAAAAAGAAATCATTTCGTTTTCGCCTAACCCTAATATTTTCCGAGACAGCCTGTAAAAACATCGAAAAAATACACCCTGTTCAATAACTATTCAGGAGATGTACCTAAATAACATTATAATCTTACCTGTGAGCTTTTAACCTAGAAACTACAGTATTAGCAAAGCTATTTAAGCATATTTCGCATGTTCCAGAATAAATTTTATTGTTTTCTTTGACCAGGATGAACTGTAACTCCTCATAAATATCACTATTTATTTTCCTGCCTGCCATATTATGTTATTGGGTTATTAAGAATTTATTCTTGAAATTGTGAAGAACACAAGGTTAAAAAGAGTATTGAAAAACGTTTTAGCTTGACGCAACTGGCAAGGCAAAGACTACAAACAATTTAAATGATGTCAATACAAAAAAACATCAATGTAAACAAAGTTTACATTCTTTACTAATATTTACATTATTTACGTCTTTACACGTAAAGAATGTAAACAATGAAACATTCATTCTTTACGCGTAAAGGCACATCCCTGGCCAAGCCACTTAAAGTAATGAAAAATACTTTACACTCTTTAATGTGATTGATGGACTGTGATAAAACTAAATTTAATTTATGAGCAAAGCACAAACACAGCACTTGGGAAAATTTCTCGAACATTAGCTTGCAGACCCGCTAATCGTCATGCCATCACTGTAGCTTCATCATAGCTTTGAGCAACTAATTTTTTCTCTCCATTAATTTCTTTAGTAACGTTATAAACTACGGTATATAATGCATCTGCTGTACGATTTTTGGACACATTCTTAAAACCTAAAAATCGCTATTGAATCCTTCCGTCTGTTTTAACGTAGCGTATTACTATAGATAATTGGCTAAAATTAGTGATATCAGTTGTTTCGTCCAGAACAATAGCAATGAACCGCGCCTTACCAATCTCCTGCTTAATTCTTTTTAGAATAATGGTTGCAACAGCGGAAATTAAATCATTCTGGATTCGATTCGACGTTCCGCGAAACACGCTAGACTGCTCTAAATGATTTTTTAAGCAATCATCATATTTAGCCATTAAACTAAGTAAATCCTTAAAATTTCCTCTATTTGAAGAAACCCTTGTTTCGTCATGACCTGTAAATCCCAATTCGTGCTGTCCGAGAAAACAAACAACATCGATAAGTCTTCTTAATATTTGCCTATTTTTATCGATTAATTCATTGTGTTGGCGGTGACTAATTTCCAACTGTTTATTAAGGTCGTGTTCATAAAGTAGCTGTCAATAAACTGCTTCAAAATAATTAATTTTCTGTTCAAAACCGGGTGTCAAAAAATATCTAATATTGCAATTAATATTTGAAAAACACAGAACTCATATTTTTCCAAAATTAACACATCAATGTAGTTATAGTAGGGGAGCCAGCACTGATTCCAGTGAACAAGATTTATCAAAATTTCAACTTATGCAGTTCGACTTTAGGCTATTCGGGTATACATACCAAAAGTGAGCGTTTGTCTCCGTCTGTCATATTTCTTTGTACAGGGGGCGTCATTGTGAAGTACTATACAGGGCGTTTCCAAATTGCGTGCTAATGTTAAATGGGGGGGGGGGGTGATTCTTGGACCTTTTTAAGAAAAAAGTTTAATATGAACCTAAAAGTCTTAACTTTGGAGATACAGGGACTAAAAATCTGGACTTGTAAATCGTGTATCACTTTACTGGGTGATCCAATAATTGTGGACGTAGGCAGTAGCCCGGGAACCGTTAATGACAGAACTCAAGTCTGCCAAAGTTAAAATTTGCGCATATCACACTGTATATATTTGTTTTTCTTTTCATTGTTACTGCATAACATACTGTACATATTTATTTTATTTAACATTTACTTTTTTAATCTCTAGGCTAATTATCTATTGCTATTGAGAAATGTAACAATTTGTAGGTACTTAGTTTTCTGTACATAATTGTGGGAATTTCCATAGGCATTTAGAGTCTAATTTAGTTTTAAGGTTCTTGTATGCTATCCGTTAATTTTTATTTTTACAACACTTCTTTGTACGATTTTAAAATATGTTGTTGCACGTTCGAACCATCACCGATAGTAAACTGTTTATGGCATTTAAGGTTTATGATAGGAAAATACCGAAACGACCCTTCTTAGTAAAGCTTTCTCCAAATTCCCATTTTACTATCTGTAATGAATGTTTTTATTTTGACCATGGGAAAGTTTACGAAGATAGAAAAAAAACCTTTTTGCCAACGAATAGGACCAATCAAAGCGAGGAATTTTGGCACAGGGGGTGGAACTTTATGTTTCTTAAAATTTGTATTAATATTAGAGGAGGACTCTGTTTTTGGACTTGCAAGAAGTCGGATGTGAATTTTGTTGTTCTAGTTCAATAGACTTATTTTATTTAGTTTTAACAGTGTTTCAATAAACTCTCACAGTTCATATAAAAAAGGAATGTATTGGATATATAGCTAATCAAGCACACACATACGTTCCTAAATATTTATAGGTAAATCGATCAAGAAAAATCAAAAGTAAGTCTTTTTAAAATTCGAAAGTTCGCCGTTTTTGCAACACAAAAGAGATATAGACTTGCGGTACACGAAAGAAAACAGACGAATATAGATAAAGGTTCATTAAGCATAGTTACATTTTTTAATTATCTGAAGTGGGTATAGTCAAAAAGGGGTGCCATATTATTTAAAGAACGACGGGAGACCACTGGTTTAAAGAAATTTCTTGGCCGACCTTCCTAAACCGATTGACTCCGCCCGGTTTTCTTTCGTGTCTCGCACTTTTCATCTCGAATAAATATTTTACTTGACCGTTGACGGCATGTCTTTTTAAAACTTTCAATCGGACTTTATTATAACAACTATAACGGCGTAAACTGCTTTGACTTTGCTGGAGGTGCTATGTTTAGTCAAAGTTTACTGAATAAAAATTTGTTTAGTTTTCGATTTTCCTACTATGTTGCCAGGACAACGCGTATCCCATAACGTCGAGCCCAGCGCCATACAACGCTCTCGGTGAATTGCAGGCGCAGTACACTACACCCACGTGTCGTTCAGTTTGCGGTGGTTGTTTACTTTTATTTTCGCGGATTTCGCTGGAACCGGTGAGTTCCTTGGCAGTTAACTTGACTGTTTTGTGTTATATTTATTTATGGTGTTTTTACAACTTCAAATTCAAAAGTTAGTAAGTAAATGTGATTGTTCAAGACTGGAATAAATTAAAAGACGCCTTTGAATTTATTACAAACTGTGACAAATCTGATGAAAAATCGATCTATTTGACGTTATTCAAAAAAAATCGCTTGACATTCATTTTTGCATATCCAATATAAAACGCTGTCGTGAGGCGCTCTGTAAAAAAAGATTTTTTAATACCATGTTTGATAAAGCAAATTCTATTACAAAAATAAATCATTACAGACGTGAGCTTGCTAAGCTTTCACCTGAAGAAATTAGGGCCAAGTATAGAACCCTTTTTTATGAAATATTGGACCATATTTTAATGGAAATGACACTAAGATTTCAAGACTGAAAAACTTACATTTTCGTGTTTGGCAGGTTCTGCTAAATTTTCCGAACATAGTTTAAATTTTCCGACTGGCCTGTTTGAAAATTTGTTACATTTATATGGGGAAACGGTTTCAAAAAGTCAACGACTTAAAAATGAGCTTGGTCTTATTTTTGCCAATGAGAGTAATTGGAATATATCGCTGCAAGAGCAAGTGAAAAAAAATAATAAAAATAAATATATTTTTACCGAAGCATATAAATGGCTTTCCCTTATTTTGACAATACCGTCAACAAGTGCTTCAGTGGAAAGAAGTTTTCCTGCTTCAAATATGTTAAAACTTATTTAAGAAATACAATATCTCAAAAAAGACTTACTTCTCTAGGCAATATTTCAATTCAAAAGGAATTTCTAGAGGAGATAGGGCAACTCATCCACTTTATGAGGATGTTATAAATAAATTTGCTGCTATGAAGGATAGGAGAATTGATTTAGTATACAAAATTTAGGTAAGTCATAAAAAAATATTCTACCCCCCTCCACATAAAAAAAAATTCAGGAAAAATTATTGCCATATTTTCTTGCTTTATTTGCACTTCTCTTACTTTTTCACCCGCGAGCCGGCACTGACCTAATTTGAGGCGTGATTTAATGACTTTAATGGTGGTTATATTGACGAACTAAAGCCAACTTAACGCTAACGGGACGGATCAACCAAATACAGGTTTATGGTAAAAAAATTCTGGTTTCCAAATGTTAATTGGCGTGCTTTCTTATAAGCAAACCTAATAAGTCCTCCTAACCTAACCCGCATTTTTAATAATGATAAATTTTGTTAAAAAAAAGCATATATTCTCAGAAACTCAGTAACGGACCTGGCAACATAGGTAGGTGTGGGTGTTATAATACCGCATAATCATGCGGTAATAGCTGTCATTGTCATGTTATTTGTTATGGTTAGATGGCATGGCTGAAAGTCGTTCAATAACAATGGAGAAAAAAATATATATTTCAATTATTTGTTTTCTGTAGTTTTTACATTAAAAATAGTTATCATTATTAAAGATTAATGAGTTCTGTGTATTTTTTTTGCATATATGCTTAAAACTTCCGCAAAGCAACACTAAAAAATATTTTGTTTATGATTTTTTCTATAAAAATGGGCTCTTCCAAGATTTGACATGTTTAGAGAAATGTCTAATTTACTCTAATCCACCAAAGCAATATCAAAGAAGCGTAAAACATTTGTGTTCATAATCTCCACCCTATAATCGAGTATTTGAGTATAAATAATATTAATATCGAATGAAACATTTCAATATACTACTAACTAGCATCCAGAACAAACGTACTAACTTTGAAACACTACTCCTCGAACATATTTATTATTTTCAATTATATTCCGAGGAATAAGTTATAATTTGGACAAGCCAATTTAAACTATGCCCCCTATCAAAATTTCTACAAAGAAATAAATTTCTCCAAAGAAATAAATTTCTCCAAAGAAATTTTGATAGCTACTTGTTGCCATCTCCGATAGCTTATGTAACATAAAACAGAACTTTTTTTATAACTGGCTCATAATATTACTAGCAACCTGTAGACCCTGGCGCCATCTACACGTGACACCTATGAATCTAAAATTATATTTAATATGAAGTACTAAGGTATAAAGGTTATTTGACTGTTGTGTCATCACATCGTGAGGGTTTGTGCCCATGGAATAGTTAAAACATACTGGAGTAAGTTCACGAGTAAAAAACATAACTTTACGCCTGAAAATGTTTAAATTCAATTTGTTGGAAAGACGCCAGTTATTTATTTATTTATTTATTCCAAAAATAATATCAAATTTGATATTCACGGAATACAATGATGGCGAAAAGGCTATTGTTTAACAACAAAATGTTATATAATGTATATACATTAGACTAATTAAACTAGATATGAAAGGCTTAAACAATTTCATAAGATCTATTAATAGCGTTTTAAAACAAATCAATATCAGCATATCTCGAGTTGAATACAAACAGCATTCTATTAATTGGAGCATTTCTGCCAAGATTTGTTCTACAAAAAGGTTCCAAAAATAAAGTATTATTTCTTAAAACCTATGGCTGAGTTATAAAGTTAATATTCGATAGGATGTGTGGTGAGTACCGCAGATTATTAACAATTTTAAAGAGAAAAACTATATCGGAATGTTCACGACGAGCATCGAGAGAAAAAAAATTGAACTTCTTTCGAAGAACAGACGTGCTAATAATGTTGTACGTGCCAGTCTCCTTAAAATGTAACAATCTAAGAAAATTATTTTGAACTTTTTCTATTCTACTTTTATAAATATTGTTTTGTGGGTTCCACACCACAGATGCGTAATTTATGCTACTATAAACAAATGAGAAGTATAGGTTTTTCATTGTTAGAACAGAATTGAACTGTTTACACTGCCGAAGTATAAAACCCAACATTTTGTTAGCCTTAGCAACTACAAAGGTAAAGTATTAAAATTATAATCGTACGAGAACTGTTGAAAATTACGAGTGAACGAAATAAAACAACACTTATCAACATTTAGAACCAGCCGGTTGTGCTGGCAGTAGCCATATAAGCGAACAAGGTCGCGCTGAAGTAAAAAACAATCACTTACATTTTTGATTGACGCCAGTGGCGGCTCGTGGTGTCTAAAACTGGTGAGGCGAGAAAAGGTTTGTTACTTATAATAGGTAGATGGCGCCGCAGGCGAATAATTTATTGACTCATTTTTATGATTTGTTTTTGTCTTTTACATACCAATACCAAGATATATGCCCAATTTTTCATTAAGTAATTTTTAAAATAAAAATTATTACATAGATATACAAATAAAATAATAATCTTTAAGATATTCACTCAATTTTCATGTAGTTCGTTTTATCCTCAGATATATGTACATATAAACTCTTCTCAAAGATATATAATATACACATTTTTCATCATTGGATTTTTTTATAAAAAATATTTAAAATACTTAATCAAAATAGTCAGAATCGAGTTTAAAGTGTAATAAACCTGTAATAATCTAAATAATCTAATATGGTGTGGACAGTAATTTTTTTATAAAAAACCAAAACTGTTTAGGCAAATAGGTATGTGGATGGTGCAGTTAAGTCACTTTTTGTAAATTAAATTAATGCGCCTGTCTTTTAAAGAAGCAAATTTCTCAATGATTTTGTCATAAAAGTCACCATTACATTCAAAAAGTTTAACTAATAACTCTTTTTCTATTGCCATAATCGACAGGGCTGAGAGCCTATCTTGAGATATACTATTTCGTAAGTAGGTCTTTCTTTTATTCGCTTTAAGCACGAACAATCTCTTTCGGCCTGTACACTTGTTAAGGGGATTGTCAAAATTAATGTCGCAAGTCGATATACTTCACAAAATACTGAAATTAATTCTAAACTATTAATTTGTTTAAGGAGTTCTTGAATATTGACTTTATAAAATTGTCCATCTCGGTAAATTATGCTTAGCTCATTTTTGAGGTCTTTGTCAAACATTTTTGGATACGTTTTTTCTAACGAATTTAATAGACTAATTAAAGGGAATTCTGTGGCAAAGTCTTTGTATTTTGATGTATTAAGAAGTCTCACAAATTCCAATTTGTGTAAATCTTCAAACCTGATGTTAATTTGAAAAATTATACAGTCTAAAATTTCATAAAACAGATTTTTATATTTTTCCATTAAATCTGATTCGCTCATGCTACGGGTTTGTCTACTACATGGCAATCCGGTAAGTGATTTTACTTTTTCAAAAATGGATTTAAGGACATTTTCAGCGCGCAGCTCATTTAATCGTTTGACGGCAATGTTCAATTGTGAAATGCAGAAATCAATTTCTAGGTTACTTAACTGAAAAACTTGAAACAGGATATCAGTAACAAAAAAAATTTCTTTAAATGCAAAAGTTAAAAAAGCAAATTCAAAATCGGAAAGGTCTTTTAGATACCCCTTGGTCATGTGTATAGTATCTGAGTCTAATTGTGGATTTTCAATCATATCCTGAAAAACTAAGGTTAGTCCTTCCCAATTATTTGCACTTGCTTGCGGAACTCGTTTTTTATTATTTTGTCCAATATAGATGTGCGTTTGTACGATTTATGGAAAAAAGCAGGCAAACTTTTCAAAGTTGCGAAAAAGATTCTGCTTTCCTTAATATAATTTGAACCCTGTTGTAAAATTTAATTGAGACGATGAGCAGCACAATGAGTGTACATTGCTTGTGGGGCATCTGATCTTATTCGTGTTTGTAGACCGCTCAATTCTCCGGCCATAACCGTAGCTCCATCATAACATTGTGCTACTAATTTCCGTTTAAAATTTAAAGGTTCCAAGATTCTTACAATTAAGTTATAGAGTGCATTAGCTCTAGAATCCTCAAAAAACGTTCTTTTATTTCGGCTAATTTATTTACATACCTAACAGTTACACAACATTGGGCTTTTGCAACTATATCCGTCGTATCATCTACAATTAATGAGAAAAATGTAGCCTCCGATAATTCTTGTTTAATAAAGTCTCTCATATGTTCGTCAATACAAAATATTAATTCATTTTGAATAGTTTTCGATTGTCCCGTAAATACACTTTTCTCTTCTAAATGCTTTACAAGTTCGGTGTTACGTTTAATTAAACAATTAAAAACTTCCTTAAAATTCCCTCTGTTAAAAGAAGATTCGGATTCGTCATGCCCCCTAAAAGCCAGTTCTTGTTTTCCAAAGCAAGCGGTTTTTCCTAACATCTTCATTGTACAATAATTTAGATAAACGAGCATTTTCGATTAGTGCATCTTTAATTGTAGTCATATTTTGAGACAAACGTACTAAACCTAAGATATTTTGAATATGGTCTTTAGACCCTTCATGCATCTTAACCGCTCTAGAAATTTTTTTAAAATCAACGTATCCATCAGAAGTCCATACTGTTTTTGTTTTTCCCAGTATTAAGCAAGGCCAACAATATAAACGCTGCTTAAAAACACTTCCAAAAATCCAAGTGTGTGTTTGATACCATGACGTTTGAAATAATCGTTTATATTGTCGACCGTCTTTTTTATCACTACTTAAGGTACTTATCTTCGGCATGGGTCTATCTCCGCGAAGAATTTCTTTTTTCTCATCCTCGGGGCGCCTGGAAAATGCCGTTGTCAATAGTGACATAACAATATCGTGGACTGGATTCATAGTTCACACGTTTCGTTTATTTTAAATTTTAATCACTAATTCATATAAACTACTCTATCAGTCTATCTACTCAACAATTAAACTAACGCAACGTCAAAAATACTTTAGATAGAGTAACACTCGACATAGACTAAACGCGCGACATTCACGAAATAATACTATAAAACAAACACCAAATTATTGCCGAATAATCTCAATATCCACCCACTTCCCGCTCAATCTCAAACCGTTACCGGTAACAGTCAAATACGAATACCCCACACGCCCACGCAAACATCAACAAAAACAAAAACGGCTTGCATTTGGCAGCCGGATGCGCGATTGTCATTTACCGATAAATAATAATTATTTCCATTTATATTCAATCTGTGCTAACATTAAATGGCAACTTCTCAATCATTAAGCGAAGTTTTCATCGCCTCAAATGCAATAAAAAGAGATGGAATGAATCTACATATGCAACACGACCCTTTTTCCTCTTTCTCAGATTTATTAAAAATCCAAATACCATTCAAGTGTCCGAGGCGCAATTCGCATCGCCGCGTATAGGTAAAGTCGAATAAAAAAGAAATGATATTGGAGTTATTGGACATTGTACTGTTGGTTAGTAAAGTAAACTGTTTATTTATGATTTACGCATATTTGATGAAATTTTCATAGTGTTTGAGACAATTTTCAGAGAATAATGTATCAACTTGGAAAGAATTAATTTTGAAAATAAAAATGTATATTTATAGGAAAGCGAGTGAGGCGGCGCCTCAGTTGCCGCCTCATCTGACGAGCCGCCGCTGATTGACGCATACATTGTCAGGTCATCCGCATATAAAGAGAAGTTACAATTTTTAAAACATTGACCAATGTCATTCAGATATATCAAAAACAAAAGTGGACCACAACCAACTGGCTTCGGTTAAAAACATACGACGCCTATTAAAACATTAAGTTGTATTTTGTCAAATGCTTTAGCTGAAATCAGTATACACGGCATCAACCTGAACGTGGGAATCCATTGCATTTAATATAAAGTTGGTATATTGTACCAGATTCGTTTCCACAGATCTCTTAGGAAAGAAACCATGCTGCTCCTGTAAGATGTCGAATTTGATATTATTTAGCAAGTGTTTATGCACGACACATTTAAGAACTTTACTGAACATATTTAACTTACAAATAGGCCTATAAATGCCGACGTAATTTGAATCGCCACTTTTAAAGATAAGATCAAATGCAAAGCTCTTATTATGTTGATCTTCATTTACAAGTGGCCCCGCCACTATTATTTTGTTTACTAATGATTTGTTGCAAAATACTAAATCTAAAGTTTTATTATTATCATAACGTTTTTGTTCGTAAGCCTCGCACATTTTGAACATAAATTGACAATTCGGAAGCCATTGACCATTAGACCGTCCTCCTTTCTCGCGAGATTGTGCCCATTTTTATGTAACATAGTCAGCGGTTGTTGCAAGAGAGCGCAATCGTTAACGTCAACCCTACCAACAGTTTTAGGTTGTTAATACATAACAAAAATAGCAGTGCAGATGTAGCAACCATGTACATAGTGCCCGGTTATATTTTGACACCCACCTACAGGCTTTATTATCTCACATCAAAAAATCGTAAATATAGAACTTGTAGGGATTGTACTGAACCGCCAAGATTTTCTGTCACATTGAACAAATGAACATCTTAAAATCGAAAAAAATGTTAATATTATAAAATTTTTTTTCAAATGGATCACCGAATTTTTAAATCAAAATCTGAAAGTCCTAATTTCTCTGAGATCAACCATATATATATATATATATATATATATATATATATATATATATATATATATATATATATATATATATATATATATATATATATATATATATATATATATATATATATATATATATATATATATATATATATATATATATATATATATATATATATATATATATATATATATATATATATATATATATATATATATATATATATATATATATATATATATATATATATATATATATATATATAATGAATCTTGCCAAATAATTTGCACTTCATCTGATGTAAGACCATCGTTCACGTGTTTTTCGTAATGTGATGTTGCCCCAGCCCATATTAATTCTATTGCGTTAAACTGGCAATGGTATGGCGGCAGTCGTAAAACCTCATGTCCATTTTCCCGTAATATTTCATCTACGGCAGATATTGTTGGTTTTTTAATAGATTTTGCCATTAAAACAAGTTCTAATTTTAGCATATTGGGTAAAGGATTTTGTTTTTGTTGTATTAGCCAGTCATAAATATCACTTTTCTTCCAGGATGAAGTAGGTTTTTTATTTAAGATTCTTGAATGATAAGATGCATTGTCCAGAATGATTAAAGATGGAGCATCTAAATTTGGAATCAGTTGTTCTTTTAACCACTTTTCAAACAGTGCACAGTTCATATTCTCATGGTAGTCCATACTTTTGGATGTAGAAGAAAACAATAAACTTGCACCTGGGAGAAATCCTGTTGAAGAACCTGCATGCAAAGTGATGAACCGTGTTCCCGTCCCACATCCCTTTTTTTTCTTGACAATTTTTACAGACACGTCCTGCCAAGATTTCGAACCACTTCCATTAGAAAATATCTAAGTCTCGTCTAAAAATACCACTTTTCTAAATTTTGAATTAACATTTTCTGTGTATTTCTTTAAAAACTGGATACGCTGACTTGCTATATGTGGCAACTCACATAAAAATCTTCGATTACATCCTTTTTATATCGAAAACCCAACATTTTTATTAATTTTCACAACAATTTTAGTCCAATTTCCAATATGCCTCGATTCTTTAAAGCTTCGTTTAAAACTTGAAGGGTTATATTAGTTTTTGATGTGTATAAATCGTAAATTGCATTACGAACATCCATTTTTATATTTTTACTTTTTTCGTGTACATTTCTTAATTTTCTTTGGTAGTAAATTATGCTTTTTTTCACGCACAATTTTCTACACAGTCCTTATACCGATTCCCAGAGCTTTTGCTACTGTCTCCTGGATATTGACCGGTCATTACCATTTTTGTCGCTTGTGGATGCAAAAAACCCGAAAATTGTTTTCTATTACTCATTTTGTCACTGACTTGTCAATCTGACTTTGAAGTGACTTCGCTCAAAGATTTTTGCAACTGCTGGTATTTATATGTTTATCTTCTTTTTTTATATGAAAATACCATAGGTCTATCTAATTCATCTTCCGGATTTTATGCCGAGGATATGATTACACGTAACAAAAGAAAAACAAACTTAAAAAGTTTGTCGTAGATAAATCGTATGACTCGCACAATAATACTGCTTTTGACTATAGCATTTTACTTTAAACTACTGTTTTTTAACTTTTTTTGTCTCGCCGCTATATCTCTAACTGTAGCAAATGTATATGAATGAAATGATGATCCCTTATCATAAATTTTTTTTCGGGTGCAGGGGCGTAGGGCATAGGTAAGTAGAATATCTTGAAGCAATTGGCTAAATTGTGTTCAAGTTGGTAATTTACGCTACACGTTTACGAATAAGCAAAACCGACATCTATACCGAACTTACTGTTATAAAGGCGAGGTCATTTTTTTTTGGTCATTGGTAAAAGTTGGCTATTGGTACAAATACAAAACAGCAAACTTTTTTTTATATTGAGTCCGTTAATTTTTTTCTTCTTCCCCCCTGCTTCTACTACAAGGGTCTAGAGACGGGTGTATAAAATCGAATCTTTTGGATCCAGTCATTGTATAATTTAATGATTCGCTATTGGCAACACTGTTTATCGGAGAAATGGCAACAAGCTGGGCTATCAAAATTTCTTTTTAGAAATTTATTTCTTTATAGAAACTTTGATAGCGGGGATAGTTTAAGTTAGCTAAGCTAATTTTTAAGTTATCTCTCGAAAACCAAATCAAAATAAAACATTGCGAGTTTTTGGGTATGGCCGCCGCATAGTCAGAATTGCCGCACCCGGTACAGTTTGTATAAAAACGCAAGGCAGCAGTGACCAGCGATGCCAGGTCTATCCAAGCCAAAACTCGTCTTCAGTGTTGCCAGAAATTTTTTGTTTGAGGTACTAGGTTAGGGTCAGAAAAAGTACAAGATCTTATTATTCCTAGGAAATTACTTAAAAATATACATAAAATCTAAAATCGGTGCTCGTTAATCTTATAAACCCAAAGAAATTAAGATTTTTTCAATTTTAGACGATGGCATATGCGGTATGGAGTCGACTAAAAATAAAAATTCCTTGGAAAAATCACTTTTTTTTTCAAAAAATAAAAAATACTATTTTTCAATGCAAAAATTCCCCAACGGTTGCCAAATCCACCAAATTTTCTTTCGGTACATATGTATCCCATTCTACACATTTCAACCACAACACTTTTGCGCGCCTGTTTCGAACCTGATTCATTGGCGGCTATTCAGGTGAACTAGGAAAAATAAACAAGGAAACATCTAACTATATTTATTATATATCTCTTAAAATTTTAGTTTTTACATTCATTTATTCAACTAATTGGTAAATAACAAACTGTAAAGTGCGGGACACGAAAGAAAACCGGGCGGTCCTTAAAATAAAGGTTCATAGTCTTAAGCAAGCGAAAATGTAAAATTTGTGTACGCCAATAAATTTTATGTTATTTTATTTGTTGTAATTGTTTGCCGTTTCACCTTTAAAGTGCGCCAGCTAAGCGGTACGGAAAATTAATCGAGGATTTAGTAAACTTCGCACTAGTCCACTTGTAATTGGGATGTGCCTAGAGTCTCCATGCACTTGCCGCTAGAAGGTTCTAGCTATTTCCAGTGGCGCCTATGCATTTCGAGCATTTGTTTTCATTTCTATATAAATGCGTTGCGTTGAATTTGAATTATTATTTCGAAGTAACGGTGACGAGCAAAAGAGGAAAAACAATTCGAAGCGGTGCACGTAAAGTTACTGCGAGCGATATAGAGGCCTGTACACGGTATTTCGGAAAGTAGTGTTAAGAAATATTCAAAGAGAACATAATGATCGCTCATGTTCTACTTCATCTTTAAAATCTCCCGGTACAAAAAGACCCCGATTATCATACAAAGATAAAATTGACGATGGTGATTTTCAAGTAATTCGACGAATAGAGGATTTTTATATAAACTTGAAGAACTTCGTGCTGTAAAGAACAAAATAGATTTTCCGTTCGGGTATAAAACCTTAAATCGGCTTTTACGATCAAATAGCTTTGTTTGACGCAAGTGCCAAAATGAACGATAATTGCTCAATGAGAGACCAAATATTTTTCACTGGCCGGTGAAATATCTATCAACTGTAAGGCAATATAGGCAAGAAGGACGCAATATTGTGTATCTAGACGAAACCTGGGTAGATAATGATATGACAGTGAACAAATGCTGGCAAAGTGAAAGTGTTACAGGTGTTGTTCAGGGAATCCGCTCTAGTGGTCGCTTTATTATAGTTCATGCTGGTTCAGACGCCGGATTTGTTCCAGGTGCTGCTTTAGTTTTTCGCTCGGGACTAACAACTGGAGACTATCATGGACAGATGAATACAGATAATTTTGAAAAGTGGATGCTCGAGAAGCTTCTATCTAACATTCCTCCCAAATCAGTCGTGGTAATGGATAATGCGACTTATCATTCTCACGTAGAAGATAAGGTGCCAAAAATATCAATTATATGAAGTAATATCAGCCAACAAGCCTAGAGAAAAAAAGTATAATATTGACGGTTTTTTACGTAACCTCGGTCATACACCTTTAAGGCTGCCTCCATACAAGTGCGACCTCAACCCCTTTTGAACTTGCATGGGCAAGAGAAAAAAAATTAATTTGAGAGCGCAACACCGGTGAACTTTCCATTAAAGATTTAAATAAAATAACATTAGAAGCGATTGAAACGGTTATTGATGATTTAGTTATCACACTGGGATCTTCAAATAGTGACGACGAAACCTCATCATTTTCAGAGGAAGACAACGATTTAGAAGGAATCGAACCATTAGAATCACAGCCGTCAACCTCAAAAATGGCTTAGTTTTTTTTCATATATTTTGTAAAATTGTTCATAAAGTAGCTGTCAATAAACTGCTTCAAAATAATTCATATTCTGTTCAATACCGGGTGTCAAAAAATATCTAATATTGCAATTAATATTTAAAAAACTACAGAACTCATATTTTTCCAAAATTAACACATCAATGCAGTTATAGTAGGGAAGCCAGCACTGATTCCATTGAACAAGATTTATCAAAATTTTAACTTATGCAGTTCGACTTTGGGCTATTCGGGTATGCCAAAAGTGACCGTTTGTCTCCGTCATATTAGTTTGTCCAGTGGGCGTCATTGTGAAGTACTATACAGGGCGTTTCCTAATTGCGTGCTAATGTTAAAGGGGGGTGATTCTTGGACCTTTTTAAGAAAAAAGTTTAATATGAACCTAAAAGTCTTAACTTTGGAGATACAGGGTTTTAAAAAAACATTTTTTTAAAATCCTAATTCTGATGCTATTATAGATAAATAACTGTGTGAAATTTGATACACGTCTTTTATGCATAAAAGAGAATTTTTTATTAACAACCAATTTTTGAAATTTCTACCAGTGGCGTGCATATGTAATTAACCTGGGTAAATCCGTATGCTCCTTAATGCATAGAAGACGTGTATCAAATTGCATGCAGAAAAAAAATGTTTTCATTTTAAACTTTACTATCCTGTAAAAGACTTTTAGGACATAAAAACACCCCCTTTAACATCAGCACGCAATTAGGAAACGCCCTGTATAGTACTTCACAATGACGGCCCCTGTATAAAGTAATACGACAAACGGAGACAGACGGCCACTTTTGTCATACCCGAGTAGCCCAAAGTCAAACTGCATAAATTAAAATTTTAATAATCTCGTTCACTGGATCTGATGCTGGCTGCCCTTGTAAAATCTGGACTTGTAAATCGTGTATCACTATACTGGGTGGTCCAATAATAGTGGACGTAGGCAATAGCCCGGGAACCGTTAATGACAGAACTCAAGAAAAAATATATTTGTGGCGACTGAATGTCTCCCACATTTGTCTGCCAAAGTTAAAATTTGCGCATATCACACTGTATATATTTG
This sequence comes from Kuschelorhynchus macadamiae, assembly GCA_030620095.1. Lineage (NCBI taxonomy): Eukaryota > Metazoa > Arthropoda > Insecta > Coleoptera > Curculionidae > Kuschelorhynchus > Kuschelorhynchus macadamiae. The sequence goes on along the minus strand of JAUTXW010002823.1, from coordinate 175,891 downwards.
TTTTTCTTTTCATTGTTACTGCATAACATACTGTACATATTTATTTTATTTTACATTTACTTTTTTAATCTCTAGACTAATTATCTATTGCTGTTGAGAAATGTAACAATTTTTAGGTACTTAGTTTTCTGTACATAATTGTGAGAATTTCCATCGGCATTTAGAGTCTAATTTAATTTTAAGGTTCTTGTATGCTATCCGTTAATTTTTATTTTTACAACACTTCTTTGTATTTTAAAATATGTTGTTGCACGTTCGAACCATCACCGATAGTAAACTGTTTATTGCATTTAGCGTTTATGATAGGAAAATACCGAAACGACCCTTCTTAGTAAAGCTTTCTCCAAATTCCCATTTTACTATCTCTAATGAATGTTTTTATTTTGACCATGGGAAAGTTTACGAAGATAGAAAAAAAAACCCTTTTGCCAACGAATAGGACCAATCAAAGCGAGGAATTTTGGCAGAGGGGGTGAAACTTTATGTTTCTTGCAATTTGTATTAATATTAGAGGAGGACTCTGTTTTTGGACTTGCAAGAAGTCGGATGTGAATTTTGTTGTTCTAGTTCAATAGACTTATTTTATTTCGTTTTAACAGTGTTTCAATAAACTCTCACAGTGCATATAAAAAAGGAATGTATTGAATATATAGCTAATCAAGCACACACATACGTTCCTAAATATTTATAGGTAAATCGATCAAGAAAAATCAAAAGTAAGTCATTTTAAAATTCGAAAGTTCGCCGTTTCCCGTATAACCAAACGGTACAGATTTTTTTACTATATTTTTAATATATAGATTCGATACAGATTTTTTGATAAATAAGTAAACTATATAGCGTATTTATAGTTTAAATAAATATCTTATTTACAGATTATTCGATATTTAAACTATACAGTAAGTATAAAGTTTAGCCTATATATATATTTTTCCTATCTAGAATATACAATTTCGTCTTGCAGTATACTTAAACTATTATTATATTACGAATATCTTATTAGTATAGATTCTGTACAGTCCTTCCTATAAAGCAACAAGTATTTATGATGCTATACTTATGAGTTATTTATTCTATACTAAACCGATACCCGAATATGATTCCCAGGGTACATACTAAGTTACGTTGAATTGTAGACAGGATAACGCATTAGTAAAGATTCTGTTTAGTTTCCTGTACTAAATCTATATTAAATCTATATTGATTCGGACTTGGATGCGCGTTCGCGCGTTAATTATAGTGAGGTTATGTTATTTAATGTTCCAAGTTCAAGCAATACATTTACATTGTAAAAAATGAGTTCCTATTCTGTTTATGAGTTTATAGAGACAGGTGAAACGTGTGTGTTACCCACCAATTGGGTAAATGATGAACAGGTAATGTATAATACCTTTTTTTAACATAGTATCTTAAAATTTTAAACATACCGTAAATCGGGGTTACTTTGCGCCTGTAGGGGTAACTACCCCACTGCGAAAAAGAGTTTAATTTACTTTCACTCAACTATAATGTTTTTGATAGTTTGTTTAATATTAACACAAACTTTGTTTATATAGTCCAGTGTATAAGTAAATTAAACTCTTTTTCTCGCAGTGGGGTATAGTTACCCCTACAGGAGCAAAGTAACCCCAATTTACGGTATTATATATATATGTACATTGTTTTGGTGAAATTAGCTATTCTTTTACACTTGTTTTGTAAATTTTGCTTTTAAAGTGCAGATACACTAGCGCTCTGCGCCGCTCTTGCGCGGTGCTCGCCCTCCGATTAATTTGTTTTGTTGTTTTTTTGTTTTCAACTTGCGCGCAAACAGAAGAGAACTAACAAAGCAAATCGAGACACATTTTATTTTTTAATACTTTTAAGGTGAAATATGACAGCAAAAAAGCCTCAGATTATGCTAAAAAGGGAAAACTTCCTTACAAAAAATGGCCAACGTACAAAGTTAAACCAATATGTGCAAAACTGTTCGGTAAAGTATAAATGTATGCCAAATACTAACTAATTTTATTTATTCTGATACACATAAACGTCTAAATTAAAATATAATAAATACTTAAAACAAAAAATAAGTCTTTTTGAGCAGATAGATCACAGATTACATAAATTATTGCGTAACGCCGCCAACCACCAGGAATAATTTTTTATTCGACTTTTATCTTTTAAAATTAATATTTTTTTTTGCAGACTCCTATGATGCTGCTTATAAAGCAGAATCTGTGTTATTAGAGAAATCGGACTTGGACACCACAGATATAGAGGCGATTACCCACCCCACACCCATTGTATCCAAAAAAAGGCGGCGCCCAATCCCTGCTACGATAGAAGAGAGCAGCTACTCCTCCAGGAGCTACTCATCTTCTAGTGAAGATGACGGTAATATGAAGCTACCAATATTTACACATGCTCACGGAGATAATGCTCAGAACAATAACCACTCTAACGTCATCGGAGACGATAACAGAGAGAATGATGAGAATGATCTGAACAAAAATCAAATTCAAATATCCAATAATGAAGTAGAATTAGTTTCTGATGAAGGAGTTTCCATGCAGCAATTATCTTTAGCAACAGAAGGGCAAGTGAATGAATTAAAAGAATTAATAATTGCTCAAAACAGTCTTATTCAAGAACAGAATTTAAAAATTGAGAAACTTACCGAACTAGTTAATAATATGGCAAAAAAACTTAAAAATACAAAGTTAAATAATGATAACACTGATGTAGTGACAACGGAAACCCGATGGATCTTTCCTATGGAAACGATTAGTAACGTTAAAGACCTTGAAGAGGATTTGAAAAAGGGAGATAATGGCGCTGTAAATGAATTTGTGAGTATAACAATAGTTATTTATGCAACAAGTGTGTAATATTTTACGCACTGTTTTTAAAATGGCAAACTTTACACGTCTTAAACAGTGCGTAAAGTGAGTACTTTACGCACGGTTGTAGAAAAAATAATTTATTTATATGTCTTTTAGCTATTCGTTAAATAATTAAATACTTTTTATTTTTTAGAAATCTTTCTTGCTTCAGCTGGGCGGAACAACACTCAAAACATCAATTAAATTTATTATAAAAGAAATTTATTCTTTGGAGTTGCAGCAAAAATTAAACTACTCTGGGCGTGAGAATAAATTTTCCACCAAAAATTTGTTACAAACAAAGTTAATTTTAGGTATAAGTTAATTTATATAAAAAAAACTATTAAATTCTTAACAAAATATTCATTTTATTTTACAGAAGTTTTACAACGCAATACTAATAGAACCCATGTTGAAGCGATAAATGAATATATGTATCATCTGCAACATGTTACTGATCGAGTTCGTGCTACGTTGAAAAAACAATAGTTTTTTAAGACATATTATTCATGGGTGACTCTGCAAAATGTCATATGACATTTTTTTTTGCAGGGTATAATAGCTATGAGATTTTTTATAACCGAATCTAAAATACGAGGTTTTAATACAAGAAAAAAACAAAAAAAAATCTCATACGAGGTTTTTCAGAGTCACCGACAAAATATTATATTAATTTTATGGCAATATAAATATTTTTTATTTAACACAGAGTATGATTTAAGGGTACAACAAAAAAATTGTTATTATTTTCATTAATAAGGGGAAGGCAGCACATTTTGCAAGTAATAGGATCTTCTGTTAAAGAAATTGTAGAAATTTCTTCAACGAAATATCCAATGAAAAAAGAAAAAAACTCATAAACTTCTCTATTGGTCTTTGAAAAAACTTTTGAAACTTTAAAAACTTGTCCATTAATGACAATATTATCATTTTGTTTTTTAAAAAAATGTACTCTTATAATTTTTTTACTGGACAACATTATACAATTATCACTTTTCCGGTTGGCTCGAATTTGAAAATTGTTAAATGAAGCAGTCAAAAATGTATTACTTTCTATAGAACGCGTCAAAGCTGGTATGTTATATCCTGCGGATTTCACTTTCCCAATTTTATTTTTACATTCAGAATTATTTAGATTTAATTGTTTAAGTTCATTCATTCTATTGCTGATCTGTTGTAGTGGACGATTGAAGCTGTGCAGTTTATGTTTTATAACTTTAATAAATGCTTCATATAAGTAACAACTGTTTTCATCTAGAGGGCCAAGGTAATTTGCATCTTCTGCCAAATGCAACAGTCCGTGGACATTGTAGGTAGCATTTTGTTTACCATAAAGAGTAATAAAATGTTTGACAAAATAAACAAGAAGAGAATGAGCATACTCGTTATATCTTCTAAAATGCAATGGCGATGTTAAGATTCGAATTGCCAGGCTTAAAGACATAAAATGTTCAAATGTTTCCTTTGGCACAACATTTCTCAACACTATTGGTCCTGTATAAAGTAAAAAAACTCTACATTCTGATGCTTTTAGAAAATGTGCATATTTCAAGCTCCTTGGTTTCCGCTGAAAGTCCATGGGACTATAAGAATGACACATTTCTAGGTGCCGATTAATATCAATAACTTTAGAAGCTTGTAATTTTTGTGGCCCGGGCTTGCCTATCCATATGTTTATAATTTTCTTTACTACACCTTCATCAACCAAATGCATTTTGTCGACAGGAAATGTCCTTATCATGTCAATTGGGAGTTGTAGAACACTGGGTTCTTTCTTCATGTGATGCCCAGTATCCTCTTCAGAAATGGCAACATCTTTCTAGCTCTGAAAGCTTCATCAGTTCTTGGTTTCGGAACGGAGATCAGGATAAACTATTTTACTTTTATTTCCAGTAGCTACTGCTTCTCCTTTTATGTAACATTTTGAACAGCAGTAATATCCACCATGACTTTTAATTGCTTTAACAATAGCCATAGCTGGTGCATCGCATATACCTGAACTGGATGAATATTACCATTCCATAAAAATCCATTTTGTAATAGATCTTTAAGTTCTTCCACAAATTCCAATAAATAATTATTATAAGAATCGGGTTTTTGCAGGCCATTAAATATGCCTACCACAAAAACATCTGGTTTTCCATTAAATATATTGTTTATACTTCCTAAAATTGACCAAAAGGTTGCTCCACCACTTGTGCTAATTGGCGTTCCATCCATATTAAACGACAGCTGCAAGAATGGTAATTTCAAATTTAATATATTGGTTCCAAAACATTCAAAACACGTATTAAGATAGTCCTTAATACCCAAATGAACATAATAACCATTATCCATACGACGAACTTTTACAGATCTGGGTGTTTTAAGCAAAGCTCTAGCATCCAATGGAAGATCAACATGATTACCATATTTGACCAAAATTCGTAATAATTTGGAAACCTCAGTTAGCTGAATATTTCCATTTACTGCCCATTCACGCAATTTATCGGAGAATGTCTCTTGATCCAATCTCTGCTCATCAACTTCGTTAACGTCTTTAACGACTGGTGAACCTGATGGGGATGATGTACCTGTACTACACGCTCCTTGATCTTCACAACTTAAACTTGTATCGAAAATTATATTTTCTGTGGATTGATCTGTACTTACAGCCTCATTATTTATTGTGTCTTGTGGGTCTTGAACCGGAGCCGGCGTTTCTATAAAACAATTTTATTTTGTTTATACTTACATCTACCACCTATATAATTTGTTGATTATTACCATTAATTATCGTATCCATATTTCGGCGAGCTTTATATCCTCTAATTGAACTATCAGATCGGACATTTGCCCAACAACAACGCACTTTCCTTTTAATTTTTGGCATTTTATTAAATTTATTATTTCAAAATTGTCAATTATTTTGCATGCAAAACGAAAAAATAACATAAAAGTCAGATTTTACACTAACACATAACCAGCCGGTAGCCGAGAGAGTAACACCACCAACTGCAAGAAAACGACTAATCTTCATTCTAGGACGCAGCGGTTCGAACCTCACCGGGGACTACAATAATCGACGAGGTAAGGTATTAAAATAAAAGGGCTTTTTCAGGATTTATGAGTACAGTGATAATTATAAATAATAAAAAATATAAATTTGCAAATAAATACCACTTAAATATATTTTTTAAAATTTAATTATAATTTAACTATTTGATATGAATAAAATTCTTTAATATTTTCATTGCAGGTACCATAGAGAAATATAAACTATTTAATATATATCCTGTACAGGGATTGTATAGTGAATCTGTATCGAATCTGTATAGCAGCGATATCAATTCGATAAATAAAACTTTATTCAATCTAAATACAAACTATATCTTAGCGATACCGCATGGATAAATATACCTTTGTGGTATCTGTAGTCAGAATGTATTTAAACCCTTATCGTCGCTGTATCAAAATAGTATAGACTACCTTTATCGAAGTAAAGATTTCAATATAGATTCTATACAGGTTATTTATATTTTGGTTATGCGGGTTTTGCAACACAAAAGAGATATAGAAGTGCGGTACAAGAAAGAAAACAGACGAATATAGATAAAGGTTCATTAAGCATAGTTACATTTTTTAATTATCTGAAGTGCGTATAGTCAAAAAGGAGTGCCATATTATTTAAAGAACCACGGGACACCACTGGTTTAAAGAGATTTCTTGGCCGACCTTCCTAAACCGATTGACTCCGTCCTGTATTCTTTCGTGTCCCGCACTTTACATCTCGAATAAATATTTTACTTGACTGTTGGCGGCATATGTTTTTAAAACTTTCAATCGGACTTTATTATATCAACTATAACAGTGGCGTCAACTGCTTTGACTTTGCTGGAGGTGCTATGTTTAGTCAAAGTTTACTGAATAAAAATTTGTTTAGTTTACGATTTTCCTACTATGTTGCCAGGACAACACGTATCCCATAACGTCGAGCCCAGCGCCATACAACGCTCTCGGTGAATCGCAGGCGCAGTACACTACACCCACGTGTCGTTCAGTTTGGGTTGGTTGTTTACTTTTATTTTCGCGGATTTCGCTGCAACCGGTGAGTTCCTTGGCAGTTAACTTGACTGTTTTGTGTTATATTTATTTATGGTGTTTTTACAACTTCAAATTCGAAGTTAGTAAATGTGATTGTTCAAGACTGGAATAAATTAAAAGACGCCTTTGAATTTATTACAAACTCTGGCATTAGTTTTTTAATGATATTTTCTCAATCACGGACATACTATTTGACGTTCTTCAAAAAAAATCGCTTGACATGCATTTTTGCATATCCAATATAAAACGCTGTCGTGAGGCGCCCTGTAAAAAAAGACTTTTTAATACCATGTTTGATAAAGCAAATTCTATTACAAAAATAAATCATTACAGACGTGAGCTTGCTAAGCTTTCACCTGAAGAAATTAGGGCCAAATACCCTTTTTTATAAAATATTGGACCATATTTTAATGGAAATGACACTAAGATTTCAAGACTGTGAAAAACTTACAGTTTCGTGTTTGGCAGGTTCTGCTAAATTTTCCATAGTTTAATTTTTCCGACTGGCCTGTTTGAAAATTTATTACATTTATATGGGGAATATGTTTTCAAAAAGTCAACGACTTAAAAATGAGCTTGGTCTTATTTTTGCCAATGAGAGTAATTGGAATATATCGCTGCAAGAGCAAGTGAAAAAAATTAATAAAAATAAATATATTTTTACCGAAGCATATAAATTGCTTTCCCTTATTTTGACAATACCGTCAACAGTGCTTCAGTGGAAAGAAGTTTTCCTGCTTCAAATGTGTTAAAACTTATTTAAGAAATACAATATCTCAACAAAGGCTTACTTGTCTTGGCAATATTTAAATTTAAAAGGAATTTCTGGAGGAGATTAGGACAACTCATCCATTTTATGAGGATGTTATAAATAAATTTGCTGCTATGAAGGATAGAAGAATTGATTTAGTATACAAAATTTAGGTAAGTCGTAAAAAAATATTCTACCCCCTCCACATAAAAAAAATTTATTGCCATATTTTCTTGCTTTATTTGCACTTCTCTTACTTTTTCACCCGCGAGCCGGCATTAACCTAATTTGAGGCGTGATTTAATGGTGGTTATATTGATGAACTGAAGCCAACTTAACGCTAACGGGACGGATCAACCAAATACAGGTTTATGGTAAAAAAATTCTGGTTTCGAAATGTTAATTGGCGTGCTTTCTTATAAGCAAACCTAATAAGTCCTAACCTAACCCGCATTTTTAATAATGATAAATTTTGTTAAAAAAAGCATATATTCTCAGAAACTCAGTAACGGACCTGGCAACATAGGTAGGTGTGGGTGTTATAATACCGCATAATCATGCGGTAATAGCTGTCATTGTCAATTGTCATGTTATTTGTTATGGTTAGATGGCATGGCTGAAAGTCGTTCAATAACAATGGAGAAAAAAATATATATTTCAATTATTTGTTTTCTGTAGTTTTTACATTAAAAATAGTTATCATTATTAAAGATTAATGAGTTCTGTGTATTTTTTTTTGCATATATGCTTAAAACTTCCGCAAACCAACACTAAAAAACATTTTGTTTATGATTTTTTCTATAAAAATGAGCTCTTCCAAAATTTGAGATGTTTAGATACATGTCTAATTTACGCTAACCACCAAAGCAATGTCAAAGAAACGTAAAACATTTGGGTTCGTAATCTCCACCCTAAAATCGAGTACTTGGGTATAAATAATATTAATATCGAATGAAACATTGCAATATACTACTAACTAGCATTCAGAACAAAAGTACTAACTCTAAAACACTACCCCTCGAACTTACTTATTATTTTCAATTACATTCCGAGGGATAAACTATAATTGGACAAGCCAATTTAATCCATCCCCCCTATCACAATTTCTGAGAAGAATCAATTCTCTCCAAAGAAATTCTGATAGCTACTTTTTGCCATCTCCGATAGCTAACACTACATAAACAGAACTTTTTTTAACAACCGGTTCATAACATTACTGGCAACATGTAGACCCTGGCGCCATCTACACGTGACACCTATGAATCTAAAATTATATTTAAAATGAAGTACTAAGGTATAAAGGTTATTTGACTGTTGTGTCATCACATCGTGAGGGTTTATGCCCATGGAATAGTTAAAACATACTGGAGTAAGTTCACAAGTAAAAAACATAACTTTACGCTTGAAAATGTTTAAATTTAATTTGTTGGAAAGACGCCAGTTATTTATTTATTTATTTATTCCAAAAATAATATCAAATTTGATATTCACGGAATACAATGATGGCGAAAAGGCTATTGTTTAACAACAAAATGTTATATAATGTATATACATTAGATTAATTAAACTAGATATGAAAGGCTTAAACAATTTCATAAGATCTATTAATAGCGTTTTAAAACAAATCAATATCAGCATATCTCGAGTTGAATACAAACAGCATTCTATTAATTGGAGCATTTCTGCCAAGATTTGTTCTACAAAAAGGTTCCAAAAATAAAGTATTATTTCTTAAAACCTATGGCTGAGTTATAAAGTTAATATTCGATAGGATGTGTGGTGAGTACCGCAGATTATTAACAATTTTAAAGAGAAAAACTATATCGGAATGTTCACGACGAGCATCGAGAGAAAAAAAATTGAACGGCTTTCGAAGAACAGACGCGCTAATAATGTTGTACGTGCCAGTCTCCTTAAAATGTAACAATCTAAGAAAATTATTTTGAACTTTTTCTATTCTACTTTTATAAATATTGTATTGTGGATTCCACACCACAGATGCGTAATTTAAGCTACTATAAACAAATGAGAAGTATAGGTTTTTCATTGTTAGAACAGAATTGAACTGTTTACACTGCCAAAGTATAAAACCCAACATTTTGTCAGCCTTAGCAACTACAAAGGTAAAGTATTAAAATTATAATCGTACGAGAACTGTTGAAAATTACGAGTGAACGAAATAAAACAACACTTATCAACATTTAGAACCAGCCGGTTGTGCTGGCAGTAGCCATATAAGCGAACAAGGTCGCGCTGAAGTAAAAAACAATCATTTACATTTTTGATTGCCGAATACATTTTCAGGTCATCTGCATATAAAGAGAAGTTACAATTTTTAAAACATTGACCAATATCATTCAGATATATCAAAAACAACAGTGGACCCAAGTGTGATCCTTGGAGGACTCCTGAAGTTACTACGTAAGATTTGGACTTAGCCACAACCAACTGGCTTCTGTTAAAAACATACGACGCCAACCAACGCAGCAGGTCCCCGTGTACACCGATCTCAGAGAGCTTGCTTATTAAAATATTAAGTTGTATTTTGTCAAATGCTTTAGCTGAAATCAGTATACACGGCATCAACCTGAACGTGGGCATCCATTGCATTTAATATAAAGTTGGTATATTGTACGAGATTAGTTTCCACAGATCTCTTAGGAAAGAAACCATGCTGCTCCTGTAAGATGTCGAATTTGATATTATTTAGCAAGTGTTTATGCACGACACATTCAAGAACTTTACTGAACACATTTAACTTACAAATAGGCCTATAAATGCAGACGTAATTTGAATCGCCACTTTTAAAGATAGAAACAATGTAGGCTTCCTTCCATTTCGAAGAGAAAATCGAGTCTGAAAAGGATCTATTGAATATTAACGTTAATGGCACGCACAGACTGTCCTTACACTTTCTAACAAAAATAGACGGTAAAATTTGCCGGACATCCTGCTCTGAAAGCACTATTTTACAATTTAACTGTTTAGTTCCAGTTTAGTTACTAAATGTTTTTTGATCAAATGGCTGAAAAACACTTCTAAAAAATTTTGCAAATAGTTCGCTAATGGCTTGGCCCTCAGCAGATTCACCATGAACGTGCATTAAGTTCGGGATATTATTAGTTTTACGATTTGCTGATATAAAATGTCAAAATTTTTTCGGATTACCAGGCATGTCGTTTTGGATTGAAGACAAGTTATAGTATAGTCCCTCCGGATAAGTTGCTTAGTTAATTGTCTTAGTCTACAAAATATTTGATAGTTTATTTGACATTTTGTTTGTTTCCATTTTTTATGTTGTCCATTTTTTTGGGAAACAAATTTAATAGTATTGCGACTAAAATAAATCGGATATTTATTATTTACTTTCCTTTTAGGAATATTGTTATGAATCACTTCTTCCAACCGTTCATACAGTATATCTACACATTGACCAACATTGTCACTGTGTCTAAACAACATTTGCCAATCAACACCAAAGATTTCATAGTTACCTTTTCTGAAATTCAATATATAACTAGAGTTATAGTCTAAGGATTTAGAATTGGAAAGTAGTGGATCAAATGCAAAGCTCTTATTATGTTGATCATCATTTACAAGTGGCTCCGCCACTATTATTTTGTTTACTAATGATTTGTTGCAAAATACTAAATCTAAAGTTTTATTATTATCGTTTTTTATTGAGTTGAACTGCATTAAATTATACAACTTCATAGTGTCTAACAGATCTCTAAATTTTCTAAAAATGTTTTCTGGGTTTAAATATGTACAACCAAACTTCGAAATCCAAAGTACCTCAGATATATTGAAGTCTCCACAAATTAGCACTATATCACTACATATTATATTAAATAGCTTATAGAAATTAGTAGTGAAACATTCTAACGCATTGATGCCACCTGAAGGCAGGTAAACGCAACACATACGTATTTTACCTTTATTTTGTGTATACAGTGTTACCCAAATGTCTTCGGCATCGCTCTGCCACTCCGGACGATCAATCACTTGATACTCCCGGTTGGCCGCGATCACTACACCTCCCCCTTCACGCTTTTGAATGGCACTTGTTTCACGAACACCAAGAAACACAAGGTAATCAACATTAAATACCTCACTAGAGAAAACTGAAAAATTTAACTATGTTTCAGTAATAAAGAGTAAGTCATAATCACTGTTGGTTACATTTAACTTAAAGTCCACCGTTTTTGTTCGTAAGCCTCGCACATTTTGAACATAAATTGACAATTCGGAAGCCATTGAAAAACATACATCGTCGTTGTGGTTAATGTGTATGTTAAATTAATATTTATAGGCGATCTAAGTCGTCTTCCGATTGAAAGTGTAAGACCCTTAGACCGTCCTCCTTTCTCGCGAGATTGTGCCCATTTTTATGTAATATAGGTAGTCAGCTGTTGTTGCAAGAGAGCGCAATCGTTAACAGTTTTAGGTTGTTAATAATTAACAAAAATAGCAGTGCAGATGTAGCAACCATGTACATAGTGCCCGGTTATATTTTGACACCCACCCACGGGCTTTATTATCTCACATCAAAAAATCGTAAATACAGAACTGGTAGGGATTGTCCTGAACCGCCAAAATTTCTGTGACATTGAACAAATGAACATCTTAAAATCGAAAAAATTGTTAATATTATAATATGTTTTTTCAAATGGATCACCGAATTTTTAAATCAAAATCTGAAAGTCCTAATTTCTCTGAGATCAACCATATATATATATATATATATATATATATATATATATATATATATATATATATATATATATATATATATATGTTGACGCTTTCTTTATATGTTTTGGAAATATCATCTTTGCAGCCGGGTTGCCAAAGATGCCTCTTTTGGGCCACTTGTGGCTCTTTCAAATAAACATTACTTGATGGCTCCTCTTTATTTAATGTGGCTGTTTTGTGGGTAAAGTGGTTATTCGACGTTGCTTAGCTTTTCAACTGACTTACATTGGTATACTGAGACGTTTTATTTCGATTTCACTCCCGAAACGCGATCGAGGATGTTGATCTGAGAATTAGCAGGTTTCCAAATTTAAGTTATTATGTAAAGGGAATTTAGCATTACCTTCCTACAAGTTTATAAATAACATTTTTTTTTAATTGTTACATGAAATAATACTTTTCCTAAATTATCAAGTACAGGGTGGCCCACATAAGATGACCCACTACCTTATCTCATAATCTGTACGAGATAGGGAAAAAAGTTTTATACAAAAGTTTCTTGGGTTTATCTAAATTTTTTAAACATTGTATTTTTATATATACAGGGTGTGTCATTTTGCGTTGACAGATGTCAACTTTGTTATTTTAAATGGAACACCCTGTATATTATTATGGATTTGAATAGCTCTCTTAGAGACGATTTCAACGATGTATTATAAGATGGGTCTACGAGGCACCGTTTCGGAGATATTTACGATCATCTTCAACTTTTGACATACTTTCAACTTGTTGTATCTCTGGTATTTATCAACTTTTTTGTTTCATTTTTGTGCAGGAAAAAACATAATTTTATGCTTTATTGGACGTGTAGGTAAAAATATTGAAATTGAAAAAAAATGTTACAGTGTTGTCACGTTTTGCGTACCATCAGTTTTCTCAAGATTTTTAAATGCAACCCCCTATATTTTATAACGGATTTAAATAGAGCATCGAAAGACGATTTCAACGATATATTATAACATAGGTTTACAAGTCACGGTTCCCGAGTTTTGGGGATTTTCTTCAGGAATCAATTTTAATATTAAACAATTTTTACTAAACATAACATAAACTATTAAACATGACATGACAAGAACAAAGACAAAAAAATAAACATTACTTAAATTAAATTTTCTATATAACCTTCCTGTGCTATACATGTTGTATAAATAATGTCTAATTTTTTTATTGCCCTACGAACTGCTCCACTCTCATTGATCAAATGGATCTCTTCTATTATTCTCCCCCTTAAATCGTCTACGTTATTAACTTTATTCTTATACACTTTGTCTTTAATATTTCCCCATAAAAAAAAATCTAGTGGAGTTAAATCGGGACTCCGAGCTGGCCAGGGTATTGACCCAAGTTTGCCAATCCACATTGGAAATCTTTCATTTAACCATTCAATTACAGATCTTACGGTATGGTACGGCGCACTGTCTTGTTGAAATACAAGACCATCTTTAATTTCATCCGGTAATTCATTAATAAGAGGTTGTATTTCATTTTGCAACAAACTGTGGTATCTCTGTCCGTTAAGAGTCCTATCATAAAAAACCGGCCCAATCACGCGGTCCTTTATTATTCCGCACCAAACATATACACTTTGATGTCCCTGCTTTCTGATGGCTTTGATTTTATGTTGATTTTGCCTTGACCAGTAGTGGCAGTTCTTTCGGTTAAATATTCACGCGGTGTTGAAAATTGCTTCGTCAGTGAAAAGAATTTTGTCAAAAACCGGTTGATCAAAGTGGCGGTCCATCATATCCATGCAAAAAGTAGCTCTATTATCAAAATCAGCTATGGATAGCTCTTGTACCGGAGTGAATTTGAAAGTATGGTAATCGTTGATATTAAGTGTTCTCTGAATACTTGCTCGGCTAATATGCGGTATGTCCCGTGCGGCATCAAGTTGATTTTCTTCTGTAAGAACTGTCCTAGGCCGGTTTCTTTTATTGTTTATCACAACGCCATTTTCCAGATCTCGTGTAATTCTTACGAAGATTTTCTTACTTGGAATTCTGCTATTTGGATACAGTCTTCTATACTCCCGCTAGTGCGGGACTCTTATTGTTTCTAATGAAGCACTCATATAAATTTAAACGTTGTTGAATAGTGTAGTTCGACATAATTATTTCTTAAATTTACTAATTTAATCAAGAAATGCAACCAAGCTGTCAAATTTCATGCACATAATATTTCGTTTGTTTCCATGGTTTTGAAGCACAGCCTAATTAAAATTGTTGATAGGGTTGTGGAAAGGTTGGTAAATAATTGTAAGAGAAAAAACACGAAGTCAATACTTAGCTTGATGACGTTTATTACTCGACTGACTTTCAGACGCTCTATATAAAAACGAAACAACAAAAATGATTAGTAAGCAAAGACATTTTGCGGCACCATTATCGACACAATCGCCTTGGCCGTCTGTTTCGGTAATCGCTAATCATAACATTGATAAGGCTTATTTAGTATATGGGAAGGAAACATAAAGAACTATTTTTAAATAGATTCACACTATTTTAACAAAAATACACATTATGTATTTAACTGATTTTTAGAGAGTTTTACGTTTGATCTGGAAAACGGCGTGGTAATAATTATTCAAAGCAATCAGAAAATCTAATTTAGATATTCTTTAGCATATAATATTAATTTTGTTGTCTTCGTTCAAGTCATGTCACGTTTAATAGTTTATATTATGTTTTAGTAAAAATTGTTTAATATTAAAATTGATTCCTGAAGAAAATCCCCAAAACTCGGGAACCGTGACTTGTAAACCTATGTTATAATAAATCGTTGAAATCGTCTTTCGATGCTCTATTTAAATCCGTTATAAAATATAGGGGGTTGCATTTAAAAATCTTGAGAAAACTGATGGTACGCAAAACGTGACAACACTGTAACATTTTTTTTCAATTTCAATATTTTTACCTACACGTCCAATAAAGCATAAAATTATGTTTTTTCCTGCACAAAAATGAAACAAAAAAGTTGATAAATACCAGAGATACAACAAGTTGAAAGTATGTCAAAAATTGAAGATGATCGTAAATATCTCCGAAACGGTGCCTCGTAGACCCATCTTATAATACATCGTTGAAATCATCTCTAAGAGAGCTATTCAAATCCATAATAATATACAGGGTGTTCCATTTAAAATAACAAAGTTGACATCTGTCAACGCAAAATGACACACCCTATATATATAAAAATATAATATTTAAAAAATCTAGATAAACCTAAGAAACTTTTGTATAAAACTTTTTTCCCTATCTCGTACAGATTCTGAGATAAGGTAGTGGGTCATCTTATGTGGGCCACCCTGTACATGAGTGTTTAGTTCATTGGTATTACCCAAAACGCTACGCTGTCGTCATCTATCAGCGCTTTGAAAAAACGTTGGAACTTTGAACACATTTCAAATAAACCCACTAAGGAATGAACAGTTTATCTAAAATAAGAGGAAAGATGGCGCCACTCTTGTTTAAATGGGATGCGTATGGTTATTTACGAATTTGGAAGTTTTTGTTTAAAATACCTAACAGCGCTGATAATCGCATTACATTCGTGTCATGTGGTGTCAGAGAGTCGGAGACAATATCGCCTCAAATTTAATTGTATGGTAGATTATTTGCTGCTGAAGTCAAACGTCAATAAAGATAAAACTATTCCTCCGTAGGGAAAAGGGAATTTTTAGCAAAGGTTAAGTTGGGATAATTTTTTTAATTTAAATCAAAATCACTAGTTTTTTAAAGATAAAAACATACAAAAATAGAACATGAATTTAATATACTTTCAAGATGCTGCCATCTATGATCAACACTCAAAGTTTGGATTTTGGCAACGAGAATAACTAACAGTATAGATAGATTTCTTTCAGTTCAATGAATAATATGTCATGTCGAGAGTTCTGTAATTCTCCGGTTTAGTAATTGAATGGTCACATAAATGGTTTCGGGGAAATACCGCTACAGAGGGAAATGCGGAATTTTTAGTTAATTATATATATAGATCCTGACAATGCGTTGTGTACAGGGCCGCTTTACCCATTAGGCCAATTTAAGAAGAATTGGTTATATTAGAAATTCACAACAAACGTTTTGTTTTTTGAAAAATTTTTGGGAAATTAACGATTTTCTGAGGAAATTATAGGGGATTTTGGAAATGAAAGATTTAGGTGAAATTCTAGGGAATTTTTTGAGATTTTGCTAGGAAAATTGAAAATTTTAACCTGGCAACACTGTGCGGATAGTCAGTAAAGTTTAAAAGGGATCCGTCATTTACCAACCATTGCCAAAGGCTTTCAAAAAAATTGTACCAAATCCAACTTAAAACTGTACCAGATTTTAATCGATTGTCCAGAAACAAAATAACTGTGTAATAGGATTGCCAGATTAGCAAAAAAACGTAACGGTCCTCCAAAATAAATTAAAAAGCAAAATAAAAAAAAATCTCATCTTGTTATTGGATCCCACAAAAACCTAGCCTAGCCGAGACAGAGTCAAGGTTTATTTCGTTGTTACATGAACGAAACTGATGAAATTATAATTTTTCTTCTTTCATTGTAACAATTTTAATGCTTATTTCGCCTAAAAAGCGGGAGTTTTGAACCATTCGGCGGGAAGCGGAAGATATACATGAAAAGCGGGACTCACGCCTAAATCTAGAGTGTAAACTATCTGTTTATTAATAAATCCGGCAATCTACATACTCTTTCTAAATAAAACATTATTTTTCCATGCGGGTAGATTTTTTACTAATTACTCATACTCATAAATGATTATTATCCTTTTTTAATAAGGATTGAGAGGCTTTTCAAATCATTGTGAAAACAATGACTTCTATTCGTAAGGAGGTAATTGAGGCAACTAATATGGAAATTGAAAATCCCAATGATATTCCTGTGCAAAACACCAATGAGATCAAAAATCATTTGACATATCATGTGACATATGGAGTAAACATTAGCTACCTGATAAAAGAAAATCAAATTCTATTCTTCAGGAAAGTGCAGCAACCCAAAACGAGGTAAAAATACTTTTGTGTGATGTTAAAAATAATCCCATTACAAATTGAGTTTGTCAGGTAATAAAACGGTCTGGAGGTTATTTGCATATTCCTGCAACTTGAGTGCCTGCAAGAGGTTATTTTTACTCACTAAAACTAGGAATAGAGTAAGTTGAAAAAAATTGCCTTAACTCTTTCTCGAATCATTGGTTGAGGATGATTGCGTATTTTAGATTTTATTTGTTATCTACTTTATTATTATTGTAACAAATGTTATTCAAATTGTATTGGTCAAAACTAGCAAACTGTTTTTATTCAAATGGGTCTTATTTATATACTCATATTTGTTAATATTTTATCCGCACTTAGGTTCGTTTCTAGTTACTTCATTTTTTCAAAATGCTAAATATTATCTGTAATATTTATTGTATTTTTCGCTAACAACTGTCAGAATTAGAGGGGGCAATGATTAATCGAAAAACTAAAATGATCGATTAATCATATATTTTTTATTATTTTCTCATTTCAGGAAAAATTTTGGTTTTACAAAACATTGTTAATACTATTTTGATATTCACCGCCCATTCTACATAAGCCAAATCGGCAGCGTCCTCAACACCCCCCCCAGCCTTAATTTCAGTTTTTGATACAGTCGGAAACGTAAGATAAATCCTGCGAGTATAAACAATCTTTTTTTTTTGATGTGGCGCATAATGTGTTCAAATCCCCGTTTAGACGGATGGCTTTTTTTAAACAAAATTTTTAATAATTATAATTAATAAAAATGAGGATTAGGTTGTCAGTATTGTTTAAGTCTGCAGTAAAGAAAGCGACAACACGATTTCGAGTCTATATAAAAACAACTATACCAGAAACTAGGGTTGTCGATCTTAAATCGATCTTTTTTAATATCGATTCTTAGGTCTAAAAAAAATCGATTTTTTGCTAAGCGATTTAATCGAAAATCGATTTTTTTTACGAGAATCGGTTCTTCTTTTACCAAATTTGCATTACAAAATAATAAAATAAAGTATGGTTTTTATTCTCAATTGAGTTTAGGAATATTTTACAAATTAATTTATCTAAAATTGGCATTGGTGCATTGGAACACTTTTTGATAGTATCCACATCTATGTCATCAAAGAATGGAAATATACTAGACCACTCTGGTAATCGGTTAACTAGTAAGACTTCAAAAATTGTTTTTTTTTAAACTCTAGATTTTTCAAATTGGAACTTATATTGTTTTCGTTTTCGTTTTCATTTTGACGACCTACTAAGAGTCATAATTATAAAATATAGAATAAATCTTCAAACATGAAATTTGAGGGATACTTATTACCTACCTTTCGGACTTTGGTAAAAATAGGAAACAAAATCACTTGCTCTATTTTTAAATGGAATCTCCTGTCTCATTTATGGTCATTAATAAGCTCTTGTTAATCTGATTATAAATAAGATAATATGGAAAAACCTTTTTTTTTATATTTCAAGCTTTTTTCGGTTTTTTTCTGTCTTATTAATAATCCTCTATGTGGGCGCAACAATATAAATGAAACCCTTGTACAAACAAATATTTTCTCTAATTACACAAAAAACCAATGTATATTTATTTTATTATTTAAAGAATATGTTTTGTCAGTCTTCCTTATGCTCTGCGTTTGCGTCAGTAAGTAGTCTTCTAAAGTGTAATATTTAGTTATTATATTTTTTTGCCTTAAATATTTTTGGTTTTACGTTACGGAGATTAAAATAGGTTTTTATTTTTATCATGTTCTCTGCATATTATTTATTGTCTTTTCAAACATAAAATATAAAGGTAAACTCTGTTAACGTAAAAAAGTGTAATTCTATTTACAACTCTGACTAAGATGTGCAACTGATGTAATAATATGTATACTATTTTAAAACTTTTGATGTCCCAAAACAAATCAAAAGCAAAAGATCGATTTTTTGAGAATCGATTCTTTTGCGACAGATCTAATCGAAGATCGATTATTTTAGTTCCGATCGAGATCGATTGTTCTTAGAAAGATCGGCATCTACCAGAAACTGAAATCTCTTGTACAAGGACAAATGCTAAATTACGCCAGGGGCGTAATACCTTGAGCGAAGTTATGGTGGACATAGCTATTCGGTGGCAAAATTACTTATAACCATATACCTATTCGTAATATAACTTGATTTGAATAGTCATGTCAGGTCATCCGATTAATGAATAATCATGATCAATCGATTAATCAAATGGTAGATTAATAATGGTTTATTTTTGTTGTCATCTTTAGTTATTTGAATAAATTTTATCAACACTATAAATATAGGTTCGCTTGTAATCACATTTTTCTGGGACCCTGCATTTCTTACAACGCAATTATTTTAAATTATTTAATCCGGGACAGCGCGTACGCAGTCCCGACTACCAAAATTTACGCGCCCGAGTTATCCGCATTAGGGATAATCGCAGGGGTCAGCCCAACCTTAGTGCAATGGAAGGGCCTCACCCCGGGGAAACCGCCTTCATGATCACGGTAATCCCTACGCCAGGTAAGTATGCTTTATCTAACTTAACCAGAGAATGTTAACGGGAGAATGCGGATAGCATCGGTAAGATTTTATTGCATGTTTTTTTTTAATTACTCCTTAGTTACATATAAATACTATTGGTGGTGCCATCTAGCGATATTACATTAAAGCATACTCTTTACAAGATGTATAATTTTAATGCAGGATTTTCTATTTTTGATTTGAGAATTACGGATGTGTCTCCATCTCTTATCATCACACTGTCTCATAATACTGACGTGAACAAAGAAGGTGCCATTGTAATCAATACTTTTTATTTAGTTAAGTGTTTATGTTCTATAAACATGCAGTACAAATAATGTTCAGTTTATATAAAGTTTTTTAAAAACTATTTCAAACAATCTAAAAAATTAACTGTTCAGGGACGATATACAAGGTGTTTCACTTAAAATTCCAAATTTTGTTCTCCCAGGAATTAGCGAACAAGTCAAAATTTGAAAAAAAAAATGTTTATGTCATAGGGTGAAGTGTAATAATTTTCGGCTAAAGTGAATCCGACGACGTCACTGCTATAAATAGATGTCGCGACAAATGGAAACACTTTTAAAAAGTAATATATTTCGAAAATATGTCTCTTTTTAACACTTTTTGTTATTTGTATCAATTGATTACTATACTGTTTACAGAGATGTACAGGGTGTTTCATTTAAACTTTAAACGCCGATTTCGTAGTAATTACTGGGAATTTGGTAAAAAGTAATTTTTTCAATATAGTAAAAGGTAATTATTAAGACTTGAAAAAAAAATTCTTGGTAAATTATTAGTATAATAACTTTTGTTATTTACTGCTCAAGCAGCATTATATTTATTTTTTATTTATTTATTTATTTATTTACGTATAAAAATACATTTGAAGTTTATACAGAGATTACAGACCTAACCTAACCTAAGATAATTCGTTTAGCTTGAGACTTGAATCTATCATGCGATAAATTAAAGAAGTCAAGACCTTCATAGAATTTATTGACATTAGCAGATATTCTATTAACTGGACTAAATAATAAGTACCAAGTTCGGCAATATGAAATGTGCAGAAGAGACTTACTTCGTGTCCGGTAATTTTGAATGTGTAAATAAAAACACTGAAGACATTCTGAGCTTTTTATGTGGTAGTTAAAGATATTGAAGGCAACACAGACATCAAAGTATTCCCTTCTACGAACTAGAGTAGTTAAGTCTAAGTAAGTCATAGTTTGGTCATCACTGAGACACACACCACTCTGGAAAAGTTTGTACCTTGCAAATTTTATAAACTTAATAAGCTCTCTTAATAAAGCCCAAAATTTTATTAGCCCTACCAATGATCACTTCAAAATGTTCAATAAACATTAACCGAGTATCTAAATATACGCCAAGGTCTTTTATAACAGAAACTTCAGATAAAGGGACATTATTTAAGTAATACTGAAAAGGATCTTTATTGATGAGTCTACTGAATCTTATATAACAACACTTATTAATGTTGAGGGACATGTCATTAAGCTGACACTAATCATATACAATATTAAGATGATTTTGTAGAATAATCATGTCGTGAGTGGACATCACCCGACGATACTTTCATGTCATCAGCGAAAAGCAGAAAACTTGAGGAGAGCAAGGATCCTAAGTCGTTGATAAATAAGCTAAAAAGAAGGGGACTCAAGTGAGAGCCTTGAGTAAAGATCCAGAAACACCATAACTAGAGAGCTTTGAAAGAAGGATGTTGTGGTTTACTTTATCGAAGGCTTTACTGAAGTCAGTATAAGTTGCATGAGTTTCTGCACTGCTTTCAAATGATGAATTTATAAAATTTGTAAAGAGAAACAGATTTGTGTCAACAGACCTACCGGCTGTGAACCCATGCTGTTGACTGATCACAATCTGATGAAATATATTCGACATAATTTTTTCAACGCACTGTACAAACAATTTAGGGATTGCCGACAGAATGCTGATTGGTCTGTAACTTGTTACGTCATTCTTACTGCCGGATTTGTGAATCGGACAAATATAAGAAAGCTTCCATGTCTCTGGAAAAACTCCAGAAGTTAGGGATTTGTTGAAAATGTAAAATAGGGGGAGATATAAGGAGTTAGAACAAAATTTTAGTACTCTGTTAGGAACACCATCAGGAACTGCAGACTTGTTGATGTCCACTTGTGTTAAAGCTTTCTCAATATCAGTTGGGTCTATAGCAATGTTAGAAACATTTTCAAATCAATCAAAAAATGTACTGACGTTAGAATTTCTCTGGGGGTTATAAACAGAGGAAAAATATTTACCAAATAGATTAGCTATGTCAATACCATTAGAAGATTTTTCAGTGGCTAGAAACATTTCCTTAGGAATAGTGCCATGATTAGACTGGGAATGAACAAAATTCCAGAAAATTTTTACATTACTGCTTATGGCACTTTCAGTATTACTTATGTACAAATTGTAGCATTCCTTCGTTAGGTTTTTGCATTCCCTTCGAAGTGTATTAAATACATTGTAATCAACTTCACTGTTCAACTGTTTGTATTGTTTGTGAGCAATTTTCTTTCGATAGATTAGTTTTTTCAATTCATAAGAAAACCAAATAGGAAATTTCTCACTAGAATGATGCGCCTTCATGGGTATAAACATATTAAAGGAGTCTAAAAGTACAGAATAAAATTTATTGACAGTAACATCTAGATCCTCTGATATAATTGATTGCCAATCTACCGAAAGAAAATATTCATTAATTAAATCGAAATTAGCGTTTTTAAAGTTATAAGAAAAATAATTCAGAGGTTCTAGATAATTTAGTTTTATTCACTGGTATGTATAACTCTAAAGCTGGGTGATAAGGATCACATCGTACCAAAACCATTTTATAATTGAATCAGGCTCAAAGTTGGCAAAACATAAATCCAGGATGGAATTGTGATCATTAGTTACCCCATTGTATTGAGATAGACCAAGAGAAGCAGTATTATCGCATAATAAGATTTCTCTTGTTGCCGTAACATTACCAGGTAACAAACCAGAAAAATCTTCACTAGTGGACCACATTATTTGAGAAAGATTATAATCGCCCAGAACAAGCACATTATCGAACATTTCACAGGCACTAGCAATGGATTTCAAGTGGTTTCCATAGTGCAATACATCCATAGCAGGTGGAATGTAGACAACCAATACAATACACTAACTCTCCCAATGTCACTGACACCCACGTTTCTTCCACTGATGCTTCACCAATTGCCAGGCGATGAGATTTAACGCAATTATGTACTGCCAGAAGAACCCCACCTCCACGGCTCTTAGTACTGTTTTGACTGATTGATTATATCAAAAATCGCAGCTGTTTTTTTTTTAAGATATCAACAAATTTAGTGTTTAGTTCATTTGCTGACTGACCCTGATCTAGTAGACAATTACAAAGGATTGATATGTGACAAAAATATTATAAGCCCTTGAAAAGCCCCTGGATTTTCAGACAAAGCCGTTTCATCACGGCCACATAGTGCCAGCTCGAATGCCCCACAAAATTTTACACAATCTATAAGTTTGTTTAAAATATAACGATTTTGGGATACATTTTCATTAAAATCTCTAAGGGATTTTCTATAAGCCGTGTCTAGCTGAGTGCGAATATCAACACTTCCGACCGTAGCATAGTTCACCGAACATTTCATGTGATCTGCAGAAAACGCATGCTTTTTTTATTTTTTCTTTTAAGTCTTTAACACCAGTTTTGCACCATAATGAGTCCGACGAGTCCTTAGAAAACCACAAACATAACAGTAAAATGAGTTCACAACCACATATCCAGTTAGCTAAATCGTACATACTTTTGCAAAAGTTTCGATGCACCTCTTTATTTTTTATTTTATTTATTTATTACGGAACTTGCTCAATCATATTTTCGTTATACATTACTAAAAAAAAAATACAAAATATTATAAACAATGTCAAAACAGAACTATATATAATTCAATAACATTGAACTATCAGTTATTTAAAAAACATGTATGTATTAAAATAACCAGGTCAAGAGACTAAAATACTTAAAAGCACTAAACATACACAATGACTGCACTTTTACAAATTAAAAATATTACAACGTCCGTTTTAAACAATATAAAGAACAATTAAATATATCTAGCTCAATGCTATTTGCATTGGCCTTCATCCTATTCACACTGGAATTCTGACCATACAAAGTACAATGGCGTTACAGGGTTAAAGTAGTGGTGCATCTTAACGAGCGAGCAGGAACGTGAATTCCAAACCTCGCAAGCAATTCCGGACTATTTATCACACCAGTTATGACTTTGTAAACAAAGAGTTTGTCAAAATTATTCCTGCGGTGCGACAAAGTAGTTAATCCTGTTAGCGTTCGAAGATCTTCATAATTGACATTTTCAAGTGGAATCTTAAGTTTAAAAGCTATATATCGTAGGAACTTATTTTGGACGCGCTCAATCCGGTTTACATGTATTGCGACATATGGACATCAAACACAAACACTACTCTCCAAGTGACTTCTAACTAAGCCAATGTAGAGCATTTTCAGTGCATTCAGATTGTTAAAATCTTGAGTGTGTCTTTTAATAAACCCTAACATTTTAAGAGCCTTATTACAACACAGATCAATATGCTCAACATAAGTCAGTTTGTGGTCAAACAAGATACCTAGATCACGAATTACTTTGACAGATTCAATTTCATTACCATCAAGAGAGTAAGTGTTCACAGTTGGTGACACGCTCCTGGTAAATTGGATATACTTACACTTTTTAATGTTTAAGCTCATTCCATTTTCCCTACACTATCCTTCAAATCTCAGGAGATCATCCTGCAACCACTGTGACGAATCTAGACAGTTTATACAACTAAATATCTTTAAATCGTCAGCATAAAACAATACTTCGCTATGCTCAAAACAGTTAACTGCATCGTTAATACACAAATTAAATAACAGTGATGAGCCTCTTGTGGGACACCAGATGTAGCCAAGTATGGATGGGAGAAAAATGAATTGTTTACTTTAATTATTTGCCTTCTGTTGATTAAGTATGAATTCAGCCAGTCCATGGGCTTACCTCCCAATCCATAATTGCCTAGTTTCTTTAACAGTATCTTAAGGTCTACCCTATAGAAGGCCTTCGAGAAATCAGTGTATATTGAATCCACTGAATAGCCTTTCTCCAAAGCCTGCAATATTGTATCCTGATATACAAATTCAAATTCAAATTCAAATTGTTTATTGGTGTTAAAAATAACTTGTACACACGTCAATTACATTATATAATTTAAGGCAATGATTTAAAATACAGATACATATCTAAATTACGCTATGTCAAGACATTACAAATAAAATTAATATTAACAAATACTTAATCATAAGATAAACAATATTAAAAAGACATAACAAATTACACATTAAAATCAATTTCAGAAGTCAAATAATTTTCTATATTATAAAACGCATATTTACATAAGACCTCTTTCACTCGTTCCCTCAACTTATTAATTGGCAATTCCCTTATATCCATTGGGAGTTTGTTAAAGAGTTTGACGGCCAGAAATTCTAGTCTGTTTTGACATCTTCGCAGTCTACAAAAAGAAGCCACAATATTGTCTCTATGTCTAGTACTATAGTCGTGTACATCCTTATACTGAGTATACAAATGATGGTTTTCTTCAATATACAGGATACATGACATAATAAACACAGAAGGGAATGTCAATATTCTGAGGTCAATAAAAGCCCGTCTGCAGTCATCCCTGTACTTCAGACCAGCAAGTATTCTTACAGCCTTTCTCTGTAAACCAAAGACTCTGTCTGCACCTGATGCACTCCCCCACACCAAAATGCCATATGACATAACGGAATGGAAAAGTGCATAATATGCAGACTTCATTGTCTCAATGCTTACACATCCTTTTAGGTTGCGAAGGACAAAGGCAGTACTGCTCAGTTTGGACGAGATGTTGTTGATGTGAACATCCCACTTTAGTTTTTGGTCCATATAAATCCCTAGGAATTTAACACTGTCCAAGCGACCATTCAAATCCCCCAGATCCCTCATTGAGAAAATTATTCGCTGAGTCTTGTCTCTGTTCATTAATAACTGATTTGCATTAAACCAGGCTTCTGCTCTTGCCTGCGCCTCGCCAGTCACTGTGAGAACTTCCTGAAGTGTTCCACCAGAATAATGAATTGTAGTGTCATCAGCAAAAAGGGTATACTTTGCCACTGCCTCACCCATTGGGAGGTCGTTTATAAAGATTAAAAAAAGAAGTGGCCCCAAGATGGAACCCTGAGGGACCCCAATATCTATTTCCCTTTCTGCCGATGCTATTCCACTGACTCGAACTATCTGTGTCCGGCCTTTTAAATAGGACTTAATAAAGTCGATGCTGTTGCTGTCAAAGCCATAAAAACGAAGTTTGTTCACCAGTATGTCATGGGAGACGCAGTCAAAAGCCTTACTCAGATCGTACATTGAAGCACAATTGTACTCTATATTTTCAAAAGAATCATAGATCTCAGAAACAAGACTCAGTACACCCTGCACCGTGTTCCTGCCTGTTCTGAAGCCAAATTGCTCATTGCAAAATAAGCTGTTATTTTCAAAATAGTATGTTATTTTTTTGGCAATACATTTTTCAAAGATCTTAGAGATTATGGGCAGTAGCGATATTGGTCAATAATTTGAAACTAAGTCTTTATCACCTTTTTTAAAAACTGGCACAACTATGGCTCTCTTTAAAATATCAGGAAAATAGTTCTCCCTGATACAGCAATTTATTAGGTAATTAGGTATTTAGGTAATTTTTTGGATCTTGCTGCACGCCCTCCTCTATATCTTGAATGTATTTTAAATAACATGCACTGGATTGCATCTTACACTTAGCTCTAAGATCACCAAAAATCTTATAATCATTTAGGTTTCCAGTCTGTTTGTATCTTTTATGGGCTTCCAGTTTCATTATTCTTTATTTTCGTCTTTACTAGTTTGTCCTATACTAAGTTCTGGTAAAAAATTGCGACCACTTACCTCGAATTCGGTTATTTTCACAAAATTAAGTTCATTAGCACTCTTTAGTTGTTTAATTTTTTGCACTACCCACATTTTATTTCATCTACATTCACGACTCAAACGTAGACCACCTGTTTATTTTTGCAAAATTAAGTTCTTGAGTACTTTTTAGTTGTTTATTTTTTTGCACTAGTCACTATCAACATTTTATTTTCTGTATATTTCCAACTCACAAATGGATCATAAAAATAAAAAAAATATATACTACAAAAAAACAGTATATAAACCAATTTTCATCGATTAAAAACGTCCCAAACAATATCGATTTAGAATATCGACCGCGCGACCTCTAAACAACTGAACTTCCGCAATCCGACGTGACGCAGCGACGGATTGATCGAATTATGAGAAGAGACCGGCTGATGATCCAAATCGCGATTTCATATTCTATTTGCTATCATGTTCAGCTGCCCAGCCTAATTTAGTATAGCGTATTTAACTTTTCCCAATGTTCGCGTTTTATTACAACTATTAGGAAGGACGGTCAAACGAATAATTCATTTTCTGAAATATTTTTTGGGGGTCATTGACCAAATGACCTTATGGAAGAGACGGCTCAGGTCGAAGCTAATTTTCTATGTTACTCGTTTTCCGTGTTAAATCAACATCAATTAGAATTAATAGTTAAATGTACTTCAAACTAATAATATGTATACATATGTACGTATTTAAAGCACACTTATTAAGTTTTTTATCTCACAATTATCGATATCCACAAACTGACCAGGGGGCCCTTTCCAGATTGGGGACCCTATGCTTAAGCATAATGGTGAATCCGCCACTGTCTCTGATATTTGTTTTATTCATTATATGTATGGGTAATATGATTTTACATCACTGCTTTCTTTTTTTTATTTTAATATTTAACATGTAACTTTTTGTAGGATTTTTATACTCGTGGAATGGATAACATACTGTAGTGTACACTTCACAGGGGCCAGAATTATTAAATTGAATAATATTAGGGTCACTTAAAATAATAACCAGAAACTAAAGATGTTAAATGATTTTTGATTTAAGTGTCAGTTGCATGGTTTACACATATGTTTAAGTAGAAATATTATTATTATTGTTATTGTTCTTATTATATTATTATTGTTATTAATATATTATAATGTGGTTGTTGTTATTAATTAATTAAAATGCTAGCAACCAACTGTTTATTTGTGTCACATAAACAATGAAATAATGAATGCTTAAATAAAAAATTAGCATATCACAAAAAAAAAAAACAAAGTAAGCAGAAGATTATATTTGTAATTACTATAGGGCTGCTTACTTATTAAGGTAGTCATATAATAAATTAAATATAAAAGGTATATCTATATTAGGATTACATAATGGAAACATTAACCCATGTACAAGAATTCTTTAATGGGAAACTGTTTATTTATGTAACCTTTATTCATATCATTGTAACGATTGCTTTGTATTTTTGGACATAAATAAACCAGTTTACTATTATTATTATTACTTGTTCTTATTTTCAATATTTGTTTGATGTCGACTACAAGTTATGGCACTTACCTCTAAAGCTGTACTCGAAGCATCGAACCTTTGCCTAAAATCATGAACATGTTCTTTTTCCTCAACTGCAAAAGCCAATCGTGGGTCTGTGTAAGTAGTCCTTTCATCTTCGTGATTTACATAGAGTACTTGTCCAGTTATTGGAGAAACTATTCTGGGGTGGAATTGTATATTAGTAAAAGATATTGTTAATATATATATATATATATATATATATATATATATATATATATATATATATATATAGTGAATTAAGTGGTTTCTTGGGAATAAGGCACATGAATATATTAAATTTCTGTTATATTTTCTTCATAACTTTGACGTTTCGGTCGAACGTTGACCTTCATCAGAAACACTACAAAAAGGAACGATTCGAAAAAAATTTTTTGTTTTACAAAATTAATAAAATATAATAAAATATTTAACTTACGTAATTGGAAGGTTTCATTCAACAGAAATTTAATATATTCATGTGCCTTATTCCCAAGAAACCACTTAATTCACAATATAAGTACTAAGGCCAAGAAAACAAAAACAACTATATATATATATATATATATATATATATATATATATATATATATATTATATATATATATATATATATATATATATATATATATATATATATATATATATATATATATATATATATATATATATATATATATATATATATATATATATATATATATATATATATATATATATATATATATATATATATAATCATCCATCAAACTAGAAAACAACTAGCCGAGACAAAGAAAGAACTTTTAAGTTACACCCTAAACTAAGTAACATCATTCACTATTTATTGAGGAATCGCATAGAAACTTTGGCTTTTTGGCGAACCGAATCAAATAAGAATATTAAGACAGATAAACTTTCGAAAAAGTATGACAATCATCTAAGAAAGTCCACAAGGATCATCAGTGGACGTCGAGAAATTAGTACGTAATATATCATCCTACAGTCTCTCAGAAAGTGAAAAATCCGTACTGAGTAAGGGTTTTAATTTTGCGATATCTCCTAAGGAAATCCCTAAAGAAGAAATAATAGCTGGAGTGGAAGCTGTCCTGGACTCTTCGGAAGAAACAAAAGCCGAGGAGATTCGACAAGAGGTGGCAAGGATTTTAAGATCAAGCAAAACACCAAAACAAAACCCCAAATGTCACTGAACAAAGGGCCCTAATAAACCTTCGAAAAAATAAAGACATCACAATCCTTCCAGCAGATAAAGGAAACGCAACTGTGGTTATCAATACGCAAGATTACGTACAAAAAATGCAGGATATCCTACAAGACAATTGTTATAGGCCTGTTCCGAGGGACCCGACAACGTACCTAGAAAAAACAACTAAAAATAAAACAAGAAGTTCACCAATAAACCCCGAAATTCAACAAAAAATCATACCACGGGAAAAGTCGAGCAGATGTCCTAAACTCTATGGTTAGGGGCGCCCATTGTTAGTGCTGTTAATTCGCCGCTACAAAAACTGGAGAAATACCTTTCTGAAATTATGCAACCAGCTGTAGAAAAAGCTGATTCATTTGTAAAAAACTCATTTTCATTTTTGCATTTGCATTTCACTCGAATTATACGAGATATCGTCCTTGAAAAAAAAACGATATCATAGCAAGCCTAAATGTCAAATCGTTATATCCACAAAATACTTATTTGTCACGCAACGGGCAATTGTTTACAAATTATGGATTCGTTATGTGGATGACATATTTATTATATGTCAACATGGTCATGCAGAGCTTGAAAATTTTCTGACTCACGTAAATTCAATCCACCCCAGAATACAATTTACCCTAGAGTTAGAGGAAAACAACAAACTACCGTTTTTAGATGTTTTGGTCACAAAACTGTATAACAGACATTTCCAATACACCGTGTATAGAAAACCAACACATACAGACAGATATTTAAATGCAAAATCACATCATCACCCAGTACAAATTCAAGCTGTGGCAAATACCCTAATATCCAGATCCGTGAGATTAACTGAAACACAGACGAGACAAAACGAATTAAAGGTAATATCTAGTGCTCTAAAGAAAAATGGCTACACAAATCGCACCATAGAGAGAGCTATTAATGCACAGGTTTCCCGAACAACGAACAACAAAAATTATGAACCGGGAAAGCAACAAGTAGTCTTACCATATGTAAAAGGCACAACAGACAGAATCGGAAGAATTCTTAGGAAACACAACATATAAACAATACACAAGCCACAAACAACTACATGGAAACCCAAAAGATAAAATCAAACTGGAAAACCACGGAGTATACAGTATTCCGTGCCAGGACTGTGAAAAGTTGTACATGGGGCAAACTAACAGGCGAATATCAGCAAGAGTGGAAGAGCATAAACTCAGCATCAGAAATAAACAAACAACCTCAGCTTTATTTCTACATCATCAGGAAACCGGCCATAAAATAAATTTAGATGGGTGTAGGGAGATTATCAATATAGAACATTATAAAACCAGAATAATCCGAGAAGCCATAGAAATTGAAAAACAAGGTGATTTGAATAAAAGGGACGAATCATTAAAACTACCAACAGTATGGAAAACAATAATCGACAAATCTAAAATCGCAAAAACTCAAGCGCAATTAGCGTAACAACAACAGCACCATCCGGAAAACATAAATAACGACCAACGCCTGCGCAGTTATAACCTTCGGCCCCGAGTGGGGGTATAAAAGGAAGCGTCACAGTCACCAACACCTCAGTCTCTATTCGGACGCGAGAAAGAAAGCTTCGAAAATGCCAAATGTAATTTTGGCGAAACGTCAGCAAAACTGTTCTTTTCAGAACGACAGTAGTGAACGGATGCACTCCCGGAATGAAAACACATTATATATATGTATATATATATATATATATATATATATATATATATATATATATATATATATATATATATATATATAGTTTCATCAGTCTATGGCGGCCTGATGAGCTCTAATAAGAGCGAAATCGCGATCGTCGTTTGACTAAAATGGATCGTTGTGTCTGCTGTGATGCAGGACATGTTCCAAACAAGGATCATTTTCTTGTTATGACGTTGGTGTACGTGGAATGAAAACATACTATCATATATATATATATATATATATATATATATATATATATATATATATATATATATATATATATATATATATACATATATACATACCCATGTAGCACTTTTAGTCATGAATACGTCATTGTTACCAGAAGTATTTTGAAGTAAGCGGAACTTGGTGTCGCCGTGTTCTGTTTAAGCTGAGCCTACGTAGTCATTACCAAAATGGGGAACAATTTTAGGATGACTATTTCGTGAATAACATGTAACTGTGACTATGAATGTACGGAATTGTGTGGTTTCATTTTAGTAGCCGAATAGGAATAATTCACCCTATTTCTTACTTCCTTATTTCTGTCTTTATTTATTCTGTTTTAAAAATATGTATGGTTCTTTTTGATACAAACAAAACAGTTATGGCGACTACAAACTGGGAAAACGGTGTTAAGCGTATATAGGATACGTTATTAGTTGTTGAGGTAGGATACAGGCGTTTAACTTAGTTCTCTAGGTATGCTAAGGACGTAAAATTAAAACGCAGGCAATTTCTCTGGTGAATATGGTTATGATAGTCGCAAAAAAAATGACGCGCCTTTAAAATTCGATAATTTTCAATACATTTTGGTCAAATATATTTTCACTTAGTTTTCTAGCTATGCTAAGGACCTAAAATTAAAACGCAGGCTATTTCTCTGGTGAATGTGGTGAAGATAGTTTTAAAAAAACGACGCGCCTTTTTTCAATACATTTTGGTCAAATATATCGGCCAATTTAGATCTCAAAAATGTAATTTTGGACATGGGTTTAAATAGTAATTATCATTAAACGTCTTATTATAAAGAGTGATTCTTTTTTTTACGTGATGTTTAATTTGTGTGCATTTTTAATCTTTATACTCACAAAAATAAACATCATAACTAAATATATATAGGGGAGATGAAATAAACAATGGCGTTGTATTTGTATTGGACCTTTACTTTGAAGTTAGCTGCATTTCTTTACTGAGAAAATTACTTAACATCAAGTGTCTATGACTACCCCCATACGCTTTTATAGTTTTGGATTCTTTAAATACGCAGCTGTCACTTATACTAGGTGTGATGTTCAGGTATGACATAACAACGCCATTGCCATTTTAACTTGTTACTTGCAGGTTATCGTCTACACATACACAATTAATTGAGATTGACAAATTCGGACCGAATATAATGGAGTTCATGGCTGTATACCAAATTACAGTGACTTTATAAAGAGGGTGGCGACAATAGGGTAACTAATTTTTGATTGGTTCGGCCATATTGCTGCTAAAATCGTTTTGTTTACCTTTTGCTTACGTGGGTTTCTTATGAGGTTTGTTGTTTTAGTGTATTATTTTATTAGTTTTTACGATTATTAACCTGTTCACCTGCTTTTTACTTGTAATTATAAAGTGTTTGTGATGAATTTGTAAATGACTATGACTGTAAATATCTTAAGTTTAAGTTTATTCCAAGAAAAATTATTAAATATTGCACTTTATTATGTTTGGTTTTATTTTGCTGTAAAAGACGATTCTGTTTCATGTCTTAGTGTATGTTTTACTTTATTTAACACCCCAATTTGAGGTAGAAGCTCTCATAGTTTAGCATAAAAGAAACTTTATTTTGTAGGCCTTCTTCAGTACAGACTATATTACCAAATTCACTTGGAGACAACTGTCATTAATCATTTGCACAAACATTGTTATTTATTAAAACCCTAAATGAAAAAGTAAGTTTGCACTATATAGTTCCCATAGATTATTAGAGTAAAGCATTAACATATCCCTACATTTACGACTGACGCTGACAATCTCAATTGTAGCATATTTGTCTTGTGCAATATGTCGGGTGCTGTTACTAGTGAAGTATTATAGATAGAATACTTTGCCATGCTTTATTCTATTCTTGCTGCAATGCAGGGCTTGTTGTGGGGGCCTGAGATATTGGGCAAATTGCAGAAACAAGTTCATTGAACACAAAATGTTCAGTTTTCCTTGCTTATATATTTTTGAAAACATCATATTCCTTAGAGCCAATTTAGACCAGTATCCTGAAAGAAATACACTTACAGAATAATATGATGTGCCAACACTGACTCAAAATTCAACAATTTCAATATAAAAAAATCTGCGGTGCCTAATCCAATAAAAAACAAAAAAGAGTTGCAATTTATTTGCTAAAATTTAATCTCATAAACATTATGAGAAAGGAATGTACTTAATAAATACTTCCTTAATATCTTTAACAATCTTGTCTCTCTAGGAACTTTTTCAGGCTGAAGAAGGTCTTCTCCACCAAGTAGATCATTATATGACTTTTAAATTGTCTATATTTTTGTTGTAGCCGGCTGGTTGAACCACCTATTTGCGGCACACGTGAGAGCATACTCAAACCGCAAAATCTCAGAGTCTGACGGAAAGACACTGTCGACAGCCATTGTGTTTGTATAATGAAACAGGTTTTAACGCGACGAACGGATGATCGTTTGTGTTATTGTTTTTTTGCATGAATAAAATAGACAATCTTCGTGAATATGGTTAAGATAGCACTATATAAACAAAAACGAACCTTTCCCATCCAAAAGGAAGACTACCAGCAACTTTCTTTTTCCTTCCAGTCCTAGGATGTGTCCACTGGGTATTCTTTGTCAGATGATTAGCATAATACACACAACCATCTACAGTTACCTAAAAATGAAATGAGGCAGTCATCTAGAGCATATAATACTAGTACACCCCTATTTATAAGAGTGCTTGAAAAAACGTGTAGCAGGTCTTGTTTGTTTCACTCTGTTGCTTTCCCTTAATTATGAATATCAAAATTTGCTTTTGAAGATGGTGGAATAATTTTGTGGGGGGAGTAAAGTACATTGAAGCAACTAAACTTATTTGGTATTTGGCAGATTGGATCATTGTTTATTTCTGGGGGAGTTTCCTTTTTTCAACATGATCGACATAAAATCTATAACCATAAAAATAAGTAATGTTCTCAAAACAAACTTCACACATTGACATTACAGGAATGGGTCCTAATAGTATACCAGCTTCTTTGTGAAAAAACTGCTCATTTGCTATGACAGACTGCTTTATTTTTTTACAATTACTTAATGTAATTATATTATACAAATTAACTTAATTACTTAAAGCTGAACTTAAAAAGATCTATTTCTCTAAAATTATCGTTATAGTTCCTCATAAGCCTATCAGTAAAGCAGCAGTAGTTCGATGATACATATTTTGAAAGAGGTTATATTGTAAAAACGCATAATCTTACACTTAGACACATTAATTTGTAAAAAATTTAAGTCACACCATTTACCTAAATTATTGAGGTCATTCTGGACAGCCACACAGTCCTCAAAGCTTCTCACAGCGTAAAACAACTTTACGTCGTCGGCATATAAAAGATACTCGCACTTCTCAAAGACAGATGTAATGTCATTTATAAACAGTAAAAACAATACTGGCCCTAAATTAACATCCCTGGGGCACTCCCGACGTCACGTTTACCTCCCGGGATGCTACACTGCCAAGTCTTACACACTGTTTGCGGTTCCTGAGGTATGAGTATCCACTGAATGTATGATCCAGTTATGCCCATAGCAGAAAGCTTTGCTATAAGTAGTTCAGGGCATACCCGATCAAATGCTTTTGCAAGATCGGTATAGACCACATCCACTTGTGAACCTCCCTCGATGTTCGTTACTAAGTATTCCTGAAAGACACCCAGGTTGGTGGCAGTAGATCTTCCTTTGAAAAAGCCATGTTGTTTTGGGGATGCTTAAAAGTCTCCAAAAGTTCTTCTGTTATGATGGATTCGAAAATCTTGGACATGGTTGATAACAATGAAATTCCACGATAATTCTGAATTTCATTTTTTGACCCAGACTTATTTAATTTAGTGACATTAGCAGATATTCTATTAACTGGACTGAATAATAAGTACCAAGTTTGGCAATATGGAATGTGCAGAAGAGACTTACTTCGTGTCCTGTAATTTTGAATGTGTAAATAAAAACACTGAAGACATTCTGAGCTGACATCTAAATATACGCCAAGGTCTTTTATAACAGAAACTTCAGATAAAGGGACATTATTTAAGTAATACTGAAAAGGTTCTTTATCGATGAGTCTACTGAATCTTATATAACAACACTCGTTAATGTTGAGGGACATGTCATTAAGCTGACACCAATCATATACAATATTAAGATCATTTTGTAGAATAATCATGTCATCATCATCAGTGGACGTCACCCGACGATACAATTTCATGTCATCAGCGAAAAGCAGAAAACTTGAGGAGAGCAAGGATCCTAAATCGTTGATAAATAAGCTAAAAAGAAGGGGACCCAAGTGAGAGCCTTGAGGTACCCCGGCAGATGCATGGAAACATGAAGATAGATAGCCATCAATCTTAACTTACTGTTAGTTAGGGATTTGTTGAAAATGTAAAATAGGGGGAGATATAAGGTGTTAGAACAAAATTTTAGTAGCTCTGAATCCAAACACCAATCATTTATTCTCATTTGCCCTGAAAAGACTATAAATTCATTTGTTTCGGAATCTGTTTGTTTTGTACTGCTATCTTAACCAACATGTTTCTATATTATGGCTTTTCTTTTTACAGAAAGTACAAAACTTTTTATTTTTATGGTACTTTTTACTGTACTTTCACCAGTCTCAGACTTTTTATTTTTGTTTCTAAAATAGCAATTTCTTGCAAAGTAACCAGTCTTTGAACAAACATAACATTTTGACCCTTGTTAAATCCTTTGGTACTCAAAACCATGGGACATTGTTGAGATTTACCCCTCTCTTCCTTCAGCAAAAGGCTTCATTCTGGTAACAAGGAGCTCTTGTGCCTCAGAATTATATATATATATATATATATATATATATATATATATATATATATATATATATGATAATCAAGAGTCGGGTTGTTATATCCAATGTGAAGCACTGCACACTTGCTAATATTTAGCTAAGCAGCCAAGCAGCCAATCCTCGTCCACCTCTCCAACTCAGCAAGATCCTCCACCAAACTACCGTGATGACTTGTGGGATCACCATATATTTTCTGTCATCTGCATACATACTAGTCATACAAGACATGTTCATTGCTAGGTCGTATACATATATTATAAAAATTTGGTTTACCATGATTCTTAATAAAAAAGTGCAAAAAGTCAGAATAGATATATTATCCAAATAATGTAATTTATTTCAAAACGTTTTTTTAATCCTTAATAATAATTAAATTTACCAACTTCATCTTTGCTCATGGCCAGCGTCCAGATTACTGAAGTCCTTTTGCGTTATGAGTGATGAAACTCTTTGTCTGAACTCCTGGATGTATATATATATATATATATATATATATATATATATATATATATATATATATATATATATATATATATATATATATATATATATATATATATATATATATATATATATATATGGTTGTGTGGAGTCCGTATTTCAAAAAGGATATCGATGCTCTAGAGAGGGTCCAAAGAAGAGCAACAAGAATCCCACCTCTGTTGAGAGGGTTGTCTTATGATGACAGGCTTAAAGCCCTGAAGCTTAGCACACTGGAGGAGAGGCAAAATAGAGGATGCCTAACAGAAACCTTTAAAATCCTACATGGGCACTATAAATGTGACATAAATTTCTTTCACAGAAACACCAATCAACATCCCCGAGGACAGTCTCTAAAGTTGACAGCAGAGCAGGTTCATAGACTCTCGAGGAAATACTTTCTTACTAATCGCACAGTCCAACAGTGGAATGAGCTCCCTAAGGATGTCGTAACTGCTCCCAGTATAAATGCTTTTAAGAACAGACTGGACAATTATGTTAGTACTGGGGTGTAATCACAACTATAAAGTGTGGATAGCTAAATTTAAAGTGCATGGACATAATAATGGCAGTTAATCGGTTACAACTGCCTACTGTCTAATAACCATAATGATAACCCTAATAATAATAAAATCAATGTTTTGCATCACTCCAAACAATATATCTGTAAAAAAACTGAACAACTATTTTTAAATGAAAAATTAATTTTAGTTATCAAATAGAATGTTTTATTCCTGGACACGGTTTCCCAAATTTTTTCCAATAATTTGATCAATAACCAATAAATTTGCTGGCATGTCTGCTTTATGATTGAATAAATAAATAATTGTTGTCCTTCCAAAATATTGATACTTCCTAGGACAAAAACCATTGGGCAGGTTAAAAGCTCCATATTTTTGTTTCTAGACACAGATTTAATAAATTTAATTAATCAAAAAACTAGGTGAAATAGTGTTCAACAAAACAATCTTTTGTTTTTAAAAAAAAAACTGCCCCTTTTTCAAGGTGGGCTTTGCCGTTGAGATATCAGGATAAACACTTTAACATGACAAACAACTTTAACCCTCAAATGCTTTCACGAGAGGTACAAACGGATATAGATCAAAAAACGGAATAATTTTCATGAATCTTGCCGAACCATGAACCAGCTTTAGGAGTATCCCACGAAACGGCCAAGAGCGCAATTTTGGAGCTGGTTGAGAAAAAAGCTAATCTCTATTGGCTTGGACTGCCAGGCCTGTCTCATGCAAAAGCATTTATCCCCCTTCCTATGAAGAAGAGGATAACAGAAAGTCTGTTAAATATGAACAGAATTAAGCTCAAAACAGCAGTTAGTAGGCCTATACACTGACTATAGTGGTCTAAGACATCACATGCACAGGATGGGGCTTGAAAACGGATCCGAGTGCCGCCTATGTATGGAGGATGACGACCCAGCCAGACATGTGCTATGTGAATGCCCGGCAGCTGCCAGGATCAGGTTCTCTATTTTCGGTAGAGATATCCTGCTCCCCGAGGACTTGAACAATATGTCCCCAAAAGCAATAATAAGACTCATTGAGGACTTAGAGTTGCTCAGGGAAGTGTAAGAATAGGTGTGAGCCACAATAGACCACAGAGTCACAGTGGAGGGTCAGTTTGATCCACTCACTTTTAACCTAACCTAACCTAACGATACCAAATGTGTACATAAAATAAATGGTTGCTTATTTTAGTATGTTTAATTATTATTCCCAGATTTAATGTTATACATACCTACACTACTAATTGCCCTAGTCTGACCTATTGGCTGACAGGATGACCAAAGATGAATCAAACATTTTATGTAATGAAGACTAAAGTTGTTTAAGAGGAGTATTGGATGCTGTGTTAAAAGATGGAAAGATGGATTGACAACATGAAAGAAAAGGAGGAAAGAACTTCCCTTAGTTTTCATTTAATAATTTTTCAGAGATGTCAAAGCTTCATAAATTTGGCCAAATACCTTAATCCTGTATTGAGAGAAACTTGCAATTTGTAACTAGAATTCTGAGACTCTGTCAGCTACCACACTGACTCTGCAATGATCTAGAGCTCTGCTTGAATTGGGCTCATTCAGTTTGAAACTTGCATAATGACAAATAAAAAACAATGGCTGCACAGGCACCAATGACGCAGAATCTTCTTGTAACATTACAAGACCCTATATTATTACTTAGTATATTACAAAAACAGACAGACTAGATAGAATTAACTTAAAAAATGGGTTATTTTCATGATCTAAGTTGAAAACATGAAATCTGGATATGCAAACAATTTTCGTAACCAATTAAAATATTACAATTTTCGTAACCAATTAAAATATTAGCAGGATATAAAACAGTTGATAGAACTTGCATGAATAAAAAATGAAGAAGCAAATGTATCTCTAAAAGAAAAACAAAGTTTTTTCCAAGAAATTGTTATTCCCATTTACTTAAATACAACACCGTAGTACAATTACCTCTGTGTTAAGCTCCTGCAATTATCTCACTCACTCGAATAATAAATAATTGAACTGAAAATTTTGGGCCCCTCTACAGTCTTCGAGAAAGGGCCACCTATACGGGCAGAAAATAGCCGATAACAGAAAAAAGGTTCGCAGGGTGGAAAAATAACTAACAATTAAAAAAAAAGTTCTTCCATAATATTTCTTGGGCACCATCACACTTTATTGCCGGGACCCTAGCATCATTGGGCCCCCCAGCATTGCAGGTATTGGCGGGGGTGTAGGTTCGCCACTGAATTAATAGTAAACTTTAAAAAAATAGTCTTACCCTTTCTTCCCATCCAGGAGGCATCTCATCCTCGCTATCTTCGTCTACAAAATTCATTTTCCTCCTGAAAGAAACATGCTATATATTAACAAAGTAAAACTTTGCACTTCGCTTCAGTAATTTATTAATCATCATTTACTTGGGATTTGTGTATAAAATTATCACTTGCAACTTCGTATTTAATTATTGTATTATCCCTTCAATTTAACTTAATATTTTGTTTTGTAATACCTTGATGAACGTGAAACTCTTGCAATAGGATTTTACCCTTGTAAAAATAGTAAATGCTTCCTTTTTAAAGGGAAAATTCACTTATTTTATTTTTTGCACTTCTTTCCTAAAAAAATATAAATATAACATAACCTAAAATTCTTTTGTTTACTCTTAATAGTTCGTCAGGCGTCGTGAATTCTGTGTTGCCTAGTAGTAGTATCAATAAATAATCCTGCCACCAAGAATCGGTTTTTTTGCGAGTTAACCACTTAGAACTACGGTTAGTAGAGATGGTTAGTTCGTGAACGAGATGAACTACTCGTGATGGTCCGAAAGACTCGTTCAATAGTTCATTGTCATTGCAAACGAAATAAAAAAACAGCAGCGTCCCTTTGCCTTTTCGTGAACGAAATTAAGCAAACGATAAATGTCGAACGAATTTTTTCAAAGGCGGGACAATTTATAACGGAAAAAAGATCACAGTTAAAATCTAAACAAGTTTCCCAAATATTATTGTTAAATTGTAACTTTTAAGTTCCTTATATATTTATTTAGAATCTATTTGCCAAATACTTAATTACGTTTAGTGTTATTTAATTAGTTATATTTTGTTTAGTGCTTGCTGTTTTTTTTTAGCAAATTGCTTACATATGTAGACTTTACCATAAGATTATGTGTTACTTTTGGGAATTTACTTTAATTTAATGAGTAAAATATAAAACTTGTGAAATCCAGGGACAATTGCGTCTTATTTAAATTAAAACACACTCTCGTTCGCAAAAATTCTATGTGAACTATATTTTTTTACGAACGAGACGAATGAATTAGTTCACGTAAATGAACTAGAATTTCCACCTCTAACGGTTAGCGCCTATGGTAACGTCATAGTATGTTTTGACTTTTGATATGTCGTTTCATTCCATTAACAACTGACAGGTTTAAATGTTTTTTGGATTGTTTTTATAATAAAGTCCTTTTAATTTATTTTTCGTCTCAGAAGTTTCCAGTATTTAAATTAATGATTTAAATATGTATTAAAGCATTCCATTATACTTCCTTTAGTTCATTACGTGATATTAATAAACAAAACACAAAGATGAATTAATTCCCCCATAAATAGCCTAGAGTCTTCTTTTATATTTAATTGAGCGTGAATAGTATGAACACACTGGAAAAAGGGGGAGGGGAGTTCACCCGCCAATCCCGAAAAAAAGGAACCTTACTTTATACTATGTCCATCATTGTACCTTAAATAAAAGTGGCCCTTTAAAAAAAAATCTATGGATGTGTTTGTCTAAATAAAATTTGCACATGTGATAACTTTGAGAACGATTATACTGGTTCATTTCGAATTTGTGCGACAATGTGCTGCCTTTTCGTAAAACGAAAGATGCCGTTAACAAAATTTTCATAGCCCTTTTAGTTTTTAAGATACGGGGCTAAATTGTAAATGTTGCATTTTCAGGCACCCCTCGTATCTCAACTATCAGATAACTTTTCGAAAATGTGAAAACTGTTTCCTATATAACTTTTCCCGTAGAACTCAATTCCGCCTTCGGAATTAGTATACAGAGTCAGGTCAAAAAGTTATCGCACACTACTTTTTTATAATGGAACACCCTGTATATTTATGCATTATAAAATTTGTTTTTTTTACCTTTTCAAAAATATATAATAGTATGTACTTTTTCGCAAAAACTGCTTCTTCCTCCAGCTGCTTACCTTCCTCCAAGCGCTGGAGTTGCTGCCTTTAGCATACTATCCGAAACCGTAGAAAATTTGACTACGGAGTTTCCTGACTCACCCATGTACATAATGGGTGATTTCAACCTTCCTCATGCGGTCTGGAATGCTGGTAATTTGAGTTCTACTGCTACTGGCGCTGCAGGAACGCCTCCAGATGAGGTCCTATGTATAGAAGAAGTCTCTGAGGCCATAATCCCTCCTGATATGTACCATCCTTCGCTGAAATTGAAAATCAACTTGAAAACACAGACTCCAGGTGATGGACTGAAGCTTGAGGGTTTCTATAGAGACTTTAAATCAGTTGATTATTTGCAATTAACACATTTTCTTGACCAGATGAACTGGGATTCTTTACTGGAGAACAAATCACTTGAATGTATGCTAAATATTTTTTATGAGATTTTATACTTAGCTATTCATCTATTTGTACCTCTAAAAAAGTATTCTAATTGTAAATTTCCGGCCTGGTACTCGCCTGGTTTGAAGAATTGTGTCATAGAGAAAAAAGTTGCCCACA
Source organism: Kuschelorhynchus macadamiae (assembly GCA_030620095.1). Classification (NCBI taxonomy): domain Eukaryota; kingdom Metazoa; phylum Arthropoda; class Insecta; order Coleoptera; family Curculionidae; genus Kuschelorhynchus; species Kuschelorhynchus macadamiae. Next base: position 133,528 of record JAUTXW010002823.1, on the reverse strand, counting down.
AGCGTTTTAAATCATCGAACGATCCCAACGATTACCGCGAATTCTCCAGATTGAGATCCTTGTGTAGATCTTTGACTCGGCAATCCTATTTGAACTCCAATTCCAATAATATTTATGTTTCCCAGTACAGTATTAGAATCCCCGACGTATATTCAAAGCTTAACTCCCTGGATATTAAAAAGGGACCTGGCCCAGATGGCATACCTCCACTCATATTAAAAAATTGTTGCTTTAATTTCTCTAGACCACTATACCACATATTTAACAAGTCTCTGCTTTCAGACACCTTCCCTAATTTTTGGAAGCTTAACTTCATAACGCCAATTTTTAAGTCGGGGGATAGAACGCTGGTAAATAACTACAGGCCTATTACCATACTGAGTGTCATCCCCAAAGTTTTCGAAAGCCTTGTTTGTAATTTTCTTTCCACTGTTATCAATCCATCTATAATCGATGAGCAATTTGGATTCCGACCCAGTAGATCGACAGAGACTAATCTTCTGTCTCATGGCGACTACCTGGCGAGGGCCTTGGAGAGGGGTGACCAGATCGACGCCATATACACAGACTTCTCCAATGCCTTCGATAGGGTTCCTCATGGTGTGCTGGTATACAACCTTTGTATGGTGGGACTCTGCTGGACTGGTTGGAGAGCTATCTTTCGGAACGACTCCAGATAGTGAAGATTGGTAATTTCCAGTCTTATGAGATCAAGTGCTGTTCAGGCGTCGCGCAGGGTTCCCACCTTGGTCCCATTCTTTTCAATGCATTTTTAAATGACATCCACGAAGGTTTTGCGCTTTCTATTATTTGTGGATGATCTAAAACTGTATGCGCGGGTATTCTCTGTTTAGGACTGTGACAAGCTCCAACAGGATATCAATAACCTCGTGGACTGGTGCCAGAGAAATAGGATGACACTTAATGCTTCCAAGTGCAAGGCCATGTCCTTCCATCGAACCAGAAACCCCATTACTTTTAATTATGCTATAGGAGATGTTTTTCTGCACAATATAAATCGTTTTTAGGATCTGGGTGTGACTTTCGACACTTCCTTAAATTTTATACAGCATATCGACAATAAAGTTGCCAAGGTTCTACGGGAAAAGTAATATAAGAAACAGTTTTCATTGTTTCACAGTTATCTGATAGTTGAGATACGAGTGGAAAATGCAACATTTTCAATTTAGCCCCGTATCTTAAAAACTAAAAGGACTATGAAAATTTTGTTAACGGCATCTTTAGTTTCACGAAAAAGTAGCGAAAACCGCAACTTTATATCTATAAAAATAACGGAGATACCTCGCAAAAGTACCCAAAATGGGACACCCTGTACGTAGAACATCAATAATTTTAAGGGGTAAAAAAAACGTTAAAAATTCATATATTTAGAACGCTCAAACTGCTAATAGTCAAAATGAAAACAAAAATAGCTCGGATAAATGTCCTGACATTTGAAAATATATATTTGAAATAAAATTTGAGAAATATTTCAAAAAAACGGGGAAACACGTCAATTTCATTTTATTTTTTGAATGCAAAATAATTTTTGTCCACTGTATGTATGGGTAGCGTTACAAGAATGAGGCAGACCCCTAGAAAGGAAAAAAAAAAGTCGAAAAGCGGTTTATTTTTAGTACATAAAAACATTTTTTCCAAGAATACAATATAGTCGTAGGAGGATAAAACAGCCAAAAAATTAATTTAGCTTGTTCAAAAACAGTGAAGTCAGTGGCGCAACTAGACATCGGCTTTTGGGGGGGCTCAAGCCCTGACACTTATAAGATAATATTCATTTGAGAATAAAACCAATTTTAAAGAAACAATGATTTTTTGTGCATGATATTTTTTCCAAATCAACAAAGTCATACAAATTTTCATGTTAGGTTTATGTTATTCTTAACACCACAATGTATACAAAAAAAATGAAATAAATTTTTTTATTCTGAATATGTATAATCAGAAAAAAAAAGTAAGAGTCTGCGCCAATGAGTTCAGGAATTTTTTAGTGTTACGTTTACCCCAACTATATCTATTTTCAATTTGAATATAACCGATTAGCGTTCTCAAAATATATTTTATATTGAATGCTTTTGAACCCTTAAAAAACTGAATATCTACGCCTATGGCATTCTAAATCAAAATTGTTAAGACACAGTCCTAGTCTATTTATGGTACAAGTTTGAAACGAATCAAAATTTTACCAGTTCATCCAGTTTTGGTATTATTAGGCCGCATTTTTTTATATTGTCTAAATATAATAATATATTTAATAATATAAATAAGTCTAATATTGTTTAAATTTTTATGTTTCTTATTAGTTTTTAGACCATCATATGATTTAATTAATATCTATGGCGATATATATATATATATAAATATATATATATATATATATATATATATATATATATATATATATATATATATATATATATATATATATATATATATAGTTTTGAGTTAGTTTTTCTTGAACATCCGTGTATATATAGTTACTAGATTTTTCTTGGGTTATAAGTTCATAGCATTAAAACAATTCTCAAAAATTATTAGTCATCTATTCATTTTAAAATTTGACGTTTCGGCAGGTGGCTCCGTGCCTTTCTCAAAAATACTTTCTAAAATAATTTAAATTAGAGAACCTACACACTTTAGTAAAACAAGACAGACTTACCATGAAACGTAATTAAATTATCCAAAGGTGTTTAAAATCACAAAAGACACGACGCTGATCGCGTTATTTGGACAAACATTTTTAACAATAAACATATGAAGGACGACGAACAGTTATTGACTGAAGAGCAGATACGTATGATAGGTAGGATGTTATGGTTTTTTTGTTTTTTGACATTTTTTAAGTTTTTACCGGGCGGTTCAGAAAGTAATTTTATTTTGTCTAAGATTATTATTTTTAAGTTTTTCAAATGTATGTGAGAAAATAATTAAATAATGTCAAAATAAATTTTGCTTACAAGGTTGATATCTTTTTTGTCGTTTACTGAGTTTTTATTTTTCTTAATTTCAATAGACTCGTAAACTTCCCGCTTGCGTTTGTTGTTTTCGGCTTTTAGAATTTTAGTTTCACTAAAACTAAATTTATGTTTTTTTTGGATTTCGTGTTTAGAAAGGGCAGTGGGATTCCTTTTATCATATTTATGAGAGTTAATTCTCGAGCCTAAATATTGGCTGGTTTGTCCAATATAAACTCCAGCGCAATCTCCACACGGGATCTCATATATAACATTGCAAGCCAATTCAACCAATCTTTGAAAAAAACAAACTTTCAAACACAAAAATGTTTTAAATGCGGACGTACTGGTCATTCAGCAAATCAATGCCATGCCAATAACGGACAACCACGTCCCAATTTTTCCCAAAGCTCAAATTTTCAGCGACCCCAGTTTGCCCCGCAAACAAATTCTCTTCAGTCACAAAGACCAAACATGCAACAACAAAGAAGCCCAAATACGCAAACCCCAAATATGATAAATAATCAATCAAATCAAAATAATTTCCAACGTCAACCGAATTCTAATTATTCTCGACCCTCAGTAATTCACAAAAATCCCAATTTTAAAGCTCACTTAGTTAGCACAGATAATAATCAAGAAAAATATTTTAATGACTATTATCAAGACTATCAACAAGATTATCAACAAGATTACCAAGATCCCTCATACTTTTCTTATGAAGACACCTCTACTTTATTCGAAAATGAATACGACAATTTTTATGAGAATCCAGATCCCAATTTAAACTTTAACGAATCAATCGAAAACGATCAAAATTTTCCAATCGAGGAAAATCAAAATTTTCTTTTATCCCCAGATCAAAACCATCCACCCAATCAAGAAATAGATCAAATACAAGCCCAAATAGAAACTCTCACGCTAGACGATATGAATCCCTCACTCAATTTCCCCGAACAACGATTTCTTTAAATCCTTTTCTTGCGATAAATCCTAAAAATCTTTACTATATCAAAGACGCAACAAATACTTTCAAACTACTCATAGATTCTGGTGCAGGTATTTCAATTTTCAAAGAAAATACAGTAAGGAACTTTCCAAATCGTTTCCCCGAAAATGCAACAATTCAAGGCATTACCGAACAAAAACTTTTAATAACTGAATCAACTTTGATAAATTTTAACAACGGTGACCCTCACAAAGTCTATATTTATAATTTAGACATTGATTTTGACGGAATTCTAGGTCTTGACTTCCTAGAACACTACGAATGTACAATCGATTTAAAAAATAAACAACTTATTACCAATTTTAAAACACTACCATTGTATAAAGTTGAAGACAATTATTCTTCAACAAAACTCGAAACATACGAGGCAAATAAAAATAAAATAACTATACAAGGTAGAACGGAACAAGTTTTTAAATTAAAATGTCATCTAATCAATACTGATGCTATTTTATACCGAAAAGAAATAGAAAAAGTACATATCCCTAATGCCCTTGTCCATGTCAATCAAAACGGTGAATTTTTGACAACAATTATCAATGCGAATGCAATTCCAAAAACAATTGATTTCTCAAATATCGAAATAGAACCATTTTCGATACACACACTTCTTAATTTCAATTTTCCCGAATCTTCCGAATTTCAAACTTTAAATAGAATCCCGACTATTAGATCCCAGCTTAGACTTGACCATTTAAACGAAGAAGAAAAAGAATTAATCACAAATCTTTGTGTCAATTTTGAAGACATTTTTTATCTAGAAGGTGACAACCTTTCCTTCACAAGTGAAATTAAACATAAGATAGACACGAATAATACAAAACCCATTTTTACTAAATCTTATAGATATCCCCAAATACATAAACAAGAGGTTAAAACGCAAGTAAACAATATGTTACAACAAGGTATAATTAGACCATCAATTTCTCCCTGGTCATCTCCCGTTTGGGTTGTACCGAAAAAAATCGACTCTAGTAATAAACAAAAATGGAGAATCGTAATAGATTATAGAAAACTGAACGAATCCACTGTTAATGATAAATATCCACTTCCTAATATCTCAGATTTACTTGACCAACTTGGACAGTGTCAATATTTCACGACTCTTGATCTCGCTTCTGGTTTCCATCAGATAGAGATAGATCCCAAAGATATTTCAAAAACAGCGTTCTCAGTAGAAAACGGTCATTATGAATTTAAACGAATGCCCTTCGGACTAAAGAATGCCCCATCTACATTCCAACGTGTAATGGACAATATTCTTTTAGGAATCTTAAATGAACGATGTCTTGTCTATATGGACGATATTATAGTCTATTCCGCTACAATTGATGAACATATCCAACGATTACGCGAAGTTTTCAAAAGACTAAGAAAAGCTAATCTTAAAATACAACCAGACAAATGCGAATTTTTACGCAAAGAAGTAGCATATCTTGGACACGTAATAACTAAAGACGGTGTTAAAACGAATCCGACAAAAATTGAATGTATCCAAAATTTTCCCCAACCAAAAAATCCTAAGGATATAAAATCTTTCCTTGGCTTAGCAGGCTATTATCGACGATTCATTCCTAATTTTGCGAAAATTTCTAAACCACTTACTCGTCTACTCAAAAAAGAAATAAAATTTGACTTTGATTCTGATTGCAAAGAATCTTTTGATGAACTGAAAAAATTGCTAATTTCTGACCCAATTCTTATATACCCAAATTTTAACGAACCATTTCTTTTAACCACAGATGCTAGTGCTTTTGCAATAGGCGCTGTGTTATCACAAGGACCTGTAGGAAAAGATTTACCAATTGGCTATGCATCTAGAACCTTATGTAAAGCCGAAACAAATTATTCAACTATTGAACGTGAACTCCTTGCAATTGTATGGGCAGTAAAACATTTTCGCCCGTATCTTTTTGGCAGAAAATTTAAACTAATTACAGACCACCGCCCTCTTACTTGGCTTTTTTCAATTAAAGACCCAGGTAGTAGACTCGCACGCTGGAGACTTAAACTCGAAGAATATGAGTATGAAATAATTTACAAACCCGGTAAGATTAATAAAAACGCAGACGCATTATCAAGAATTAAAATTAATCATTTTAATCAATGCGCAAAATTCCAATCAAAACTTTCTATTTTTGCGACAAATCAAGACAATGACGAAAATTCTAATAACTCAAATTTAAATTTCGATGATGAAAAAATAACCGAAGATTACAACACATTTGCTAATATGTACGAAACAAAATCTTTAATTGATTATTCAAAAATTGAAACTTCAAATGAACAACTTCTAAATAAATCACATAAAAACATAATAACCTTTTTTCAACAAAAGAATTTAGGAGAATTACAACATGAAATATTAGAAGACATTTTTGAAGAAAATGCAGATTTTTCAATGCAAAGACTAAATATTTTCTCTAGTAAAACAGTCAAAAATCGGAAATATTACATAATTCCTTTGTTACTCGACCCAGAAAATATAGTCCAACATCTTTTCTATATTATTTATACAGGACAAAACGAATTTGACCTTTTGTCAACATATTTTCTCGAAAATAAAATAGACCTTCCTATTCTTGAAATATTTTCTTTTATCTTTGCAGACAAAGATATTAAAATATCTATTTGTCAAAATATTGTAACCATCCCAGATAAAGACCAAATACCAATTATATTGGAACAATACCATTTAGGCAAAAGTAATTTACACCGCGGAATTAATGAAACTTTAAGACGCATCAAAGAAAAATATAATTGGCCCAAAATGATTAAAGATGTAGAAAACTTTATAAAAAGTTGTGAAACATGTCAAAAAATTAAAATATGCCGAAAAAATTTAAGCAACCCTTTAGTGCTAACAGAAACACCGAAAACACCATTTGAACGAATAAATATTGATATATTTGAATATCCATCTAAAAACTATGCTTTGACAATACGAGACGAACTTACTAAATTTACCCAAGCTTATCCAATTGAAGATAAAACGGCAAAAACTATCGTTAATACTATTATTTTATTTTTCCAACATTATGGTACCCCACTACGAATCCATTGTGATTATGGCCGTGAATTTAATAATACATTAATGAAAGACCTATGTGAACTATACGACATAAAAATAACATTTTCAAGTGTAGGTCATCCCCAATCAAACGGCTCTTTAGAAAGATTTCACGCTACACTTAGCGAAATGATAAGAGCTAATCAAACCGAAAACCCACATGAACATCCGTTCAACGTACTTCCGTATGCTGTTATTTGTTACAATAACACGAAAAATAAAACCCACGGTTTTACGCCCTTTGAACTAATTTTCGGACATACTTCTTCTAGACCCCCTGAAACCCTATATAATGAGAAAAACCTCATATCAAAATACATACGTGATTTAAACAATCGTATGCAATTCCTTTATAAATCTGCTCGTAATAAAACGAAACAACAAAAAGAAAAAGCAAAAGAACGTTTCGATCAACATGTTGCCAAACATCCTTATGATTATAAAATAGGTGAAAAAGTATATGTACGTGAATCCCAAATTAAAGATAAGGCTCAAAACAAATTTAATGGCCCTTTCGAAATTCTCGAAATTTATCAAAACTCAGCCCTTTTATTAAATCCCAATTCTAAACAAAAATCTAAAATAAATTTTGATAGATTAAAACCATACTACGAGCAAATTTCTCTTCCAGGACCATCCTCGGACTGTCATCAGTCGTCCAGTCCCAATACTCCATAAGTCCAATTAACAACACGATAGGAGTCTTCTTTCATGAAGAAGCAAAAATAAGAATATCTAATGATAAATGGACATTACTTGTATATAAAGATTTAGAACCAATTAAGGATACAATTGTAAATAATGATAGAATTTTAGAAAACCTTATTAATAATATTAATGAAGACGTACCACGAATGAAAGCATTTAAATCTGAAGTACTAACACATATTAGTCTCCTTAGACAAATATCAGGAGCTGTAAATCAAAAATATACAGAAATAATGGCAGATACTAAAAAATATATTTTTAGAGAAAAACGTGGAATTTTTAATGGTATAGGAACATTTTGGAAAGCAATTACAGGAAACTTAGATGCTTCCGATGGCGAATATTTTAATGACTGTATAGAAAAAATAACACACGATGAATATCAAATCGAAAATCTTCTTAAAAATCAAATTTCAGTAACTACCTCAGTAATAAAAGAATTTAATTCAACTATTCAGAAACTTAAAATTGACGAAGAAACATTCAATAATGACATAATAGAAATACGAAAATCAATACTGGATATTTCTGACGATCTGAAATACTATTCCTCTCAAATAGAAATATTAAATATTTGCGAACTATTAATGGAAAGCTATTCATTTCTTGAAAATTCCTTGAATGATATTATAAATTCAATTGTTTTCGCCCGTTTACGAATTTTACACAGTTCGATTATTACACCTTTTGACCTAATAGAATCACTAAAGCACATATCTCAATCATTGCAGAGAAATAATTTACCTTTGCTAATTCACCCTTCAAGTGTGGCTCAATATCTCGAAATCATAGAACTAAAGGCATATCAATATGATTCAAAAGTAATTTTTGTTCTCGAAATCCCATTAGTAGATCCAGAAAAATATATTCTCTTTCACTTATATCCAATACCAATTTTGGATAATCGAACAGGCCTTCACCACATTCTTTCAATAACAAATAATTTAATTGCGCGAAACGATGATTCATTATTATACATCACAATTCGCAACTTGGAATCATGCAAATCTTTGAGCAGCCGAACACTAATATGTTCCAACATCCTGCCATATCCAATAGACAGTGATGCTGTTTGTGAAGCCCAATTACTACGATTAATCAATCGCCTTCCAAGAACGTGCCAAGTTTCAGTTATCCTAGCCAAAGACTATCATGTGCAAGAACTTAACCAAAACTCCTGGTTAGTTGCCGTTGCAGACCCTTTACCTGTGACCATTAAATGTGGTTCCAGAGACGTTGTTACCCAAACAATCAGTACCAACGCCATAATCAAACTCCAACCAGAGTGCAGTGCATTTATTGGCAGCACCAAAGTTCTAGCGAAGAAATTTGTAAATACCTATGACAATGTTACCTACAGCAACGTTCCAATCCAAATTCCATTTGATTGCTGCAGTCATTACCCTGAAAAGATTCACATACCAGACTTGAAGCCTCTTCAGTTACACCACATTGATACAGAAAATTTAAATATAGCTCAACATAAATTAAATGAATATTCTGATCAGTTGGACAGACTAATCAATCAACCATTCGTAAAGAAACATATCGGTTGGTTTACGATCCTGACCATAACTCTGATCATCAGTCTAATTATCCTGTATATATTTTGTAAATGTTATAGAAGAAAACCTAAAAACCTCAGTATTGGAATTGTCAATGCCAATAGTGATGACTACCCACCTTCTCCACCAAGGTCCAGAACAAATTTCGTACAATGGAGAAGAATATTTCCAAAAAGGCGACCAAATATACGTGTTGGTGAACCAACAGAAGAATCTGAAGAAATAGAACTTAACCTGAACAAACATTCAGCTTGAAAGTTGCTTCCACGCATCAACTTTCATCTTAATGGGGGAGTTGTTATATCTATTCTCACCAGCTAGTTCATCATACAAGTTATGCCAACCTTGGTTCCCAGACTATCAGATATCACCCGCCAACGCAGTATTCAGAAGCCGAGCTTATCTCAATAACAAAAGTATCATATATCAGCAGGTGCCACTTGTTTACGAAAACAAGTCTATACCAAGAAAGCTTCATCAGCAGAACCCACGTCCTGACCCAAGTGTTCAAGAAAGAAGTAAACAGTTCCCACTGAGTCAGCATAACGAAACATATAAATAGTTATTTTCTTTGTATAAAAGTCAGTTCAGTTAAGTTCAGTCTAGCTTCTCATTTGTTAAACGTCACGCTGTAATTTTAATTTGTATTTTTCAAGTAATAAAATAATTTTTTAAAAAGTAATTTCGCAAGAAAGTGATTTAACATATATATATATATATATATATATATATATATATATATATATATATATAAAATCATTCAGGATGGCAGAATTTGTTATGCGTCAATGTTGGGACTTCTCTAATATTACCTTTTTGAAGTGCCTCTACTACTCCCTGGTGCGAAGTCATTTAGAGTACTGCTGTACAATCTGGTCTCCATCATTCTACAGAACACATATCACACGATTAGAGCGGGTCCAATCAAAGTTTGTGAACTTTCTCCTCTACAGGTTGAGAATTGATAAACACAATTATTCATACCATCAGAGACTGGAATTATTGAGCATGAGTAGTCTTGAAACTCGAAGAATCTTCTTAACATTAATGTTTGGATTTAAAATACTTAATAACATGGTATACCGCCCTGATCTCCTGACATTGATGAACTTTCGTGTACCATCCCATAACACTCGTCTAACTGACATGTTCTTGACTAGTAGGAGTCGCACCGACATTGGGAGAAACAGTATCATGAATCGAATAATGACTTATTTTAACACATATGTCCCACCAGACCTAGACTTAAATTGTACGACACACACTTTTGAAAGAAAACTAAAATTCTTCTTGCTTTACTCCCAATGTTTGTTTTTTTTTTCTTCGATTTACACTTGAATTGAACAGATTAAGGTATGTACACAATAGATTTAATTCAATTTTTTTTTCTTTTTTTATATACTTTTTTTTTAGCATAGGATATATTATGTAACTTTGACAAGTCTTTCTCTCTTTTTATACATTTTTTGTTTTATTTAGTATAGGATTTGGAATGTTGAATTCTGTAGTGTATGTTTGAGAAATAAATAAATAAATATATATGTATATATAAACATATTTTTTTTTCTTTGAATAAGTTACGAATTTTAAAGTTACATAGAATGATGAAACCCATATATAAAAATTTTAAGGAGTTCAAAAGTTAACACTTCTGTATAACATAGTATACATTTATTTCTATGATAGCTGAGAACAGAAAAAAAAACTTCATATAAAATATTTTTAATATTCAGCGGACTTTATTTTGTGAGGAGCGTTCACTATACAGAGTGGTTCAAAAAAGTTGGGCGTGGTCAAACTTTGCATTTTTAAATGTAACCCTCTATTTTTTATTTCATTTTTGGATTCAGCTTGCAATTCTGGATATTTTATGTGTAACATAAAATGTTTCCTTACGTGTCGCGACTGTCTATCAAAAAAACGTCTTAACTTGAGCCTGTGTTAATTAATAATAGCAGGCTAAACAAGTGCATAGTAACTATGGCGGTTGTTCTTTTGTTTGTGTCTAACTATCGCTGTCAAGTATCGAAGTTATCTAAGTTTTCGAAGTTGTTTATTTTCTACATTCATAATTACAGATGAATAATAACCGACAGTTTTCCTTAAACGAAAAAACGGATGATTTAATTATGGAGAATGTTGTAGCCAAATTAAATCAGCAAAACGTCGGTATCAAATGAATTTTCCTGATAGAAGACAACCAAGCTGTCAGGTATTTCGCAAAGTATTGCAGTAAAACAGTTCATAATGAGTGAGGAACATGAAACCAATGTTATTTTGAGTATAGTGGACAATCCAAATCTAAGTACCTATTCAGTAGCAGATGATCAAAATATTTCGCAGAGCACAGTATCCCGAATTAATAGAAAGCATAAGTATCATCCTTATCACCTCTGTCTGAACCAAGAACTCCATGGGGATGATTTGCAAAACAGGGTAAATTTTTGTAGAGATCTTCAAACGAGAGTTATTAAAAATAAACCATTTTTGAGTAATATTTTATACACCGACGAATCTTCTGTTAAAAGAAATGGAGCTGTTAATAGACAGAACGTGGACCATTACAGTACTTCAAATCCGTATTGGATGAGAGCTGTAGACAATCAAAGAGTTTGGTCTTTAAATGCATGGGGCGGAATTTTAGGATCGCAGGTTATTTGACCACATTTTTTTGACGGCACTGTGACGGGCGAAATTTACTTAAATTTTTTAAGAAACGATTTGCCTACATACTTGCAAGAGGTCTCTCTACAGGTTCGACAAGTTATGTGGTACCATCACGACGGGGCACCTCCTCATTATTCCCACATTGGATCAAACTTATCCAAACAAATGGATAGAAAGAAAAGAGAGTATAAACTGGCCGGCAAGGTCACCTGATCTTACTCCACGTGATTTTTTCCTTTGAGGATATATCAAAGAACAAGTTTATGTAATTCCACCAACTACCATCGAAGATATGAAAACTAGGATTAGGAATGTGTTTTCCAAAATTGCTCTTGTAACACTTTTAGATATGATGAAAAATAATCAAAGACAACTGTGTATCGAACAAAATGGAAACACGTTCGAGCATTTGAGAGTTTAACATTTTGTAATATCCCAAACTTCATCCACTGGTTTTATCACGTTTAATTCTTTTAATAGTGTTTACGTTTTCTACCGTTAATTAATTGTTACTTCCTTGATTATTTTTAGTTATTAATAAATAAAAATCGAAATATTGTTGTTTACAAATAGATATTAACTGATGCAATTTTAATAACAATGCTTGTTATTTGTATTGGCTGCAGCTGGTAGCTGTTTCACAATCGTACAGGGAAACTACAATTTTTTTTTCAAATATCATTTTGACGAAAACTATTAAATTTACGATGATAGTATGTTATACAAAAAACATCCCGAATTGCAGGCTGAATTCAGAACTGAAATAAAAAATACAGGGTTACATTGAAAAATGTAAAGTTAGACACGCCTAACTTTTTGAACCACTCTGTATAGTGAAAGCTCGTCATAAAATGAAGTTCGCTGAATATTAAAAATGTTTTATATGAAGTTTTTTTTTCTATTTTCAGCTATCACAGATATACAGGGGGGGTCTCGCTTGTCAGGCTTACCCTGTACGTATACTGGACAAACATTATTTTGATACAAACAATTAAATAACAATAAGAATTTTCGCCATTTTTTGGAATATTATTTTTATTTTAAATATGTGTAGTCGACAAAAATTAAGTATCTATGTCAATGACTTTTTTAATGTTAGAACATTTACCCCACTATATCAGTTTTCAATTTGAATATTATCGGTTTTGCGTCCTCAAAATATGATCACCAATTGTTTGGCGGGGGGGGCTAATTTCGAGGTTGGGGGGGGCTAAGCTCCCCTAGCCCCCCACTAGTTGCACCACTGAGTGAAGTACGTCAAATTTCTTTCCTGTTATGTATAAAAATGAAAAATGTATTATATGTAGCCTAGAGAATGAAGCAGTCCTAAAAAAAAACGAATTACATTTTTGTTTTAATTCAGGAAAATGGGGAGATAATTTACATAATAATAAAAATGTTTGTAACGTGTAGGTCTTTAAGAGCTCTTTTAAATTAATTAAAGTTAACGTCGCTAGAACCTTTGCAAGTTACGAAAAATGCAAAAACTAATGTTTTTAGCAAATTATTACAAAAATATAGCAACTTTATAAATTAATGGAGTTAATTTTTTCTTAACAAAAACTGAAAAAATATGAAAATTGTAAAAGCGACGGGGGATCAAATATACAATAACCAAAATTATTATATAATAAATAGAAAGACCGTGTATTTCTCTTTGATTTCAAGTATAAAAGACTTGAAACAAGTATCCCCAGAAAAATAAAAAAGTTATTTAAAGAAAAGAAAGTCCGATTTTGACAGTCGTGGGAGATACATAATATCATTCTCAAAAACTCGAAAACTTCGAGGAAGAAACGAAATAAAAAAGTAGACGTTTCAAAATTTTCAGTGACATTAAATTTAAAGCGATATCAATTTATAAGGGTTTTTATTTGTGGTTGATCATGCCCAGCAAGTTATTCAATTTATTTCAGTTAAATGTTAGAAATTCCAGTATTTACAGGTATAATGGTTGCTAAGGAACAGGTTCGATTTAAGAGAAACACCCTTTACATCAGCACGATAAGGAAGTCTATCAAAAATTGATTTACAAATTGCGTGCCTTACAAAATGAACTATGAATTTTTTGTAGGCAAAAAAATGAAAGGTTGTACGTTATTTATTGACATTTAGCAACGCGCATGATCCCTTGGGCTAAATATTACGACATTTACACAATAGTCTAGGAAAATTGTACAAAAATCATTTAAGATATGATATAAGGAATCTAAATAATGTTATTTTACAAAAATCCTTTCAATAACTAATCGGAGAACTGCAGAAAATTATTAAATTTTTGCATAAAATCTGTAGTTGAACCTACGTATATTCGTAATTATCCATTAAGTAGTTTTTTAATATTTTATTAAGCCGCCATTTTGTTCGGCCATCTTGCATTCGTCCCAAAATTTAACCAGTTGATTGTCTACACAATACTTAACTTTTGTGCAAAATTAGATAAGCGGTTTTTTAATAATAATTTCTTTAACATTTCAGTGGGCCGCCATTTTGTGTTGCCATATTGGATTTTTACCACAATGTTACTAGGTAATTGAGGGTTGCCAGGTTTTGGAAATGAAAAAGCGGAACACATGAATCGGAGATCGATAATATTGAAAATAATTCGCCTTTTTTTACATATGTGTCAAAATCGCGTTAAAATGTTTAATATTACTGTTTAAAAACATAGATAAATAGATGAGTATTCCAACGCGAAAGTTCGTTAAAGAATTCGAGCTTCAAAAACTCTATAATATTTTAGGATACACACAACACTCATGCTCATTGCGATATCTGGTTGAAAATTGCACTGTCGATAGTCGAGGTTGTGTCAATGACTAGAATTATTTTTGTTGATTTGACGTTTCGGTTTGATAAATCGTGATAAATCGATAAATATTTAAAAATGGGGGACTTTTTATCTAGGAAGACGTGACGCGTGCCTAATAGGGAAGTCTGGCAACCCTGGGTCATCCCCATATAACCGGTAATTTTGACTAACACTTGAATTGAATAGGATCTGTAGTTTTTTAGCTATGCTGCGAACAGACAGACCGACGGAATTGAGAAAACATGTTTTTCAGCATCTGGGGTCCTGAAAAGTGAAGATCTGAAAAAACCTCGGAGGGTGATTTTTTTCAGGTGTTAATACTTCCCTTTTACGAGAGAAGTAAAAAATTGATTTCCGGTACGGTAGGCAACTGCTTATATATATTTCCCAATTATTTTTGTAAAATAGCAGTATTTAGACGAAGTCAGTTTTCTTATAAACGTTTATGAAAAGAAATAGTTATTTTCCTAATAAGTGAGCTAAGTGATAATTTTCCGCACGCAAAAGGCGGTGTTCGGATAAGCTTTAAGTGCGGGAAAGACACTTTGCGCAAGTGTTTGGAACAATATTTTTTCTACGAGTGTTACAAATTTTACAAACCTTTTGCCTATTTATATAGGTAGGTTCTAAGCGTGGGTAAAACAATATTTCTCACTATAATCACTTATTGCACAGGTAGCAACTTCACTGCTAGTTGGTACTCTTTCGCTTGTATCGCTTCGTTCGCTGTTGGAATTAGAACTGCCGCGGCCGTGTGAGTGGTCTTTATATAGGCCGAGCGCGTCAACTTTGAATCTCTCGAAATTTCGAGCAACTACGAGACTGATCATTTCTAGAATCGTTAAAAAGAATCAATGGACATGCAGCACCATCTGGTGGCCTTGTGGGTAGTCGTGATCGCGAGTTCACAGCGTGGATCTCTTCTAACTAGGTAAGAATTCTGGCCGAACAAACTTTTAAAAAAATGACAGAGTCTGATGCTCAAACTTAAACTGCTGGCGATCTACCTCAATATTTTTAGACTACTTACGATCGACTCTTAGAGGCTGCAAGTATGTGTGATGCAGGGTTGCACGTTGATACATACCCCCTACCTACCTACCCAGATAGCATATATAGATATTAACTTTCCGCAGAATATACATTATTTTAGTCAAGGTTTGGGTTAGGTTTAGTTAGGTTCCTCTCTACAATATCAATGAAAAAACGCATAGTTATTCAAAATTTCGAGTTTATTAGTTGCTACAAAACAAAAGAGTTACATATGGTGTTAAACTTAACTAAGGAGTGACTTTGGATGTTGAAGCGTGGCACTGCATGTCCTCAGCATACGTTTCATAAGATGGTACGTAACCACTGAGTGCTAATCGCAAGCATGATGACATATGATCGTCAGTTAATCGATTGCGATCTTTTGACTTAATTATCTTCATTTCAGAAAATGCAGACACGCACAAGTAAGTTGACCCAAACATTGCTGTCAGTTGAAGAGAGATTTGCCTTAGATTCGGATATTTATCTTTAGATATAAAACACCAGAAATTTGTATCAAATGCTGTAGCTTTGAGATGTATATCTGATATATTCTGCACCAACTCATTTTCAACAGAACATGAGTTCATATTAAACTGACTTGCTATTTCAGTAGCTAATTCCTCAATGTTTTTACATGAAAAAGGATAACTCATAAATGATGCTACAAACGCATTTCGAATTGTCCCAAAATATTTGATAATTCAGCCTCATACGTATCATAATTCAACTGAGGAATCCTTGCTTTCAAAGACAGAAAATGTTTCAGATCCTTTCTTTTCAGTTGATCTATCATAAGTTGCAATTTACTTTTGAATGCGTTTACTGCGCTAATCATCTCAATAACAGTTTTTCCTTTACCCTAAAGCTCCAAGTTAATGGTGTTTAAGTGCATTGCGATGTCAGTCAAAAATGCCAAATCAGTCAGCCATTTTTCGTTTTTCAACATCTGAGTGTCATCACCTCTTTCATCTAGAAAAGCTGTTATTTCGGGCAATAATTCTTGAAATCTTTCTAGAAATTTTCCGCGACTCAACCACCTGACGTCCGTGTGAAGAACTAAATCAGTGTGTTCAGCTGACTCCCTATATTCCAACTGCAACTTAGAGAGCCGCCGTTGCAAGCTACATGCACGGATGGAATTCACAATTTTTGTTGCAATGCCCATAATTTCTTCCGTGTTTAAAACTTTTGAACACAAAACTTGTTGATGTATAATGCAATGGATTGAAAGAAATGAAGGGAAATCTTCATTAGCTCGACACAATGCCACAAAACCGTTTTTGTTTCCATTCATTGCTGGTGCTCCATCGGTTGTAATGCACACTAATTTATATACTGGTAGCTTGTAGTTTTTTTACAAAATTGAAGAAAACGTCATATATATCTTCGCCACGGGTCTTCCCCTTCAGAGGAATGATTGTCAAAAATTCTTCCTTAGCCAACATGTCATTAAATACCATCCGAATAAAAATACACAGCTGGGCAGTGTCTGTCATATCGGTGGATTCGTCGTTTTTAGTTTATCTGCCATGTCCTGACTCATGACTTCAATACGCCTTGCCTAATAGCAGACATGATTTCTGTTTTATTTTTAAAATCTCCAAATAAAGTCTCACCCGCTTCAATAAATGCTTCCTTCACAACCGATCCATCTTCGAATGGTTTCTTGTGTTTCGCCAATATATGAGATATTTTAAATGACGCGATCGTAGCAGCTTTTGATTGTTTGGCTGGTCTTGTGAACATGGTTTGTTCTTTTTTCAAACAAGATATCAAATCACGTAATTTTCGTTTTCTTAATTCACTCTGTGGCGGAAAATCCTTTTCATAGTTTTTATGAACCGTTTTATGATGCCTCTCTAAGTTACCACGCTTAGGCTTTGCAAATGACGCACGACAAATAAGACAAATGCACTTATACTTCACCATACAAAACAAAAATTCTTCCTCCCAATCGTTATTAAAATGATACGTTTTAGATTTCTTCGCTGCACTCATTTTGTACTATTTAATAATAAAGTTTGTATCGACGTAGTATTGCCTTCAAGTTGCAATTCAGAATGACTCCAATTCCTGCAGGCGCAACATTTATATCGGCGTGAACGAAAGTCTCGAATGTTCCCGTCAAACGCGCCGCCCGAAATTTCTAGAAAAGCGGCAAGAATAAAAAACGCGGCTTTTCTTTGACAAGTAGCGCGCGTTCCTTTGATAAAGCCGCCTTTTGCCGCTAGCAGAGTGTTATTTTATTACGTAATAAATTTTTGTAGTTTAGTTAAGTACCTACTTATCAAAAAAAAAAAAATTTTTCTTCTCGAGATCCTGGTCTTATATATCCTTTTATATAAGACTGTTGCTATGGTGTCATGAGGCTGCCCTTATCGAGCTGCATACTATGGATTTTGATCAAACAAAAGCCGAAAACCGCAACTCCTTCATCCGTATTGAAAATATTTCATTTTGAATTTTCCAGTAAAAATTTGGTGCACTTCGAAGTTCGAGAAGGTTATATAACAGTGTCCTAAATTTTGTATCCTGAAGTCACATTAACTCTGGTTTGTAGATTAGTGTAACGTAGTCGCAACGCAAAGATGGTAAACATAGTTCATAGATTTAGTTGCGTTGCGAGTGCCTGCCTCTTCTGAATTGGACGTGGTTAACAACAATTTTGACAGTCAAATATATCACTATTTTCCCGATCATGGTGTTTTTTTTATTTTGCTTTTAGTCATATTTTGATAAAATTTTCCTGTATTAAAGAAAAAAATGGACGATCAAACAATTCTAGGGGTACTTCCTACGTCGAGCTTGCGTTGATACACATCATCTTAATCTTCTCAATCTTAACAAAATCTCTTAATTTTTTGCGTGAATATTTGAAATTGTATAAAACCACCTATAATAAATAAATGTTTATTCATTCACGTTATGTTGCAGTCAAGAAAAATCAAAAGAAATAATTATTTTATAAAAAAATTAACTATTATAAAAAACCCGGTAATGAAAGTTGCATCACAAAAAGTTCCTATATTGTGGAATTAAGAACATCCCTATAAATAGCCAACTGCTCTAAAGTTTGGAGAGGCTATTCGAGCCGATTGAACTGCCTGGACATTTCAGCTCGAAATTAGGACTTCTGGTATTTCTTCATCCGAACTATCCATTTTAAGCAGAATTACTTTTTTGAAGTTTTTTTCAAATGACTGAATGTTTGTATTTTGGTTGACATAGCAAAAATATTGAAATTCTCAAAATTGTAAGGTGGCAAAGAGAACTTATTGTTGTCTTATTTGACACTGACAAGTAATGATACAGATCGTTTAATTATTTTTCAAATTATGGTACTCTAAGTAAATTTGGCTAAATTCTCTAGATGCGTAACAAAGAACACGAACATCTTTATTTTTTGAAAATTATTTAATGCTGAAAACCTTAAAATATCTAAAAGTCCTGTTTAAAGACGATAATTCTGCGAATAAAAAATGCAAATGAGTGCGCAAAATAGTTACTTCGCGCACGCTCGTAGAAAAATCTATTATGGTCCAAAAGCTCATTTTTAAGAATGCACTTAGGCAATTCATTCATCTTCCCAACCGCTCTCGAATTTTCTCGAACACAAACCAACACGGTATAATTTCCTTGGTTCCCGCAGAAGAGAGCACATGGACGCACACGCTTTCTTTACGCGTCTCTTCCGCATTATCCTTTCAGCACTTGCGCGAATATTTTCCTGCCATCTCATCGTCATCGAGTCGACACAGGACTCGCTCTTCGGGATCACATGCGGCGGCTTCGCCCGACTGTTGCCGAAAGCCACAAATATATCCTCTTCGGGATCGGGCAGATAGGTTAGTGTGTTCAACGTTTTATCGTTCTAGCACAGTCGAAACTATGTCGCTATAACTTGTCCGCCGCCGTTCTACCGAAACAGTTATTACGTAATATTATGTCATCGCAACTATAGGAGCCCCCTATTCGTTAGGCCACCGTCAATACGAGAAGTACTGCGGTGCTATGTGATTTTTTGATAGTGATACTTTTTACACGCGGGTTCTGAGACGGTTTAATTTCAGGAAGAGAGAAGTGCAGTACAGTTTATTTTTTTTTAAATCACTTATCGAAAAAAAAAGGCTGGAGATTTAGTAACAAAACTAAATCACAGTCGTTCGAAACACGTTTTTATAGATCCAAAAAAAAAATCACTTTATCGACTGACATTTAGCCAAAATTAAAATAAGTAAAGCCGGTGTTGAATTTCTCCCATAATTCAAATAATTCTATTGTCTTTTTTTTTGTACGGTTTAAATAAATTGAAAAGGACATTTTTGAGGACTGAATATATTGAAGAAAAAAATGGTGCTATAAACTAAATTAATTTTTTTTCGTGAAGGTGGCCGATGAGTAAAGACGCGTTGGCAAATTCGGGGGTGGTTTGAAAGAAAATGGGAAAAAAGGCGAGGAAGACGAGATGGCGAGCACTAGACATTGCCGGTATGTGCCTATTTTTTTTTTTAATTTTATTTCCAATATTGGCTTTAATTTAAGTTTACATTATGCAAAGGAAAGTTTTGAGTTTTTAGCGTTTATTATAGATACTTGGGTACTTTAAAAAACGGAGCTATTTACCAGTGATTTTTTTAGGAGTGTTCGGTCACGTGATTGTAGTATACGCATCCATTATTGGCAATTAAAACTTTCTGTACCCTGTTAGTGTACCTTTGACCTATCGGAATGGGATATTTTCGATTTGTTTTATTATGCAATAACAATTTGAATTATAATTTTCAATGCAATAAAATTAAATTACCATTGCCTAATGAACTTTTTCCATGTTATAATTATTATCGAATTAGTTTTACATGAAGGTCATTTTTTTTTAAATCACAACCAATTTTAATGATTGAGGTTGATAGGCGTGATATAATTTTTTTTTGAAAGTCAATTGTTCCCCATTTTGCTGCTATGAGATTGTTGAATAATTTTTGTCATTTTAAACGTTATACCTACCTACGAATAGTTTTCGCTGATCAAAAATTAGATTGTTCCAATGATAATATTTAGCTGTATCCTAAAAATAGGAAAACTTTTAAACAATAAATTTTTTTTCCTAGATTATTGTGCAAACGTTGACTGAAAAACAATAAATGTCTTTATTCTATAGAACGGTTATATGAATTATTTCTCTACTTTTCTTGATTTTTGTATAATCTAAAAGTATCACCGCTACGTTTATCATCTAGAATTATCCAAAGCAGCTAAGTTAGTATATACATGGTGTTTCACTTAGAACTCCAAACGGGCGGAACGGGATTGTCAAAATTTGGTAAAAATCGGTTACTTGATGGGATAAAATGTAATTATTTACGCCTAAAAGAAAAACGACGTCGTCAGCAATATAGGCGTCGCGACGCCATGAAAAATAAGACGTTTGCTAGAAATTTAAAAGTTAGAATTCAAAAATAAATCTATTTCTTAGACGTTTTCGTTATACTGGTTGCTGAAATATACAGGGTATTTCATTTAAATTCCAAATGTCGATTTCTAAATTACCTAGTAGGAATATCAAAATTAACTAAACAGTAACTTTTTATTTGAGTAAATTGTATTTATTAAGATCTGAAACAAGCGTCGCGATGCCAAGAAAAAAACCAAAACAATTATAGACACTTGTTTTAATCAAAATTATCTTTTTTTTATTTTTTGATAAAATGTGCCCCAAAATTACTTAATTAAAAAAAACAAAATTTTACTAAAAAACCCGTTACATCTCAGAAACCAATATAGCAATCAGTTTCAATTCAATCAACAAAACGTCTTAGAAATACAAGTCATATAATTAAAATTTTTGACTTTTGAAGTTTCTAGAATTCCTTCATTTTTGTTCTCCGTCTATACTGATGACGTTCCCGAATTTGTTTTAGCTCTTATTAATACTTCCTCAATTAAAAAGTTGCTAGAGTAGGATTTAAGTTGTTTTTGCTATGTTCTTAACAAATTAGAAACAAGATTTTAAGTATTTAGCGTAATTTTTTTTATTTTCTGCCTAGTGCTGAAACCTGGTTTTAATATTTGAAGTTTTTTTTATTTTAAATTTTGTTTTATTCTGTTAATTTGCGAGAAATCGACGTTTGAAATGTAAGTGAAACACTCTGTATATGTCATTAGCAAGTATAATAATCAAGTTGATCCATATGACAAAAATGTCCTAGAAATAGACTTATTTTTTAATATTCTTGTAATTCTTTTGTCTTTTCTTGGCGTGATTTTTTAAAATGGGTTAATTTCTCTTTTGTTTTATTTTGAAAAAACTACTTACCATTACCAACTTTTTACACTACCTTATAGGAAGCAACTGAAAGTAAATGACTGAATATTGTTTAAAATTTGATAATTAATATATTTTTCAAATGAATGGATTTCTGTTTATCAGGTTTTTCGTTTTTCCAGAATATTTAAATGTGGCAACGTACTACTTAGTTTTAATTTACAGAAAATATTTGCTAGGTATAGAATTTTTTCTAACATTCTTTATCATTGGAGTGACTATAAAAAACTTTAACTATAAAAAACCGTAGTTGAGGTTTTTTACACCTAGGAACAATGAAAAACAAACAATGTCATTGATTTATAAATATTATGCATGTTTTTACAGTTTTAAATCGTGGATTTAACAATATGATCCTATTCAGTTTTAGATCAGGATGCTCAGGTGTAATTAAAAATAGGCAACAAATGTTTTTAAGCAAAAATATGCTGGAAACTATAAAAAAGCCAATTTTAAATAACCAATAAATGGAATACCTTTAGGACTGTTCGGTTTTGTTTGTTGTTGGGTCCAGTATTGTGTACTTTTGACCTTGACAGTATTTGATTTCTAATATTGTGCAATTCATTATTGGAATTTTCTAACTCGTCGTAATGTTTGCTTGGAAGATTATGATATTGCATTTGATACCGCGTTACACAAATAATATGTAGTTGTGCTAATACTATTTTTTTTTAAAGTTGGTTTGCATATATGGTTAAATTTCTTATTATTTTTACCAAATTCTAGGACCGAGATTATTATTAATTGTTCCAAATACCTGCTTTCTCTTAAAACGATGAGATTCTTAATATATGCATATACAGTTTGCCTGAAAAAAAATTAATTCATGATTTAAAATTGTGATTTTTTAATCAACATTAAGAAACTCAAAATGTCCCTCACAACAACAAATTCTGTCATTTGTGTAGATTCGACTGAAAATCGTTATATGGAAGTATATAAAAAAGCGAATTATATTTAGTCAACATTTAAAAATTCAAAATGGCGGCGGGGCATGGCAGACAAATTTTATGTGCGTAAATTCGGCGGAAAACCAGTTTTTTGGAGGTTTAAGAATGTAAATTATGAATTTTTGACCAGGACTTATAATCACTTTCGATGTGGTCCGAACCTGCTGACCCATTAGACATTTTGCTTACCTTTAATAGGGGTGAGAGTTCTGATGCTATTTAACATCAACCGAACTATCACCTCTATTAACGGTCAGCAAAATTTCGGGTCAGCAGGTTTTGGCAAAATTGAAAGTGATTATAAGTCCTGGAAAGAAAGGGGGGCTGTAAAAAATTGCAAAAAGTGAAAATAATATTAAGTAGGATGGGAACTACCCTGTATACAAACCTTGTATGCCCTGGAAAGAAACGGGGC
>JAUTXW010002823.1:0-105000 GCA_030620095.1 Kuschelorhynchus macadamiae | reverse complement strand
ACCTACCTAGGTAGGGTGTACCGTAGCATATATAGATATTAGCTTTCCGCACAATATACATTATTTTAGTCAAGGTTTGGGTTAGGTTTAGTTAGGTTCTTCTCTACAATATCAATGAAAAAACTCATAGTTATTCAAAATTGCGAGTTTATTGGTTGTTACAAAACAAAAGAGTTACATATGGTGTTAAACTTAACTAAAGAGTGACTTTGGATGTTGAAGCGTGGCACTGCATGTCCTCAGCATACTTTTCATAAGATGGTACGTAACCACTGAGTGCTAATCGCAAGCATGATGACATATGATCGTCAGTTAGTCGATTGCGATATTTTGACTTAATTATCTTCATTTCAGAAAATGCAGACTCGCACAAGTAAGTTGACCCAAACATTGCTGTCAATTGAAGGGCGAGCCTTAGATTCGGATATTTATCTTCAGATATAAAACACCAGACATTTGTATCAGATGCTGTAGCTTTGAGATGTATATCTGATATAATCTGCACCAACTCACTTTCAACAGAACATGAGTTCATATTAAACTAACTTGCTATTTCAGTAGCTAATTCCTCAATGTTTTTATATGAAAAAGGATAACTCATAAATGATGCTACATTTGCCAATGCCCAAAATATTTGATAATTCATACGTATCATAATTCAACTGAGGAATCCTTGCTTTCAAAGACGGAAAATGTTTTAGATTCTTTCTTTTCAGTTGATCTATCATAAGTTGCAATTTACTTTTGAATGCGTTTACTGCGCTAATCATCTCAATAATAGTTTTTCCTTTACCTTGAAGCTCCAAGTTAATGGTGTTTAAGTGCATTGTGATGTCAGTCAAAAATGCCAAATCAGTCAGCCTCTTTCGTCTAGAAAAGCTGTTATTTCAGGCAATAATTCTTGGAACCTTTCTAGAAATTTTCCGCGACTCAACCACCTGACGTCCGTGTGAAGAACTAAATCAGTGTGTTCAGCTGACTCCCTATCTTCCAACTGCAACTTAAAGCTCCGCCGATGCAAGCTACGTGCACGGATGGAATTCACAATTTTTGTTGCAATGAGGAGAAATCTTCATTAGCTCGGCACAATGCCATAAAACCGTTTTTGTTTCCAGTCATTGCTGGTGCTCCATCGGTTGTAATGCACACTAATTTATATATTGGTAGCTTGTAGTTTTTTACAAAATTGAAGAAAACGTCATATATATCTTCGCCACGGGTCTTCCCCTTCAGAGGAATGATTGTCAAAAATTCTTCCTTAGCCAACATGTCATTGAATACCATCCGAATAAAAATACACAGCTGGGCAGTGTCTGTCATATCGGTGGATTCGTCGAACTGTAAAGAAAAGTATGTACATTCCATGATATCATTTTTTAGTTTATCTGCCATGTCCTGACTCATGACTTCAATGCGCCTTGTGACGGTCAGACGAGATAACTGAAGTTCTCTAATAGCAGACATGATTTCTGTTTTATTTTTAAAATCTCCAAATAAAGTCTCACCCGCTTCAATAAATGCTTCCTTCACAACCGATCCATCTTCGAATGGTTTCTTGTGTTTCGCCAATATATGAGATATTTTAAATGACGCGATCGTAGCAGCTTTTGATTGTTTGGCTGGTCTTGTGAACATGGTTTGTTCTTTTTTCAAACAAGATATCAAATCACGTACTTTTCATTTTTTTAGTTCACTCTGTGGCGGAAAATCCTTTTCATAGTTTTTATGAACCGTTTTATAATGCCTCTCTAAGTTACCACGCTTAGGTATTGCAACTGACGCACGACAAATAAGACAAATGCACTTATCCTTCACCATACAAAACAAAAATTCTTCCTCTCAATCGTTATTAAAATGATACGTTTTAGATTTCTTCGCTGCACTCATTTTTGTGCTATTTAATAATAAACTTTGTATCGACGTAGTATTGCCTTCAAGTTGCAATTCAGAATGACTCCAATTCCTGCAGGCGCAACATTTATATCGGCGTGAACGAAAGTCTCGAATGTTCCCGTCAAACGCGCCGCCCGAAATTTCTAGAAAAGCGGCAAGAATAAAAAACGCGGCTTTTCTTTGACAAGTACCGCGTGTTCCTTTGATAAAGCCGCCTTTTGCCGCTAGCAGAGTGTTATTTTATTACGTAATACATTTTTGTAGAAATATTTTCTTCTCGAGATCTGCTCAAAAAGCACTCGCGATCGACCGTTTGGGCACCCCTGCTCTAATGCAAAACTGGCACATTTTTGTAATCTTTGAATAACTTTAAAAAGAACCATTGGTCTCATACGCAGATTTCGAGAGACTAAATTAATTGCCTCTCGAAGTTCTACTATGCCGTCATATCGTGTTTTATATACTTTATATATTTTGTATATAGCTCCATAAAAAAAATTGAGAGATCTGGAGATCGTGGAGGCCATATAACAGGTCCGTTGGTACCTATCCATCTTTGAGGAAAGTTATTATCAAGAACTTACCTTTGGAAATATAATTCCGAGGCTTCTTCAGAATTCTCATTACTCTGTATAAAATATACCAGCATATCATATTTTTCATGATTTTCATACGTTGCCATTATTTGAAGAAATTGATAAATATCAATTAAATAAAAATAGCAAAAGAACGTTTATAAACTGCTTTGTAAACCAAAAGTCGATCCAAAAACTGAGAGAATATTTGACATTTATTTTTGTTGTCATAAAAAATAGCCATAGCCTACTATTAAAGTATGCATTTAATTTCAGAAAATTGTCATTTATTTCCGTGTTTCTAAGAAAATGTGCATACTATTATATATTTTTGAAAAAGTAAAAAAAAGACAAAGTTTATATTCTATAAATATACAGGGTGTTCCATTTAAAAAAATAAAGTAGGGTCCGATAACTTTTTGACCTGACCCTGTATACTAATTCCGACGGCGGAATTGACTTATGTTATATAAGAAACGGTTTTCAAAATTTCGATAAGTGGGATACGAGGGGTGCCTGAAAATGCAACGTTTTCAATTTAGTCCTGTATCTTAAAAATTAAAAGGTATTGGAAAATTTTCTTAACGGCATCTTTATTTTTAGGAAAGAGTAGCAAACTGTTGGGAAAACCTCACCTGTACCTGTACATAGTTTTTTTAATCATTCAGCTGTATATAAGGTCTGGTTACAAAAAAGATGCTAGAGAAACGAAGTTATTGATCTCGCATATTAAACGATATTTTTAGTAATGCATCAGAACCCTTCTGTAATTCAGAATTAAGTAATAGATAATAAATGATACTATGGAACCTAGATTAATCTAGACAACTGTAATCAATCTAAATCGAAATCGTCACAAATGTTTACCTTTAGAATTCCAGGAACTGCTAAAAATTCGAGTACGCTATCTAATTGCTTTTTACGCGAATTAATATTTAATGATTTAGTGCCAGTGATAAGAATCACTAACGTAATTTAAAACGTGTTCATCAAGGTCTTCATTTTTTTTTGACACGGAGATCGAACTGGATTTGTATCAAGACGATCGGACACGCCTTCGTTTTTTAAAGGTGATTAACCCTGTATGGAGGAAAAAAAGGCAGGAAAAGGAGATTGCATGAGTTTATTTTTTAAGTCAGTATAAAACGTTCAGGTTGTTGTTTAATGACGTAATTTTTATATTAAATAAGTCATGGTTACATGTGGATGCTGATAGATTTAATCATTAGTGAACATTTTGATTTGGGTTGTTTAAAAATATATTTCTAAATAAATTGTATTTCAAAAGAAATTAAATTAATTCTTATTGACCGATGAATAAAAAAATTTCGCGAATATGTTGTTTTTTTGTTAAAGATTATCGGAAAGTCATTGTTTCTTCATGTTTTATTTTTCTCTGTTTAGAAAAAAATTATCTTTCTATTTATTTAAAAAGTCTGTAGTCTGAAAACTGTAAACATTCTGATATTTTATTATAAAACATATTACATTCTATTTCGACATTTTTTTTCAAAATACACAAAGTTATTTTATTAAAAGACGGCATGTTTTTCACGGTCAACTCCATATTTGTTTTTGGCTGAACATCCGACTTTGATAAGGCTTCTGTCGGTGACCCACATCGACCTGTCACACTGCTGATTAATTATTTTTTTAAGTTTACTCTAAACCCACTCAAGAAGTTTTATCATTGTTCGTACTTATTACTAGAACATGTAGATATCCTTAGAAGAGGTAGGGGCATCATTACTATTATGTGGTATCTGCAGGGTTGTCAGATTTTGGAAATGAAAAAGGGGAACACAGAAATCGGAGACCGGTAATATTGAAAATAATTCGCTTTTTTTGACGTGTCAAAATCGCATTAAAATATTGAAAATTAGGTTTTGACAGATATGTGTGTCAAAAGCACGAATTTTTGATAATGATTAAAGATTACACTGTCGATGAGTCGCGGTCGTGTCACCGACTAGAATTATTTTTGTTGATTTGAAGTTTCAGTTAACCGACATCTCTGTGACCAAACCAAACTGTCATCATTGTGAAAAGGGTGACAAATGGAGACTAATATTTAAAAAGCGAGACTTTTTATCTAGGAAGCCAAAAGCGGGACAATCCCGCGTAATCGGGACGTCTGGCAATCTGTTGAGGTGAGAAGGTGTGTCGTGTCTTGTGCTAAAGCATTCAGTATTAGTTTTACAGGATTTAATTTCACGTTTTTTTTTCTGATTTGATCCTACTGCTACTGCGCCATTTAGGAATGTGTACTTATTTTTGTGTCTCGCTTCTTCTGTAGTTTTTTATCTGATTGCCATCAAATTCTGGTCATAAATCGAGGGTCATAATAATATGGGGGGTTACATTTTGGAATAATTATAATATGGCGGAGCAAAATGGCGATCTTACAAAATAATGTACTAAATAGCAACATCTGTTGAGCCGCAATTAAATCTTTTGTTAAAACATAAAATTTGGTAATATCGGAGTTACATTTTGGCAAAAATCTAATATGGCAGAACAAAATGGCGGCCACACAAAATAATGTAATAAAGAGTAATGTCTGATCAGTTGAAATTAAATATTTTGTTAAAACACCCGAGTGAAAATACATTTTGGTATGTTCTTGTTTTGCAGGTCAAATCAGCCTTCTTCAGTGATTTTTTGTCTGATTGACTTTACATTTTGGTCATAAATCCAGGACCATAATAATATGGTAAAAGAAAAGTCTAATACGGCGGAACAAAATGGCGTCCTCACGAAATATATAAATAGGCATTATTGAGAAACTACGGATCGGACTGATAACATGTTTGTATAAATCCATTATAGCTGTACAATATGGCGGCCCAATAAAAGGTTTAAATACTCGGTAACATTACAATACCAGGAATAAAACCCTCCTTTTACGGAGGAAAATAATAAAGGACATAATTATATTTAAAAGATTTTATTTAATTTCACTTTTATGTTAGTGAGTTAGTTACTTATGTGTGTTTGGGGCATATCTTGCAAGTAACATTTGAAGCAGTTCCCGTTATCGGGATTGACAGAGATTTGGTATACACGCATAAACCCGATGACAATACAATATTATGGTATCCAATCGTGTATAAGACATACAGGGTGCATAGAAAATAATGCTGAAAAATACAAAAGAAAATAATGTAAACAATATTTAAAAAAAAAAAGCTGTGATTTATAAACTGAAAAGTTTATTAATTAGAAGTTAAAAATTTTAATATTTTTTTAAAAGCTTGAGGCGTCTGACGTCATCACACTTGAAATAAACCTCAATATATTATAAATAAAAGCTTTTTTTAAATATTTTTTTACATTTATTTTAATACATAAATAATGAACAGTAATGAACAATAAATAATAATAATATAGTTTATAGGATTTTTATAGTTATTACCAAATAATTATATGCATGTACAGGTTGTCCGTTCTTGGTTGCAAAAGCAGGGTATCTCGCTTATTTTTAAAGATAGAACCTTGCGGTTTTCACGAACCTGAGCTAATTTTTTGTGAAACTCATGAAGCCGTAAACAAAATTTTCATAGCCTTCTTCGTTTATGAGATACAGGGCGAAATAGAAAATTTTGCATTTTGGGACCCCCCTCGTATCTCGGTTATCCTTTAACTTAACGCAAAGGGAAAAATAGCTGCTTATGCAGTTTTTTACGCTGGATCCAGTGGCGTAGTCATATTTTTCATTTGAGTTGTTATTTTTTAGATATGACCCAAAGTTGTGTTTTTTTTAAATGGGACACCCTGTATATTTGTCCAGAAATTGATTTGTCCTTTTAAAAGCTTCTTTAATAAATATATAATAGTATGGGTCTATTTTAATAAACAACAACAAAAATCCTAATTTTTATAATTATCATCCCAAATTTTTCAGTAGGCCATGCAAAACGATGCCGTTTTCTTTTGTTTTCTTGGAAGAAGTGACATTTCCCAATTTTGTACGCGTATATAAAATATAGCTCTAGTTTTTTGTATTTATTTATTTATTGTGTAAAAATATATTTGTATTATTATGGAAGAAAACCAAACTTTCGAACATTATGAAAAGTACGATATGTTAGCTTGTTTTATATTAAGTAATGAAAATGTTGAAGCGGCTTCTGAGATGTCTTTTAACAGGTAAATTGTTAATTTTTAGGTATGTTGAAATACTATTGCTTAATTTTTATTTAGATATCCAGAAAGGAGGCAACCTAATATATCCACTTTTTATCGGATAAAAAAGAATTTACTTAATCACGGATCATTTATCAAACCTCGTACGAAAACATATAATAAAAAAAATCGGGAGGCTGAGGAAATTACGGTTTTGGCTAATGCAGAAGCTTACCCTACAAACTCTTGTAGGGCCAGTGAAAAGAGCATAGGGATTCCAAAAACTAGAGTTTAAGAAATTCTAAAAAAGCGCAAATACCACCCATACAATATTCCCTAGAAGACAGGTTTGGTCTAAATGTGTCCTACTTCATATTAGGAACACATATAAAATTTTATATATTTGAGGGAAATCTAACAGTCAATCGCTATATAGAAATTTTATATTTGAGGCAGCTATATAGAAATTTTAGAGGCCTGAATTACTTGACGATGTTCCTCTAGCGCAAATTAACGAAATTTATTTTCAACAGGACGGTGCTCCTGCACACAATTCTGGACAATAATTTTACCAATCAATGGATCGGAACAAATGAACCTAAAAGATGGCCCCCTAGGTCCCCAGATTTATCGATTTTAGATTTCTTTCTATGGGGATATCTGGAAAATAGAATTTACAAAGACCACTATGATAATGTCCAAGATTTAGGAAATGCAATAAGAGAAAATTTTCGCTATTTACAAAATCATCCCGTTATTTTGCTTAATTCCCTAAAACGAATACGAAAATTGTGCGAAGCATGCATAGAACAAAATGGAAATCAGTTTGAACAGTTCTTTTGATTTCCTTGGTTACTGTAGTTCTTATACGACAGTTGATTTTTACTGAAAGGCTTGTTACGTAATAATTTATTACTGTTTTGTTCTTGTGTTACATAAATCTAGGTAGGTGGTACTTTTTTGGTGCGAAATTATCAATACATATTTTGATAAATAAATTTAATTACATATTTATTTTGATTTATTGTTAGGATGTAGATATTGTTAACGACTTTAAATAAAAGGCAGCATTGTTTTGCATGGCCTACTGCAAAATTTGGGATGATAGTTATAAAAATTAGGATTTTTGTTGTTGTTTATTAAAATAGATCCATACTATTATATATTTTTGAGAAGCTTTTAAAAGGACAAATCAATTTCTGGACAAATATTCGGGGTGTCCCATTTAAAAAAACACAACTTTGGGTCATATCTAAAAAATAACAACTCAAATGAAAAATATGACTACGCCACTGGATCCAGCGTAAAAAACTGCATAAGCAGCAATTTTTCCCTTTGCGTAAGTTAAAGGATAACCGAGATACGAGGGGGGTCCCAAAATGCAAAATTTTCTATTTCGACCTGTATCTCATAAACGAAGAGGGCTATGAAAATTTTGTTTACGGCTGCATGAGTTTCACAAAAAATTAGCTCAGGTTCGTGAAAACCGCAAGGTTCTATCTTTAAAAATAAGCGAGATACCCTGCTTTTGCAACCAAATCCGGACAACCTATACAGGGTGTTACAAAATCGATGAGATAGCACTGGTATTTCAAAAATCGTAAGAGATACGAGGTTGGTTAATTTAGAACAAAGTTGCGCAATTTAATCTCAAATAATATGTAGTTGATAAAGTTGAAAAATTCCTATTACTTCTGGAGATATACAGATCCAAAATTCGTCATTTTCCTTTTTAATTCTTTTCAGGCGGCATTTAAAGATATATTGTAAAATCCATTTTACGTTTTATAACCACTTTTCTTCTTTAGAAGATGGTGAACTCGGATTTCTTCGTCGAGGTCTCAACACCAACATCTTTTTTTTTAAATACGGACCTGATTTTTTTTATTTCGTTTCTAACACGCCCTTGACGTCTCAAAACCAATTATGTAATGCACTTATACATTTAGAGTATTTGTGAATTTGGCAACGTTCTGGTTTTCCGTCTCTCTCTAACACATTGTCTTTTAAGGAAAAATCCTCGGGAAAATCTTAAATCTTCTGTTCAAACATTAATCGTGATACATCGTTGATTTTGGGAGATCGAACCCTTGTTGAAAATTAAATAAAAAGTCCGTATTTAAAAAAATTAAGTTGAACGAATATTTTCGAAAATTGCCGGAATTTTTCAACTCAGCGGTATTATTCTACATAAAATTGCTTAACTTTATCTTAAGTATTACCTTTCAACAAACATGAATTGATCCATCTGTATTTGCTGCAGTGTATTTTTTAAATAAGTTTTTTTTCTCACGGAATAACAATGTCGTCGGGCTTAGGAGAGAAAATATCCGAAATTCTACCACGAATTATTGGGGAAACGATAAAAGGCACTATTATATATCTTGTTATCTCAGTGTCAACAAGGTTGAGGATGATAACAGCTGAACCTGCAGACACGATGCTTTGAAACGTCTTATCGTTTTCTGGAAACTACATAAAATTTTATTTTTGATAGTGGTGTTTAAAGATTTAGATTAAAGTCAGAGACAGCAAAGCATCTTAAGTCTATCATAAATAATACTGTTTAAGGGCAAAGGATATCTTGCTTTTAAGATCTAGGTGTTAATAATAGCGTTATCACCCAGTTTGCTTTTAAGGAATGAGGTAGGCTCAAGTGGAAACTAACGGGCGTATTTTCCTCACCCAAGGTCCTTTCTTACCTGCGTTGGGGAAAGGGTTCGATTATATCATGACAGGTAAAGTGCGGGACACGAATGAAAACCGGGCGGAGTCAATCGGTTTAGGAAGGTCGGTCAAGAAATCTTTTTAAACTAGTGGTCGTCGTTCTTTAAATAATATAGCACTCCTCTTTGACTATACGCACTTCAGATAATTAAAAAATGTAACTATGCTTAATGAACCTTTATCTATATTTGTCTGTTTTCTTTCGTGTACCGTGTTTCTATATCTCTTTTGTGTTGCAAAAACGGCGAACTTTCGAATTTTAAAATGGTTTAATTTTGATTTCTCTTTATCGATTTACCTATAAATATATTTTTTCTTGAGTTCTGTCATTAACGGTTCCCGGGCTACTGCCTACGTCCACTATTATTGGACGACCCAGTATAGTGATACGCGATTTACAATTCCAGATTTTGCAAGGGCAGCCAGCATCAGATCTAGTGAACGAGATATATCAAAATTTTAATTTATGCAGTTCGACTTTGGGCTACTCGGGTATGCCAAAAGTGGCCGTCTGTCTGCGTTTGTCGTATTACTTTATACAGGGGCCGTCATTGTGAAGTACTGTACAGGGCGTTTCCTCATTGCGTGCTGATGTTAAAGGGGATGTTTTTATGTCCTACAAGTCTTAACTTTTGAGATACAGGATGCTAAAGTTTAAAAAGAAAACATTTTTTTTCATCCCAATTCTGATACTATTGTAGATAACTGCATGAAATTTGATATAAATGTTCTATGCATTAAGGAGCATACGGATTTACCCAGGTTAATTACATATGCACGCCACTGGTAGAAATTTCAAAAATTGATTGATAATAAAAAATGCCCTTTTATGCGTAAAAGACGTGTATCAAATTTCACACAGTTATTTATCTATAATAGCATCAGAATTAGGATTAAAAAAAAAAAATTTTTTTAAAACCCTGTATCTCCAAAGTTAGGACCTTTAGGTTCATATTAAACTTTTTTCTTAAAAAGGTCCAAGAATCACCCCCCTTTAACATTAGCACGCAATTAGGAAACGCCCTGTATAGTACTTCACAATGAAGTCCCCTGTACAAAGTAATATGACAGAAGGAGACAAACGGTCACTTTTGGCATACCCGAATAGCCCAAAGTCGAACTGCATAAGTTAAAATTTTGATAAATCTTGTTCACTGGAATCAGTGCTGGCTCCCCTACTATAACTACATTGATGTGTTAATTTTGGAAAAATATGAGTTCTGTAGTCTTTCAAATATTAATTACAATATTAGATTGAACAGAGAATTAATTATTTTAAAGCAGTTTATTGACAGCTACTTTATGAACAATTTTACAAGATATATAAAAAAAAACTAAGCCATTTTTGAGGTTGACGGCTGTGATTCTAATGGTTCGATTCCTTCTAAATCGTTGTCTTCCTCTGAAAATGATGAGGTTTCGTCGTCACTACTTGAAGATTCCAGTGTGATAACTAATTCATCAATAACCGTTTCAATTTTGCCATCTACTTCCCAGTATTTATCTTTAACAGAACGAGCATGTTTAACATACGATTTCTAATTTTCAGCCGATATTGAGTCAATATACTTTTTTTCTCTAGGCTTGTCGGTTGATATTAATTCATATAATTGATATTTTCTCTATGTTGGATCACATACAAGATTGTTCAATTTAAGCCACGATATCATATGAGCTTTTGTAGAGTATTTAGCAGGCACTTTATCTTTTACGTGAGAGTGATAAGACACATTGTCGATTACCAACCAATGTTAGGTAGAAGCTTCTCGAGCAACCACTCTTCAAAATTATCTCTATTCATCTGTCCATGATAGTCTCCAGTTGTTAGTCCCGAGCGAAAAACTAAAGCAGCACCTGGAACAAATCCGGCTTCTGAACCAGCATGAATTATAATAAAGCGACTACTAGAGCCCTGAACAACACCTGTAACACTTTCACGTTGCCAGCATTTGTTCACTGTCATATCATTATCTACCCAGGTTTCGTCTAGATACACAATATTGCGTCCTTCTTGCCTTAATTGCCTTACAGTTGATAGATATTTCACCCGCCAGTGAAAAATATTTGGTTTCTCAATGAGCAATTTTCGTTTATTTTGGCACTTGCGCCAAACAAAACCATTTGATCGTAAAAGCCGATTTAAGGTTTTATACTCGTACGGAAAATCTGTTTTGTTCTTTACAGCACGAAGTAGGGGTTTGCAGGTCGGAACCATCTTCAAGTTTATTAAAAATCCTCTATTGTTCGTCGAATTACTTAAAAATCACCATCGTCAATTTTATCTTTGTATGTTAATCGGGGTCTTTTTGTACCGGGAGATTTATTGATGAAGTAGAACATGAGCGATCATTATGTTCTCTTTGAATTTTTCTTACACTACTTTCCGAAACAATTTGAATTGGAATAGTCAAACTATTATTTTCAGCTTCTCTAGTACAGGCCTCTATAACGCTCGCAATAACTTCACGTGCACCGCTTCGAATTGTTTTTCCTCTTTTGCTCGCCATCGTTACTTTGAAATAATAATTCAAATTCAGCGCAACACATTTATATAGAAATGAAAACAAATGCTCGAAATGTATAGGCGCCACTGGAAATAGATAAAACCTTCTAGCGGAAGTGCATAGAGACTCTAGGCACATCCCAATTACAAGTGGACCAGTGCGAAATTTACTAAATCCTCGATTAATTTTCCGTACCGCTTAGCTGGCGCACTTTATAGGTGAAGCGGCAAACTATTACAACATATAAAATAACATAAAATTTATTCGCGTACACAAATTTTACTTTTCCGCTTGCTTAAGACTATGAACCTTTATTTTAAGGACCGTCCAGTTTTCTTTCGTGTCCCGCACTTTATTTTGCTCACTAAATGTAAATTTCATCTGTACCGGCTTAGGCGCCGCGGTGTTGGTAAATTCTCCCTGCAGGTACTGAACGTAGGTGTTCCAAAATTAACTACTTTTATTTATTCGTAAATTCCTTCTGTAAATGTCTTATATTATCTGCCTAACATTATCTATATATTTAAAACACTAAGCCAGATTTTTCCGCAAATTCGTGAGAGAGTTTTACTGCACCAATTTACATGATTTTTTTTTGAAACGATCGTCTGGTTATCGAGACCTTTCAACACTATTATTTGTATTGTTTTAATGCGTTTTTTTTTATAAAACCAATATGTTTTTCTTCAATAACTTTTCTGGACAATGTGGTGAATGCGCACTATATTCTTATAATTCCACTGGAATCTTAACGCGCCATCTAACGGAAAAGGCAGAACAACGTCTGCCAAGCCAGCCATGATTTTTAAGTAGTACCTCCTTAACTTTTTTGCAATACGTTGTAAAAAAAAATGTTTAGTTCAAGAGATTTAGTAACATATTTTCATATAAACAGGGTAACCCAATAAAGCCTATCTGCACAAAGTTTTATTTTTTAAATGTAATACCCTGCATATTATAACATTATTCGATTCTACTGGAAAATATAAGTAGATTTAATGTATCATGTCCTAAACCTAATATCAACTGTTTCTGAAATATGGAAGTCTGACATTTTGAACCCTTTAAAATGCTATACAATCTAAGCGCATTGAATTAAAGAAAAACGATTTGGACTTCTTCGTTGTAAATCTTAATTAGTTATTACCTGTCATCTATTTTCGGCTAGACCAGAAATTGGAAATTTTGAATTTCCGACCTAACCGGAAGTTAATGTTAAGTGATAGATAATTAAAAACTGTGATAGAAAAGACATCAAATCAAACTGTTTAGATTTTATAGCATGTAAAAGAGCTCAAAGTATCAAAGTTCAAACCTCAATATTTCAGAAACGGTTGAATTTAGGTATAGGCTTGAATTATGAAATGTGCTTAGTCTTCCTCCTATAATCCAGAAATGTAATAATATACGTAGTATTCCATAACAAAAAAACTTTGAATAGAAAGCTTTGTTGCAACACTCTGTATATATCAAAATATGTTATAAAGCCTAAAACTGTATTTACTTAACATTTTTTTCTTCAACGTAAAGCAAAATAGTTAAAATTGTCTATTAGATATTCTTTCGATCTTCCTGTTTCATATTTTTTTGAAAGAGAGAATTAATTTAAGGGTGAACAACATGTACAGGGTGTTTTAGATAAATTGGGTGTGTTTAGCTTTGTATAAACTGACTGACTAAATATTTTGCAACAGCAGAAGATATCAATCTGCAGTTTTCGTGTTTAATGGGAAATGTCTTTCAATAACACCAGTTACTGTCAAATTTTTACTATTGAAAGCTAATTTTTGCATGGAAAGTGTAATATAAAAGTATGATTTTTACAAATTTCAGGTAGTTTCCATTTAAATTTATGTTTTGCTTTTAATTTTGAATGCCCGGGTCGGTTGTATGTCCAGCTAACCAAGCTCCGGTGAACAACTGGTGGTTGAACCCCTATAAATATATAAAAAGCATAGTTCCCACATTCTTGGAAAAGTTTAACCAGTCATGTATCAGCTGACCTGAATTTAAGCTGAAATACAACATAAAAAAACATTGAATTTTCCAGATTTCTATTTTTTTTACTAATAAATCTTTTCTTTTTCAAAAAAGATAGAATGACTATGAAACAATAACTCACCTAGGTTTTAAATATGATATCTAGCATATTTTATAACAAGAGTCTGGGGAACAGATATGTGAGAGCTCCGAAAAAGGTCGATCATACTTTTGTAGTCAGGGTGCCAGTGGTAGATTTTGCTGATATGCTGTGTGCGTGGTCATGCACCATGCGAGGGAAATAGACGTTTTAACTACTTTTGCAAAGAAAGAGTTAAATAAGTGTATCTATTAATAGTTTTAACAAGTAGTATAATAAAAAAAATAATAAAAATACGA
Source organism: Kuschelorhynchus macadamiae (assembly GCA_030620095.1). Classification (NCBI taxonomy): domain Eukaryota; kingdom Metazoa; phylum Arthropoda; class Insecta; order Coleoptera; family Curculionidae; genus Kuschelorhynchus; species Kuschelorhynchus macadamiae. The sequence goes on along the minus strand of JAUTXW010002823.1, from coordinate 90,797 downwards.
AATGAAAGGACACAAATTTAAAAGTAGTAGAATAATGTGTATTGTTGAGTTTTCTTTTTGATATTTCCTGTATACATCGAAGTATGCAACCTGGAAATGTTTGCCCCATGGCCCCTTCTATGAATGGCCTTTATAAATAAATAATTATAACTTTTTCTTCCAGAATTAGTTTTTATTTTAAACGTTTTTATTTTAACGAATATTTTGTACACAACCTGTATAAACACACACACAATTTTAAGCTACAAAAATATGGCTTTTTTAAAAAAATATGCTTTATTGAATTTAACTCTGTCTACCTCAAAGTATGAACCAACTGAAAACTAAAAAAAATCGTATTAAGTTAACGGCATCTGAACTTCATTAACGTCTATAGTAACTTAGAAAACACGACCATATTTCTCAAAATAGAGTATGTTTGTCGTACATATAGTAATAGTTCCAATACAGAGTTCATGGACCTGCAAAAGAGAACTTTACTCTTCAAAAGAATAAATATCTTGTCACCCTAGCTAGACTATAATTTCCTTAACAAGCTTCGGAGTTGTTTTTTTTGTTTAACTTCCCTAAATTTTAGAAATTGTAAAATAGGTTATTAGAAAATTAGATTATAATTTAAGCTACACCCTTAATACGTAACAAAACATTCCTTCTATATTTTGTTTTTTAAATTAAATCATAATGATCGTCCAAAGTTTAGGTTTTTCAACTCACCTATATAGTATAAACTATGCCTTCAATTATTGTACAATGAAAAAATTATTGTGCGATCAAACCTTTCCACCGGTTGATCTTTTTTCTCCTAGAAATAATGTTAATTGTACCTAAGTGTTTGTAACGGAAAACTGAAAGCGTTTTAGATATAATAATAATATGCACCTCTGACTGGTTAATCACTTTCGCCAAAACTAGTTTATAAAAGCAAATCTAATTTAATTTAGTACTTAACGGTGTTCTGTGATCTAAGATCTAATTGACAACAGATTTAAAACTAAAACACTAAAATATAAGTATTCTCTGTACTCTACACGGTCGAACAACACAGGAGCGTTACGTGAGTTGTCGATGACAATCGTGTAAACTCGGAGCTTCTACAAATCTGTTACCCAGACTCTTGTTATTTGATATACAGAGCATTAATTGACGGAAGTGGTCTGAATCAAAAGAGTATAATATATATTTTATCAAAAGTGTAATAAGTCTTAGGAAACATTTAAACTGTTTGTTAATCAAATAATATGAGCTACGACATTTGCATGTAGTGTTTTTTTATAAAGATAATTATCTGTTATTTTAATGATATATTTTCCATAAATATGTAGAGTTTTGACATGTTGAAAAAATTACACTTTGTTCTTCATTGTCTGATTATAAGGGAACTTGTAAATCTCTTGAGTAACCTTTTCTTTGAAAAAATGTTCCAATTTTATGAGAATGCTTAGTATATCTTAAAAACTTTTGAATTTTATTTTTACTTCCTTTTGAATTTGTCTTCAGTTTATATTTTGCCTAATAACATACGATTTTTAAAGGTAAATATAACCTATTTTTCGCGGATTTATTTTAAAATCTCTAGCACTGTAAAAACTGTTAACATATCAATAAATAATTTTGATTTTGTGGGCTTTGGAACATTCGGCAATTTATTTCAAAATGTCTGCTTTGTTAGTTACACACCGTTATAATTTAAATATTTACTAGGCCAGTGTTTGGATGTGACTGTTGGAAACATCAATTAAAGGTTCAAAACAGATAAGTTTGTTAACATCCCTGCTCAAAATGAAAATACAAATCAATATATTACTTATAGCAAATTAATAAATAATTTACAATTGAGTTTTGTTATTCTTTGTATAGTCCGTCTGCCTAGGGCTGTCAAGTTTAGAATAGTCCAAAGGAGGACTAACAAAGACCGTATAGTCTCATAGTCAAATGTTTATCTGCCGCATCCACTATTTTTTATTGTTAAGGAGTACTATTTACTTTAGTATAAAAAGTCCCAAGTACATAACCTGTTTTAATAATAGTGAATTCAATAACACAATAGAGTGGAGAGTGCATTTTTTTCGTGTATAATTTTCGGCGGTTCATTTACACCATTTTTATTTTGTGCAAATATCATTAATAAGCATACCAAATTTTAGTTCTTTGAATCTAATAAATAGAACGCTCAAAAACTGTTTGTAGTTTTTTAAGTAATACGAATAATTTCGAAAATTCTAAAATTGAAAAGGGGTAAAATGTGTTCTTACTTTTTGCAATACTTCAACAAATTGAAATTTGCCCCCCTTAAGAAAGTGGGTTTGAATATGTACAAGTTCTAACGAATTGCTTATCAGTGCTACAAGAGCGCAGTTGGTTAGAGCGTTGGACTGGTGTTCCAGAGGTGCGGGTTCGATCCCCGCTCGTACCATAATTTTTGCTGTTGATTATAAATATTTCTAAAAATATATTTCACAATTTAAAAACAAACTGATAAAATACTTCTATTCACAGTTGCTTAGAGTAAAAAAATCGCGAATATAACATAGAACGAAATCTTTCAGGGCTGTCGTCAATTAACAAATCATGGTTCTTAAGATTAGACTGTGTCAAAATGGAATCACTTTCCGACGTTTCGCCTTCCACTGCACGAGGCATATACAAGGATCTTTACTTCACGAGATCGGGACACTGAATGAGATCTTTTTAAAAAGTTTTACTTGCTTCAAAACTAAGATTGGCGTAAACAAATCGCGAATAACTTAAAAAGATAATAAAACTTAATAAACACAGAACTTTTAAAACATTGTATAAAAATGTAAGTTTTTACGAAATGGTGGATGTGATGAATATTTCATCAGCTGGACATTTTTATACTGATACAACCCTACAAACACAATTCCTGGGTTCGGCTATAATATCAACAACATGTTTTGATTGATTGCAAATCTGTGCCATATATAAGTTAACGTCTACATTTTGGAAATTGTGGAAGCTAATGAGTAGGCTTAGGATAATTATGCATTTAAATATATAAAAATATGCATGCAAATATGCTCCGAAACAAAGGAAAATATGCACTTAAAAATGCATTTATTATCGGACCAAAAAAAACAGAAATAAAACAAAAGTATAGCAATTAAAATATTATACAGTACGCGTCAAAATTAACGCACCACTATAAATTGCGCATCATTTCAATGTGGATTTTCTTGCGAACCGCTGAACGGATTTTGATTGCGATGTGACTTTTTATTAAAATTTTAGTTTTGAGCATATACAGGGGCCAACAATGAGAGTAATTTTTCTCCAGAATATTTGAAACACCCTGTGGATCGTTTCAGCCGTAACGGCTGGTATACGCTTGATGCAAATTATAGCCCCATGTTTTCTTAACAATTTGGTTTTTGTTTCGTGTCAATATCTCTATTTTTAAATGAAATACAGAGCAAAAGATTAAAGCGCACTAGTTTATTTTAACAATTCAACATCTTAAAATAGGGTAGGCCATGAAATGAACAAGTTTGACAAACTGTCATGTTTATTTATTATGTGTCAATTTTATCTTTAAAAAGTGTTAAAATTTTGGCTATGGAGCGTCAAATAAGGAATTTGTCTCGTGACGAATGTGTAGCAGCAATTACATTGGCCGAGGAAGGATTAAGCTACCGTGCTATAGCTGGGAGACTGGGAGTTTCTCATTCATCAATATCGCGCGTTGTTCACCGTTTTGAGCAAACTAACGATCATAACCGACGCCATGGGCAAGGAAAGCACCGAGGATCAACAGTGAACCAGGATCGTTTCATTCGGTTACGTGCTTTTAGAGAACGTTTTGTAACAGCAAGAAATCTTCACGTACAACTTAACGCTACACATAACGTCCAAATAAGTGTATCCAGTGTAAGAAGACGACTTGCAGCATAGAATTTAAGATTCCGAATTCCAGCAAGAGGACCGAGGTTAAACGATCGTAGAGCGAGACTGCAAGTCGCCAGACAGCATGTAAACTGGAATCTTGAGGATTGGGAGCGAGTCTTGTTCACGGACGAGTTGAGGTTTTGTTTGTACAGCTCCGACCGACGCGTACGAGTACTACGCAGGCCAAATGAGCGTATTCAGAGTGTAACATTCGTCAAATCACGCTATTTAACGGAGGTTCTGTAATGGTTTGGGGGGGAATTTCTTTGACTGCCCGAACAGAGCTTATTTCTTTACGTGGTGGTCCATTGAACAGTGAACGGTACAATACTGACATCTTATCCGAACATTGTTCCTGTTGTTGTTACATAGGCCAACATTTCTTGTTAATGCACGATAATGCAAGACCCCCCGTCGCTCGTATAGTGCAAGAGTATTTTCATGAGGTGGGTATTGAGACTCTGGACTGGCCTGCAAATAGTCCAGACCTCAACTCTATTGAACATTTGTGGGACATCATAGACAGACAACTTAGAAAACATCAGCCCTTACCAGCCTCTCTTGACGACATTCAAAATTTTGTCACAAATTTATGGAAAGACATTGATCAAGAACAGATTAGACGACTTGTGTCTAGTATGAGTCGTCAATGTGAAGCCGTTATTCAGAGTAGAGGCGGAAACAAGTGATATTGATATTCTATTTTTTTCTAATTTTGACCTTGCCACCAATTGTTATTTTTAAGTTGTTAAATTGTTTAAAGAAACTAGTGCGTTTTAATCTTTTACTCTGTATTCCATTTAAAAATAGAGATATTGACATGAAACAAAAACCAAATTGTTAAGAAAACATGTGGCTATAATTTGTATCAAGCGTATACACGCTGTTACAACTGAAACGATCCACAGGGTGTTTCAAATATTCTGGAGAAAAATTACTCTCATTGTTGGCCCCTGTATATACTCAAAACTAAAATTTTAATAAAAACTCACATCGTGGCGTTTTTAGCGATAAACAAATCTACATTTAAAAAAAAATTCGCAAGAAAATCCACATTGAAATGCTGTGCAATTTATAGTGGTGCGTTAATTTTGATGCGTAGTGTATTATTTACACTTCAAAGTATCCTTAAAACGCTATTTTTACCAGTAATTATTACATTAATACAACTATATAATAAAAATATTTTTTTAAAGAAAATTTTAATATATAGCTAACTAAACAAACTAATTAAAGAATAAACCTGTTTAAAATTTATTGTTTACGTTATTCAACAAGTTGCGGTTACATTTTTACCACTATATGATGTAACAAATTATCAAATTCAAATTTTCTTCTATTATCTGACAATAATACTTTATACTCAGAAAATACTCGTTCAACATCACAAGATACAATTGGAACATATTCAAACAAAATCAAATCACTGTTTTTATTATGTGGAATCAATGTCTCTTTATTGTCCAAAACTTCACTAATATTTTTCAAATTTTTGTAACCAATATTTTTTTGTTAAACCGTAGCTAATTTTTGAAAATTACTTTATTTTTAGTGTTAGTATCACTCACTTTTTCTATCATTTCTAAGCTTTTTGACAAAAAAAGTCCTTTCATCTCCAATTTTTTTATAGTATCAGACAAGCAAGAAAAATTGTTTTTAATGTAAATTAAATCCTCACGTACATCTTCTTTGCGCAAAACGTTTTGTACTTCTTGTATACAATGTGAGTATTCCGCATTAAATTGGTGTTTTTTTATTGGTGATGGGGGCAGGGGGATGTTTCCTGCAGTTTCCCTAAATTTTTCTACCCGAGTCGGAGCTTTTAGGAATATTTTCTTCACCGAGGAAATCAGCCATATACTTTTATCTTCTACTTCTTCCCGCAATTCGATAACTGTCTTATTGTACAAATCTGGAACATAGTTTTTCCTTAACGTGGATTCATGTGGATTTGATGTCTTTGTGTACTGCTCTAAAAATTACTTCAGGGCAGGATTACTTAATTTATTCAGTGGAATATCCACACTAATAAAAGCCTTGCACAAATCATCATTGAACTTTGACCGTTTGGGTCGCGGTTCTGGTGAAAATGCTGGTCATTAAAACTTGTTTTTGAGCACACTTTTTACTTTTTTGGATCTGATACTTTGTAGTTCCTATGTGTTGTGTCACTTGGAATTTCTTGTTCGCGGTAACAGGAACATCACAATATTTACAAAACAGCACAAAACCGTCAGTCGTAAAATCAGGAAAATCTTTCACGAATTGATTTAATACCGCAATTAATGAACGCTTTTCTTTCGGCATATTGGATAATGTTCACGCCACAATGTGTAAACCAAACTGAATTGAAAAATTATTTCTAACATTCTTAAAACGTGCGTATTTATGATTGTAAATCCGTGGTAGATGCATACTTTTTAAAGCACAGATGTTTTATTGGGTACCTATAACAATTTTAAGAAAGGATGGGTAAATCCCTTGGCCTGCCAGCAACTAGACATTGTTTATTATTTTATTATTATGAATTATATTTGAAATACATCAAATTTGTTTTGGGAAATAAAAATATATTTAGAAAAATTAGAATATATGCATTTTTCCTGTAATAACTGCCAAAATATGCATTTGCATATGCTTTCATGCAAATGCATATATATCCTAAGCCTACAGTAATGAGCATAAAAATTGTTCTCAGGACCCCGACACCTGTCCGCGCATAAAATAATGTTTTTGCTATCGATAAATGAGATTCAAGGGCAAACTTTATCCCTAGCTGGATAGGGACTTTTGCTTCTCGCATGGTAAATTTTATGCTACCTGTTCCAAAGTTACCGAAAAAATCGCATATCTCTTTTACCACCTTCTTGTAAGTATTGTTTGTATACAGCAAGAGATAGGGAAGAATTCGGGAGCACATCTCTTTGTGAGAGTGAAGTTGGCTTCTTAGCAAGATTGAAGGGGACCAAAACAGATCTGCCATATGGATATATTCCAGTTCAAAAATAGCCCACCCTATTTTAAGATTGTTTACACCCGAAAATACCTGTATCGATGGTGACAAAAGCTGACCGAACTAAACGAAGCGGACATTTGGCTATCCATAGACAGTTTTGGCACATGCATCTCTGGATTAATATTTTCGTTATCACCGATAGTCATAACGCCGGATCGCCGTATATATATAGTTGATCTTTCTGTATCGGCCAAAATAAAGGTGACAATTTGGCATTGGGGCTAAAATTAAACGGCGATAGTCCAGGTGAATATTTGCACGTTTTTTTTTCTTTACACAATATAGCTCTAATTTTAGAATATATAAGTAAAAAATCGATAAAAGTAAGGAAGGAAGTAAAAAAAGTGGTTCAGTGCGTAACGTCTTGCACAAATTTCATTAAACTTATGTAAATTTTGATAACAGAAATTGAATTAGGACAAAACAAATTCCACATTCCTGTCTTATTCTTATAGTGTTTCTTAATGACATTAACTTTCGATTTAATTAGAAGAAAAAGCTTTTCTCCTTTTGTCATTATTTCTAAACCAGTTAAATTTAGAGATAGGGTATGATGTAGTAGTAGTTAGGGGGAGGGCTAGAGACCTATAAGGCCCTTTTAGTCTACCCCAGCTCCTTCCTCAACCACCACCCGCCACCAGGTGTACATCCTTGAATCTGCCTGTCCTTACTATGTAAGTCTGTATATCCTTCCATGCAAGATCCTTAACATCGTCCCTATGCAAGACCGTAGTACCGAAAATATCTCAGTGCCTAACATAAAGAGGTGTCTCCTCAATCGATAGTGCCCCGTTACTATTCCTACGATGGAATTTAGAGCTTTCCTGTCTCGGGCTAGTAACCACTCTGTTCGGCCCTTATCGGGCTTCACAATGAAATCTTTAGCTTGCCTCCCGACCCCGGACTGGCCCCATTCACGTTGAAGTTCATGTTGTGCCCATTCGTCGAGTGCTGTCCTTATCTGCTGCTTAGTGATGCCTAAAACTGGTTCTGGTCCTACATACGGGCTGGTGGCGCCGAGTCTAGCAAACTCATCTGCCCTCTCGTTGCCCTCAATCCCACAGTGTCCTGGCACCCAAACCAACTTCACTCTTTTACCTCGCGCCAACTGCTCTAGCCTGTCACCACATTCCTGAACCAAAACTGATCCCGCCGTGGGTGAGTCGAGCGCCTTAAGTGCTGCTTGACTGTCTGAGCATATGACAATCTCTCCCTCTGCCCCCCTATGACTTCCTTCATCGTTATTGCCATTAGAATGGCAGATACCTCAGCCTGAAACACCGTTGAAAACTTCCCCAAAGGGAAGCTAGACCCGGTTTCTGTAGCCTCAATATAAACTCCAGCATCACCGGATTGCAACTGTGTCATACTTGAACCATCCGTATAGCAAACAATTGCCTCTCTGGAGAACTCCAGCCTGTTTCTCTCCCAGTCCTCTCTTTCGGGGATTGAGATACTATAATCCTTATGCCATCTTAGTCTACCTGAGGGTCGTGCTACTCTGTAAGTAGATAAAGGGATCTCTCTTTCTACAATGTGGGAGATCCTTGCATGACCCACAACCTCACCTTTGGTATGCCAAGCTCCTGCGTCTCCCATTCGCAAGTGCGCTGCCATAGCCTCTTTCTTAATGAACGTCGACAATGCAGTCTCTGGACTTTTGCAAGACTGGAACGAATGGTTTTCCTCTCCACCGAGGGCCACCATACTATTGAGCCGTATGATATCCTGGGTCTTATGACTGCTTGGTACAGCCAGTTCATGACCCTAGGACTTAGCCACCAGGTTGTGCCTACCGCTCTACGGAGCTGCCAGAAGGTCGCTACTGACTTCCTTATCTGCCTATCGACATGAGTCTTCCAGCTCAGCTTTGCATCTACTGTGACCCCCAGGTATTTAATCTCTTTTGCCAAGGTCAGTTGTTGACCATACAATCTTGGAGGTCGAAAATCTCCTAAATTCCTTCTCCTTGTAAAGAGGATCATATCAGTCTTTAGCGGATTAACCGTGAGACCTTACACCATGCCTCCAATATATTACAGGCCATCTGCATTCTCTCGCAGATGATGCCCAAACACTTGCCTGATATTAGAATCAATCCATCATCCGCATAAGCTTGTGCATAGAAGCCGGCCTCCACGAGTCTGTTGAGCAGACCGTCCATGACTAGATACCATAGGTGCGGGGAGAGACAGCTGCCTTGAGGGCATCCGCCTCGCACACCGATGTCTATCTGGTACCCGCCCTGACTCGCTTGGACCGCGCGCTCTTGCAGTGCACTTCTAACCCAACGCGCTAGATTCGTTTTAACACTCCTGGCTGCGAGCGAGTCGCAGATGACGTTTGTCCGTGCTCTATCAAACGCTCCTTCAACATCGAAAAACACAGCTAAAGCTGCTTCCTTAAATTGTAAAGCCTTCTCAATCCTTTGCTTAGGGTATGATGCTACATAGAACATATTTAGAATTTTACTAAGATTTAAAATATGTAATAAAAAAATCGGAAAATTTCCTTTACCCGGAACTTCCCCTGTTATGAATCTTTCCTTTTATTAGGAATGGTAATATTATATAAATTAGTAACACAATAGTGTTTCTAAACATTTATATTGAGCACCGTTTTGTTCCACCATATTGGATTTCTGCGAATTTTTTTTTTACTTATTCCACATTTAATTTTTGAGTATAATTTAAAATAAATTAAACAAGTAGTTTTTACATTGATATACATCGCCATTTTGTTCAGTTATGTTGAATTCGTATCAGTTTGTTCAATCAATTGGATAAGGTTTTTTACGTTGATCTTTTAAAAAGTTTATTTGGCCGCCATTTTGTTTCGCCATCTTAAATTGGTACCACATCTTTAGGAGTTTATCTCCTTGTTACACTTAATGCTTGCACAGAATTTGAACTTAATCTAATAACTAGTTTTTTCAGGCTAATTTTTCAAATCTTATTAGGTCGCCATTTTGTTTTGCCATCTTGCATTCATACCAACATGTTACCTAGTTCATTCCTATATAACTTATATCTATATATCTTCAGTGATCTTTACTTCACGGACACATCTGGACACTGAATGAGCTCGAAGAGATTCAGGCAGGCTTTTATGTACAATGTTCCACTTCGACCGATCGTCAGTGCAATAGACTCGCCCATATAAAAACTAGTTAAATATCTTTCAAATTTTCTTAATCCATTTATTGGAAAAACAGATTCTTTTATAAAAAAAAACTGTGCACATTTCGTGAAAAAACATAAGGTAATCCATTTTCATGTATAATTACTATACACAAATGTTCCTGTCTACGACTGAATTTCCGTTATATCAGACAGTGGATCATAATAATCTTGATTAGAACTTAATAGACCTAGTGGAAGCTTGTCTTACATCTACTTATTTCATTTTTCTCAGGGAACTTTTTATGTACAAACTTCAGGGGCAGATATGGGATCTCCTCTATCACCTCTGGCAGCGAAAATCTTTATGTAAGCCTTTATGGATACTTCTCTAGCATCCGCTCCACTAAAACCAAAACTGTTTCATATATATAGATGATACTTTTGTTGTTTGGTCTGTTTAGGTAATGTTGTTCTTCCCTACATACATGGCACTACAGACTACATACGTACCATCTTCAATACATATAAGAAGATTGGATAATGCTTGCGATCTCCGAAAGATATTCTATCTTTCCGAACAGAAGGAGTATATAAAATTCCTTGCTCTTGTGAATAAGTGTATGTGGGAGAAACAGGACGCTCAATATCAACTAGCCTTAAAAGACATGAACGATGTATTAAAAAGAAACAAATTGTTTAATCTGCTATAGGTGAACACCAGCAGGAAACCAACGTTCCAACGTCGGTTACAGGATTACATCACACGTGGAAACCGATCTTAACACAGGGTCACGGCGAGCACAAATCGGGTGTAAAAGCCCGCCTGAACCTTTTCGAGCTCATATAGGGTTGAAATCTCGTAGAGTAAAGATCCCTGAAGACGCCTCGTACAATCGAAGGCGAAACGTCATATCGTAATTCCAATTTGATATGGTATAATCCCAAGAACCATGATTTCCTAATAGGCTGTCCTGAGTTTACTTTTTTATGCTTACAGTTTTGTTTCATCTACACTTCAAATTCATCTTAATGCCCGTGTTAAAATACTCACTTTTATTAATATTATTAACTTAAAAAAATGTGCATGTTATTTATTTTGTTTTATTATTAGTTCAATAATGACAATGTTAAAAAGCAAATATCAATATCAAAACAATATTAATCAGCTATTAAAGTTCATTTGTGAGATCTAAGCCACATTTTGGACGTAATTGTGCATCTGTTTATACACACATTAATCAATCAAAATATTTCCTATCATCCTAGACAGGGTTTGTTTCAAAGTCCAGTTTATAAACAGTGATTTTGCATATATTTTTTTATTTATCCAGCTATTCTTAGAAATGTTTTACATATTTTTTTTTGAGCGAAATAAATGTGGTTCGAACAATTTCGTTACAAGGGTCACTATTACGACCTCAGACCAACTTTCATACTCTAAGATTGCGACTAAACGCTATTATACCATAGATGTAGGTTTGTGTATTTACAGGATGTTCAGTTGCCTAAGACCCTTCTAAAATTAAAAAACCCAATCCCAAACCGGGAAAAAATTCCAAGGTTTTTTTAAATTAAACTCGAACGAAAGATCTTTTTCCTTGAAACAGTGATGGAATTTGGTTTTTTTTTGACTTGTCTAGGTTTTATGATTATATGAAAAAGGCATTTAAACTTGTTATTTAAAGTTTTGTATATATTTTATAATAATCTGTATAAGTCAGTGCAAAACAACACTGCAACAATGTGAGCCATAATGTTAGCAACATGAAAAACTTTTTTATTAAAAAAAATTGGTCAGAAAATCCTGTTCTTGTTAAAAAATGGTGTATGAAGAAAAAATAGCTTTGGACACGGTCTAATAATAATGTACATTTAAAACAAAAAAATTTATTTATTTGAATTGCCCACCTATTTAGTACAACAATTTGTGATTTCTACAAGATGAATGCCCCGCATACAATTTTAGGGAGGTGCAAATATTTTTAATAGAAACTTTGGGTGAAGGTTATACCTAATCGAGGTCCTATGCGGTGGCCTGCTAGATTTCCAGACCTTATCCTGGTAGACTTTTATTTATGGGAACATGTAAAAAATGAAACATGTAAATTTGATCCCCCTGAAAACGTTCAAATTCTACAACAGAGTGTACGGGATATACTAGATATAAAATATTTAGTCGGAACACTATTTACCGCGTTACCAGAACGGTGTTATTTAAATGTCAAAAGTGTAATTAAAAAAACGGCCGGCATTTTGAATTGTAGCATTAAAATCTTTTTTGTTACCTTTCATAATTTTCGTTTTATTAAAAAGAAATCATTAAAAATTGTTTAACCACATACACATTTTTTAGGTGGTAATTAAGCGCACCATACGAATATTTTTGGAATTGGAAACGTTAATAATGGTTTTTGTATGTTGCTTTTTACGTTAAATTAATTTTTATTTAATTTTCTAGGAATAGGGCTTTTGCTACAAAAGAAAATTTTCTAAATTTGATAATAAATATTGTCCGTATAAACCAAAAATAATTTGTAAAATCAATAGCAATTGTTTTTTTCGACAAATGGCCTTCGCAGTCATGGCCAACTCAACAAAAAGTAAACTTTTATATTTTGACATAAACATGTAATATTTTTATATAAAGTCCTATATATCATCAGAAAGTAAAAAAAAAGTAATTTTTAAGTGTGCTAAAAACAAAATGTCTGCCATAAGAAAAAACACAATATGGTATCCCAAAACCGAAACGTCAGAATTAAAAACTGAATGCAACGATGTACCGCCCGCAAAAACTGGCATACCTAATTTTATGGGGAGAACTAAGCCCCTCTAAACTCTCCGTTATTTCTGAGTCCCTACTTCCCCTGACTCATAATAAAAGTCAGCGGGGTATAAGATATATATATTTTCCGAGAAAATGATATATGAAATGAAAATAATAATTAATGTATTGCATTATAACTTGCTACTTATTGGATATCGATAAATAATATCCCTTAACAGAGAAAAATAAATTGTTAAATTACGACTGATAAACGTACATCGCTTAAATGTACGATTATGAAACGGCCATAAATGATATGACATCGTATACGTCCATTTCCCATGGAAACGAGCGGTCGTCGCGTGACTATTTCGTTTATTAAACAAATAGAAACCCGTGAATGAATAAAACAGACTTTACATGAACGAACAATTTTTGTGTTGTTACTCTAATTGTTTAAATAATTACGTGCACTTGAACGTAACAGTGATGCGGGGACATACTTGCATAAAATTAGGTCTTATTTTGAAGCGTATATACAGGGTGGCATGTAAACATTCTGTACAGACGTTCGTAACTGGGACCAAATACTCGTTTCTTATTGGCTCGAATTTAGTTTCAAAGTAACATTGGAATGTATTGTTTTATTATAGATTCACATTTTTATGTCAGCCTCAGAAAAACCTAACCACGGTTAGCCAAAAACACAGTCCCTATTTTTTTCGATTTAACTACACCCAAGTAACAAAAAAAAACCTAATAATGAATTTTTTGTTACAAAATTTTAATTTATAAGCATATAGAATGAATGAAAATGCAAGAGTTCTAACTACACTTCTACGTTCTGGACGCGCGTTTCGCTAACCAAGTTAGCATCATCAGCAGATGATATAAACTAAAGTAACTTATCCTAATCGAGACTATTTATAGGTAAAGTGCGGGGCACGAAAGAAAATCGGGCGGTCCTTAAAATAAAGGTTCATAGTCTTAAACAAGCGGAAAAGTAAAATTTGTGTACGCAAATAAATTTTATGTTATTTTATTCGTTGTAATAGTTTGCCGCTTCACCTTTAAAGTGCGCCAGCTAAGCGGTACGGAAAATTAATCGAGGATTTAGTAAATTTCGCACTGGTCCACTTGTAATTGGGATGTGCCTAGAGTTTCCATGCACTTGCCGCTAGAAGGTTCTAGCTATTTCCAGTGGCGCCTATTCATTTCGAGCATGCGTTGAATTTGAATTATTATTTCGAAGTAACGATGGCGAGCAAAAGAGGAAAAACAATTCGAAACGGTGCACGTGAAGTTATTGTGAGCGTTATAGAGGCCTGTACTAGAAAAGCTGAAAATAATAGTTTGACTATTCCAATTCAAAATTGAACAGCTGCATTTTACACTTGTGTTTCGGAATGTAGTGTAAGAAAAATTCAAAGAGAACATGATCGCTCATGTTCTACTTCACCTTTAAAATCTCCTGGTAAAAAAGACCCCGATTATCATACAAAGATAAAATTGACGATGGTGATTTTCAAAAAATTCGATGAACAATAGAGGATTTTTATATAAACTTGAAGAAGGTTCCGACCTGCAAACCTCTACTTCGTGCTGTGAAGAATAAAATAGATTTTCCGTACGGTGTAAAACCTTAAATCGGCTCTTACGATCAAATGGTTTTGTTTGGCGCAAGTGCCAAAATAAACGAAAATTGCTCATTGAGAGATCAAATATTTTTCACTGGCGGGTGAAATATCTATCAACTGTAAGGCAATATTGGCAAGAACGTCGCAATATTGTGTATCTAGACGAAACCTCATCATTTTCAGAGGAAGACAACGATTTAGAAGGAATAGTTTTTTTTCATATATTTTGTTAAATTGTTCATAAAATAGCTGTCAATAACCTGTTTCAAAATAATTAATTTTCTCTTCAATACCTGGTGTCAAAAAATATCTAATATTGCAATTAATATTTGAAAAACTACAGAACTCATATTTTTCCAAAATTAACACATCAGTGTAGTTATAGTAGGGGCGCCAGCACTGATTCCAGTGAACAAAATTTATCAAAATTTTAACTTATGCAGTTCCACTTTGGGCTATTCGGGTATGCCAAAAGTGACCGTTTGTCTCCCTCTGTCATATTACTTTTTATTACAGGTCGTTTCCTAATTGTGTGCTAATGTTAAAGGGGTGTAATTCATGGACCTTTTTAAGAAAAAAGTTTAATATGAACCTAAAAGTCTTAATTTTGGAGATACAGGGTTTTAAAAAAACATTTTTTTAAATCCTAATTCTGATGCTATTATAGATAAATAACTGTGTGAAATTTGATACACGTCTTTTATGCATAAATGTGCATTTTTTATTAACAATAAATTTTTGAAATTTCTACCAGTGGCGTGCATATGTAATTAACCTGGGTACGGTACAGGAAAGAAAACAGACAAATATAGATGAAGGTTCATTAAGCATAGTTACATTTTTTAATTATCTGAAGTGGGTATAGTCAAAAAGGAGTGCCATATTATTTAAAGAACGACGGGACACCACTGGTTTAAAGAGATTTCTTGGCCGACCTTCCTAAACCGATTGACTCCGCCCGGTTTTCTTTCGTGTCCCCGCATCGTTGTCAAGTAAGTAATAGAGAGGACTATAGGGAAGAGGCCTTTTTTCTTTGTCTAGTGCTTTCTTTCCACATTTAACAATTTCTATACTCCCAAATGCATCCAATAATCTATTATTAGATACATTTTTAATTAACTTAAAGGTTATTTATTCCTATTTGGTGATTGTTTTCCAAAGCATGTTGAGCAACCCTTGACTTTTCTGTTCTTTCGTATTTTAAATGTGTCATGTGTTCTTTAAAACGAATGTTAATTGAGCTTTTATTTAGTTTGCACAACATATTTTAGATCGCAGTCATTATAGCTAATTTCATAGATGTCACTCCTCTCCTTCAAGTCAACTTTGTCTTTAGGGTTTCCTAGGAGTGTTTTCAAACTGTTCTCCGTTTTGTAGGCTACTCTAAAACCTACGTTTTTACATACTTTTTCTAGACCTCTCGTATATCTGGGATCATAATGGATTACTATGAAGCCTCAGGTGCTATTGCTAAACAAAATGGCAGCCTGGTGAAATGTTAAAAAAATCGTTACTAAAAAACTATCTAAAACGAAAATCAAGTAATAAATAGGAAACAATTGGTAAAATTTCGGTAAGAATCTAAGATGGCGGCTTAATAAAATTATTAAAAATTCAGTCTGAAAAACTACTTAGTGGATTGGTTTTAAATTGCATACTTACTGATTGTAATATATAGATTAACTAGTAAAATTGCAGTACTAATTCAAGATGGCGGAACAAAATGGAAATAAAATGTTTGTAATCACGTTTTAGGGTCCCTAGATGCAAAGAAATATGTTTTATCAATTTCGTCTATCTGTCTATCTGTCTGTGAAACGTTAAAAAAATTATTACTAAAAAAAAATTAATTATCCAATTTACCTCAAATTTTCCATTGTAGTAAAACAAAATGGCGGCATAATAAAATATTTAAAAATCAGCCTGAAAAAACTATTTATTAGATTATTTTCAAATTTTGTTCAAGCATTAGGTCTGGTATAGAGAAAAACTGGTAAAGTTGTAGTTCGTATTCAAGATGACGAAACAAAATGGCGGGAAATTGAAATCTAAAAAACATCTTATTCGAAATATTAAATGTGATATAGGGATAAAATCGTACGAATACAACATAACGTAACGTAGAAACTCAATAAGTAGTTTCTACGTTACGTCATGTTTTATTCGTATTTATTTTAAATTAAGCCCAAAAATCAAACATGGCATAGGTAGAAACGGGTAAAATATTAGCAGGAATCCAATACAATGGAACAAAATGGCGCCCAAAAAAATATTTAAAAATACAATATATATATATATATATATATATATATATATACGTGACTATAAAAGGAAAGATTTATATTCGTTTTCCTAATAAAAGGAAATATTAATAACAAGGGAAATTCAGGGTAAAAATTTTTTATTTTCGAATGAATATTTTTGTTAAAACAAAACCGTATTTCAAAAAAAAATTCAATTGTGCTATCGTGCCCGCTTTAAAATAAATTTTACTTTCTCGGGGAAATAATTACCACATTACGCTCAATGTATCATTCTTTTGGGATATAAACCATTCTATTCTATTCTATCTCACAGGTGAAAATTAATACTCATTTTTCATTGTAGTCAACGTCAGAATTGTGGTGTGATAGATGTGTAGAGTGAAACTGTATATAGTTTTTTTTTTTTTGGAAAAAATAAACATAATATATCATTCTATTTAAAAAACTTCGGTTTCTCTAACCCTGGACCGTGACCTATTTTTTTTCAGATATCTTTATAGTCCACATAACTCAAAATACCGTTATAAAAATGTTATAAATGTATACGTTTGTGAAATTTATTCGGGCACCCTGTATACCGCTTTAGCATAATAATACGATATATTTTCCCTGTTATATAGTTGGAAAACAGCCTTTATGCCATCCCCATCTGACTCGGATCGATACCAAGCCGTTACGCGGCATAATTTTAGGATTTCCCTCCGTCTGCCTAGTTCCCATTCTTCTCGGAAACAAGGAAATTCGTTTTATTGTTGTGAGTTTCTAAAATGTACCTCCCCAGCATCTAAGCTAATTTAAAATACATATAGCGCTTAATATTTGAAGAATGTATTTGTGTTGCCTTCGAAATATTTTAAAAGAACTTTATTTGTCTTTTCGGGATGTAAAATTATACAGGCGGGCACATTTAATTGTAAAAACCCGATTTACCTGACTTCGGATCTTTCGGTAATACCCTTTTGATCATGACGTCATCCGTATAAAAACATAACATCCCGTATATAGATTTTTTTTGTGATCATTGCAATATTCTAAACATTTATTATACAGGGTGTTGTTTAATGACATACGAATATTTACGGATGTGATTCTATAGATGAAAAATTAATAAATTAATGACAGTTTGCTTAATAAACATGGCCAAAAAAATCCAGCTTTTACAGTGGCTTGCGTACGAGCACTTTTTTTGTTTGATTGAGACAAAAATTGGACGCCAAGGGTTTTTCTTAAATACAAATTATTTTTAAATTCCCCATTCAGTTTAAAAGATAAATAACTTTTACAATTATTAATCATTTAATAGGACGCATTGAAAAACAGTATCTAAGAACATACAACATTAACATAACATTACAACTAATAACCAATTACTATGACAGAAATTGTCGAAATTAATTAATATGCACCCGCTGAAAATATTCCCGAGTATTTTGTATTCTATCACACAGGGGCACCCGCAGAACTATTTCCAGGGGGGAGACAAAAAACAATTTCAAATAATCATTCGCTCCTTATATATTAATGATATTCTTACAGTGTTAAACTTCCATTTTTCCAATTTAATTACGTTGTTATTATAGTCAAAATGACCTCTTTGGACTGCTTCTATATATCAACTAAAATATTAAAACAACTTTAAGATATTCATTTGACTTCTTAACTAGTCATTTTAACATATTTCTCCTAAACATACATCATATAAATTGTATGCTTCATTTTATTCTTCATAAAATCAGAAATTTTGGTTTTGTATTTCGCTCTTTTTTCTGATATGTCGCTTGAATATGTTTCGCCATTTTTTTTAAATTCGATAAAAGGTTGTTTGGCTTACTTATAGTATTTCATATTCCCCATTAGTACATTGTTATAGTACTGTTATTTATAATTATATCTGTAAATAGTTTTGATTTAATAGAATTATAAAATTATATATTTATTAATAAATTGCAAATACAAGAAAACTTCAGTAGGTTGAATAAATTTTTTGACGGTACTAATGTAAAGTTTCAGATTAATAGTTTTCGTTGCTGTATGTATATTCCTACATCTTATTTATTTTCCATTAGAACATGAACTGTGTACGATTTTCTTATACCTATGCTCTAATACTTTGGAATTTATTTAAATAATTATTGTATTTAAAACGTTGTTAAAATAAGTTTTAGCTTTTTGGCGTTATGTATTCTCTGAATTCGCTCAAAAATTCTTATTGGTGAAGCTGAGTGCAAAAGGATTAAAGCAAGAATGGTTATTAGCAGAAAGTTAAATGCATGCAAAATTAATAAACGCATTAATACCCAAAAGGAATACTAATTTTGAACGTATTTAAAAGAAATGGATTCTTGAACGCAGTCATCACCTTTTAATAAGATGGGATGTACGTTAACTGTCATTACAGTGTTGCTGATGGAGTTTTTCAAGACTTACGTCCTTTTTAAGCTGAATTACGTTATAATAATTCCTATTATGTTTACTTTATTTGGGCCTCTATTACATGTCACCACGAACTAAATATCACTGAAATATCCTCAAGCCAAATATATTAATTAGTATCCTTTTTTTTTCTAAAATTTTAACAACCGTTTTAATAGAAATGATCGGATAAAAATCTACTATAATAAGCTGAATAATAGTGAATAAACATCTATATAATATTAGTTTCAACTATATTACAATAACAATCAAACTTCAAGTAATATAATTAAATGCTAATAGTTACGACAACTGAAACTATCTTCATGAATAATTTAGAAGGAATAATACATAAATATACATTAAGTAAAAATGTTCTGTATTTCCAACAGATGCGTTGACGATATTATTTGTTATATGGTCCCAAATGATATTTTAACTCATGCTTTATAAATATAGACGAAAAAAAAATTGTAAAAACTAGTTTTTTATTAAAGAAAATGTACTAGAAGGAAAATAAAGAAATAATAGTATGTACAGGGTTTTCCCGTACATTTTTCCAACAACCTAGTGAGTTTATTTGAATAGATGTGGAAATATGGTAAATACAAAAGTTGTTGGGTTTTTATGACGTTTTAGAATATTATATCATCAGTGCGAAAATATTGGAAATGTCAAATTAAGACAGGTTGTCAGTTTTTTTAAATGAAACCTCCTGTATATTAAATTATATTCTTGAAGATCTCTTTCTAATTTTGTATATATACTTTTAATATATTCTGTCAATTAGTTTTGGATATATAAGCGTTTAAACATTAAAGAAATGGTAAGGTAATTTGCGCTAAAACATAGTGAGCCATGGTCAAGACAATTGCAATGAACGACGCCTTTTTGACGTTTACCGGTCAGAAGTAATCCTATTTACGAACAGTTTTAATACCTAATACGTTGGACGATGGGTTGTTCGGAAGAAGAGAAACTCGACATGATAGAATTATTTTATTTACATGGTAAAAATACATCGATAGCTCGTACCGAATGTCATAGACGGTTTCCAGATAAACCAACACAGACTCGTAGCATAATATTTAACATCGTTAAACACTTGAATGAAAGAAAAACACACAAAAAAGTTTCTTTAAGTTGAAAAAAAAAATTTATTATGTAGTTTTTAGATATACAGGGTGTTTCGTATTTCTGGATTCAACATAAACTTTGTTTTTTTCTTAAATAAAACACACTCTATATTATCGACTAGAATGGAAGAGTTTTTTATCCCGATTCCAACGATATATAGTTTATAAATATTTGCTTTGGTAGGTTTTGAAATATTTCGATTTAAAATGTCATTAGTTGGCAATGACATCTGATGATATTACTATTTTATTATCTAAGTTTCCAAGAATTTTTTTTAGTCGTCTTTACAAACAAAATTGATATTAAAAAAGTTAACCTGTCTTTGCTGGGGATTCGAACCCAGGACCTCTTTCTTCTTTAGCGAATCAACTGATCCCTGAAGACAGTTCAACCCCATATACGACAATTTCGCTATTCAATTTTATTAAAATAAAATACAATCAGATAGCAACAACAAAATATCACGTCAAACAGTGACCCTTATTATGATCTTAATATGATGTGCTTTCGAGAGATTTTTCATTTCTTATTAATATTATTTTAAATTTAAAAATTTTTATTAAATAATAGAAATTTAAAACACAACTATATAATACAATTACTATTTAAATTTTGAATTGTTCAAAGTGGTCCACATTTTCTATTATGTAACGACAGTAGGCCCGCTTAAGCTTTTCCACGGCCCCATTGATTGAATCTTGATTTTCTGTGTTTAAAAGCAGAACTTCTCTAGTTACTGTATTTTCAATTTCCTGAAGCGTCAGTTGCTAAAAGGAATTCACCTTACCTTTTAGATTATCCCATAAAAACGTATTCAAAGGTGTCAAGTCGGGACTGTGAAGTGGCCATCTTATAGTCCCAAATTTTCCAATCCACAAAGGAATCAGAGTGTCATTGTAAAAAATTGGACCTATTATTTTACTGCTTAAAATGCCACACCACACATTAATTGTTTGACGGCCAGAAAATTTTATTTGCCTTGTTAGATGCGGATTATTTATAGTTCAATGGTGAGTGTTTTTTCTGTTAAATACTACCAGTGGAAAAACTAGATTCGTCAGTCCATAAAACGTTATCAAAAAAAATATCGTCAGCATTTAGCCTTTCCATCATATTTCGGCAAAACTCCAACCTGACTCTTTTGTTTTAGTCAGTAAGAAATTGAACTTTTGTAAATTTATAAGGGTAATATTTATGTTTTTTTAAGGTTGAATGAATTTTCCAAGAGCTTAAATTTAGATGGCGGTTTGCCTGAGGGACGGAAGCTTCAGGGTTCTCTAAAACAATAAACGATATATTTGTAAAAAGAGGACATCCAACAAACCTTGATATCCTTGAAATTGGAGTAATGGTCTACAAAAATTAAAAATGAAGTGTAGTAAAGTTTTTTATAAAAATTCTCCTTACGAGATAACAAGCACCATCGGCGCAACCAAAATTTTTCCTTGGGAGGGCCAACTTAAAAATAATAAATCAATTTACTTAGGGTTTTGTGAAGTTAATATTTAGTTTTTTTAATTTATGGGTATTTTGTTTTATTTATGAGTATCGTTAAAAACACAGACACACATAAATACAGTGCTGGAACTTTGAAACAAATAATGAAAATTTTTGGAATATTTTTAAAAATTACGATCTTTAAAACTTTAAAAGGCGGTTTTCTACAAATAAGAAAACGTTTTACGGTTTATAAGCGCTTTGAACTCTATTTCAATTTAGCGATCTTTATATATAAAATGTATATAAAAATACAATGCATTTTTTCAAATTTCATATCTTCCCTATTTTTTTTAAATAATGTTTTCTGTTTTTTATTGATTGTCGGACAATCAGTAGTTCAAAAGTAAAAAAAATAGGAGGATTTTTTAATA
Organism: Kuschelorhynchus macadamiae; assembly: GCA_030620095.1. NCBI lineage: Eukaryota > Metazoa > Arthropoda > Insecta > Coleoptera > Curculionidae > Kuschelorhynchus > Kuschelorhynchus macadamiae. The sequence continues at coordinate 68,668 of JAUTXW010002823.1, read as the reverse complement.
ATTACCGTGGTTGCAAAATAATTAAAATTTTACTAAAAATCCAATTTTTTGATAAGCACCTTGTATCTTAATAACACTTTCTCAAAATGGCTCTTAAAAATGGTTATTAAAAGAAATTATTTTTAGGATAGGATTTACTTTTTCACTCTTTCACTCCTGACAATAGTTTTACACGATTTATACAGTCAAAAACTATAATTACATAAAATATCAGAGCTGTAATCAATGGTTTTATTGATTAAAAATATTCATTATGATTAAAAATAAACGTATGAGTCCGCCCGCCACTGCTTCGCTCCCCGGGATGGACTTCTGGCTTGTTTGCTTATCATCTGGTAAGGAGCGTTTTTACAAAAAAAAATATTGCACATTATCATTTTCTAATTTTTGTATCGCCAGCTCTCCGTCTTTATTAAAACTAGACTACTACTACTCCACTTGCGCTCTTTTACGATTGTAACCACAGTTAATAGAAACTTCATAAATTTGCCTTTTTTCTTCTTGGGTGTAAAACAATTTTAAATAAAATAATATTTTAAAATTAACGCAGAGAGTTAGTTTCAAAAATATTTAATTGTCATTCTTTTATAAGTCAAGTTTAATATTTTTGTTTCGTCAAAGCCAACTACGAAATAAGCAAAAATATATCATACTATTAATGTTTCGCATTAGACCATCTTTTATGATCATATTCAATGTCATTATAAAGACTAACAATCCTTCAAACTAAAGCTGATCAAGAGTAGCGCAAGCAGGTTATCAGCTTGGGGGGCTCATAATTTTTGATGGCTAAAAAATGACAAAAAAACATATTATGTTTTGTCCTGGGGGGGGACTGCAGCCCCATACCCCTCCCCTGATTGCGCCACTGGATCAAAATCAACTTGATAGATCGTGGTCAAGATACTCGATGGACTATTTTATTTTTGCCGCATTGGACATGAACCAAAGATATTGGGAATTCTCATTTAAAATCAATATTTGAAAATGATAACAAGCATGTTTCGCCTGTTAGACAAAAAGGACTCCTACAATAATTTTCTTAAAAACAAGGTTTTAAAAAGGAAATACCGAATAAACCCAATCCTAAATAAATAGAGGTAAGAGATAAGAATAAGTTTTGGTTGAGATAAAGTGCCACTATCAAATATTATTCAAACAAAATGTACCTTTAAATGCATTCAGGTAATTTTGTATTGCATTTTGTTTGTATTGTTCTCAGTCGGACATACTAATAAAAGAAATAAAAAGTCTACAGGATAACCTTTTAGCTAGGTACCGAAATACCAAATAAAGGAGATATTCAAATAATTGAAGATTCAGTGTAATTTCATACTTTAATCTTTCATTTTGTTTAATTTTTAGTAGTTTACAAAAACTTTTTAAACTAACAGTAAAGTCTTGATTTTTTTTGTCTGGGAATTGCTAACCGTCCTGTATTTTAAAGGACAGTCCTCTTTTGGTTCAAGGAATCTCTTTTCTATGACAAATACAAAAAGTCGTCTTTTTTATACATACTAAAGCAAAAACAATTTATTTTAAGGATGGAAATTAAGATATCAAAGACGCGTACTACTACAGTCGAAAGAAAGACTAACATTAGACTAAGATAGGTATAATTGATAAGATTAAAGGAATAACCTCGAAAACATTCGTATCGCCGATGAAACGTATAAAAGAATATCGATTAATTGATTATTTAACAAAATAGCTTCTTTTTGATCATTTAATCTCCTAAACATTAGAAATTTATTATTTTTACGAGTGAAATACAATAAATTAGAAGTTTTAACCTAGTTTCTGCTGAAATGGCGTAACAACTGGCAATAGTGCAATTCCAAGTTAAAAGTTCAAGGTCAATCAGAGCCAAGGCAAAAATCATTTAATGTTTTGCCGGGTGTCATGTCACCTCTTTATAATACCTACTTTTTGACTCTACTATATAAGCTCGTAGTTTTAGACTTACCTCCAGGGTTGCCAGATTGGGTTATTTATAGCCAATTGGGCTATGATGAAGGCGGTCTCGTGACTCAAAATTGTGTTTGGCTCCAGGCTCCTAGTTTGAGCTACTTTTAAATTGTAGGTGGCTTTATGAAAGTTTTGCTCCTCGTCGCTCATTTTTTTGATAGCGAAATGAGAAGCGAAAAGTATTAACTAGTGGGCACATAGTAGGTATGTTTGTATCTCTTTCTATGGTATCCTACTAAAAGAGTTTAGAAATACACTAGTCAAGCAACACACTTGATGTTATAAAACAGGTGAAATCGGCAATCTGCCTATTTGGGAATTTCGGTTTTTTGAACTGTTCTGAAATCTCGCTTTCTCTCTCTCATTCTCTCTAGGTTATTCATAGGTACATTGGTCTGTGTTAAAAACTCATTTTGAAACAGCAGCACTCAAAGAAAAATGGTATACCAGAAGCTTTACGATGTGTATAAAGATGAAAACAACTATCTAGTTATTTTTTTAATGACAACTTAAAGTCTGTCCTATCGTCTTTCTGTAAAACAATACTTAAAGAGGCTTTTATTAATAAGATAAATAATGAAAATTAGAAGCTTTCTACATTAATTTTAAGTCCTAACACTGGAACCTGTGATGGAAGATAGATCAAAATTCAAGAGTTCTAACCACACTACACCACAACTTGTTACTACAGTACCTTTTCCTAACCCTGCACCCGACTACACCGTTGTCGAGTAAGCAATAGAGGGGACTATAGGGAATAGGCCCTTTGTCTTTATTTAGTGCTTTCTTACCACATTTAACTATTTCTATACTCTCAAATGCATCCAATAATCTTTTATTAGATACATTTTTAATTAACTTAAGATTATTTATTTCTATTTGGTGATTGTTTTCTAAAGCATGTTGGCTAACGCTTGACTCTTCTGTTCTTCCGTATCTTAAATGTGCTATGTGTTCTTTAAAACGAATGTTTATGGAGCGTTTAGTTTGCCCAACATATTTTAGATCACAGTCATTACAGCTAATTTCATAGATGCCACTCCTCTCCTTCAAGTCGACTTTGTCTTTAGGGTTTCCAAGGAGATTTTTCAAACTGTTCTCCATTTTGTAGGCTACTCTAAAACCTACGTTTTTAAATACTTTTTCTAGACCTCTCGTATATCTGGAATCGTATGGCATTACTATAAACTTATTGGGAGCCTCAGGTGCTTTAAGAGTAGTGGCATCTTTTAACATTTTCTTATGCTTATGTCTATTTACTAATTTATGTACAAAATTATCATTATATCATATATCATATATATCAAACAGAAAAGTGTTGTTGAAAAAAACAGAAAAGTGTTGTTGAAAAAAACAGTTTAAAGCAAAGATGTTTTCACTTCATAAAACAGTTCACAAATTGGTGAATAAAATTCTTGAAAATATAAAATTAATTAAAAAAATAAAAATGTTTTCTCCAAGAATATGCTGTAGTCTGGCCTCAATTTACACATTTGTCTTTTAATAACTTTGGTTTTGATGAAAATATTTTGTTTCACCTAGAGGTTCAATGGAGAAATTTGCTAAATGTCAGGTGGATTGATTTTGATATCAATGACACCATTTAATTTTGCATACAATTATTTTGATGTCAAATGTATTTAAATATTATAAATGATAATCTGACAGATAATGAGAGAGAACTTAACGATAGAGTTTGGGAAGAAGTTCATAAGTTAATAAGTTATAAATAAATTTGAATGTTTTGTTGTGAGAGTTTAAGTTGTTTTTGTATAGCTCCTTGTTTTGCATATTTATAGCAGTTTTGGTAAGTTATAACTTAGGTAAAGATTTTATCAAAAAAGTTATTTGGTTTGTACCTACATAATTTATAAATAAGAAACTTTATTTCTATACTAACACTTCTTATTAAGTTGAAATTTTATTTAAATTAGCAAGAAAAAACATCACTGGTTGCATAATCGGCTCTTTTTGGCTACTTTTGATTATCCGAATGGCTATTTATGATGAAAAAAATGTGGCAACCCTGCTTACCTCTTAGTTTACTTTTTACTCTGATCGAAACGTTGTGAATAATTTAAATTATAGACAATGCAAGTCCGACAAGTGCATTTTATACAGAGTACCTTATTGTCTACAATCTTCAGACATAATGTGTCATATAATGTTGTAATTATATTAGTGGGATGCATCTGTGCGAAATTAGCTTCATTTTTAAACACGTAACATAGTAAATATCATACTAATCCCGAGATTTATGATGGTGATAAATCTACTTTACGACATGTAAATAGGCTTATGGAGATTTCATGGTGTCTAATTAACCTGTTGTACATCATCATTGGACGCAGTTTTAAAATGTCCGGATAATTGTAGTTGAAGAATATAGAGCCCTTGTTTAGTTTTATGAAATAGCAATTCCTAATAAGAATAAATTTTGATTAATAACAAAATATATTAAATCTTGTCGACTGACAGTGAAATAAAAACCAGATATAATGCACCAAAATTTTAAATTAAATTATTTCTTTCATTAGCAGTAATAATTTCATGTCTCCTTTTTTACCCGACTATGCATGTAAAGGACGGTAATGTGTTTTTAACAGTCATATATTAAATATGTATTAATTGTTTGTCAACAACTATAGGCTAACAAGTTTGTCAATACAAAAATCAAAATGGCGGTAGTATTACGCCATTTTGTCCAACATAAAAAAAATAAATATTTTTATAATTCATTGTTATAGGTAACAAACTGAGGCGATTATATATATATATATATATATATATATATATATATATATATATATATACAGCGTGATTCACGTTGAGTGTCCTATTAAAAGTTCTGGAGAACTATAAAAGAGATTTTTTTCAAATTCGGCATACGGACATAATAGGTAATAATCTATATAATATTTTAAATATTTTCGCAAGTGCAGGGTTGCCACATCTCTCCGAAACCAATAGCAACATTGAAATTTCAAATAGAACACCCTATATTTTATTGCAGTTTCTGATTCTACGCACGATTTTAAGTAACTTTTGTTAACATCTTCCTATACTTATCTCCTACTATTTTCTCTAAAAAAATTAATTTATGATTTTTTTTTAGAAAATCACCACGTTAATAAAATTCCATATTTACCTGCGTAAGCGAGATAATTACTAGATTTTTTTTTCTGGGTTAGAGAATGCATATATTTAAAATAACTATATGTTAAAATAGCGATATATCATACAGGGTGTCGTATAAAAAGGGCATTTTTATCGAAATTTAGTAATGGTGAAAACTCATTTATTTTAAATACAACACCCTGTATTTTATGGTATCTTCGAATAATATTTATTTCCATATATGTTCCTATACCCATCTCCCACCATTTTTTAGATATGAGCCAACTTTGAATATTTTCCTGTTTTCAAAGACTACCATAACAAAACCACCCGCTTAACGAATAACTTAGCTTGGTAGGCCATGGAAGGTTTTGTTTACTTCTTCCTGACATCTTAAAAATGGAAAACGCAATTGAATATTCCAATATTGATATTTTAAATTTATTTTACATTCATGGAGAGTGTAACAAAGTTATTTCAAGAACCCGCAGAAAATTTAACGAAATGTATCCTCATTTACCTCCTATGCACAGGAAAAAATTTAGAAGGTACTAAATGCAATAATAGTTTTTATTTCCTTAAAAATCAATTTATGTTGCTGAAACAACAGGAGGTTGTCAGTATTAACGTGCATAACATAATATTTTGATGATGGTCCTTGGACTCTGATTATACACATTAATACTGACATCCTCTCTTTTGGTACAATTCTTTCGTACGTGTACACAGCATTTTAGGCTTTATATTTATTTTGCCTTCATATTTCAGATATGAAGCAAATGTTAAAAATCACGGCAAAATTATAAAACATAGATCATACACAAAACTACAAACTGATAATGAAGGCAATGAAATAAATGTTCTTGGATATTTTAACGTTTACCCTCAAGGATCAATTAGAAGTGCTGAAATAGATCTAGGACTTTCATATTCAACAATTCAACGTATTCTAAGCAAACATAACATTCAACCATTTAAATTTATCACCCAGCAAGGCCTTTTATCAGAAAATTTTCAGAGACGTACTGAATTTTGCGAAATAGTTCTAACTAAAATTGAAGAAGACCCACTATTTTTGAAAAAAATTATCTGGACTGACGAGTCGAAATTTACGAGGGAAGGAATATTTCATAGACGAAATAGTCATTTTTGGGCGGCTGAAAACCCAAAATTGGTTATAGAACGAAGATTTCAGTTTCAATTCGGGTTTAATGTTTTTTGCTTACTGACGGACAATAAATTTGCTTATTGTATCTACGATGAAAATTTTACTTCGAATAAATATCTGTATATTTTAAGAACTACAGTTAATGAGTTTTTGGATGAGTTACCACTACAATTATTGATTTTTTGCTGGTACCAATTGGATGCAGCACATTGCAGCAATGAAGTGAGTCAAGAATTATATGGAATGTTCGAAGATAGGTGGTTCAGACGTTTGGGACCATGGGATTGGCCACCTCGGTCTCCGGACCTAACGCCCCTAGATTCTTACCTTTGGGGAACCATCAAAGAGTGAGTGTATGTAGGAAATCCAATACAAAATCTCCAGGATCTGGAAAATCGAGTACGTCGAACTTTTGACGAATTAAATCCTGAGGAAATACGAAGAGCAACAACAAGAAACCAATTAACATGTTTGCACGAATGCCTTAATGCGAATGGTGGCCATTTTAAGCAATTTAACAATTAGTTATCTTCCTTTTGCTAAAAATTAACGATTATGTATTATTTGTTTGTTTAATTATCACTTATAATATCTAACACCTTTAGGTTACAAATTGTATTTAAAAAAATACATTTTGGATTAATCACCGTATTTAAAACTGTCTGTTTTTTTCAAATATTTGTCAGTACGAGGTAAATACAACTTTACATGGCCTAACTAGTTAAGTGATTCGCTAAGCAGGTGCCGAGGCGGGTGCTTTTGTTGTGGATGGTCTTTGAAAACAGGAAAATATTCAAAGTTGGCTCGTATCTAAAAAATGGTGGGAGATGGGTATAGGAACATATATGGAAATATTGTAGGTAAAGTACTGGTTTATTCGAAGATACCATAAAATACAGGGTGTTGTATTTAAAATAAATGAGTTTTCACCATTACTAAATTTCGATAAAAATGCCCTTTTTATACGATACCCTGTGTGATATATCGCTATTCTAACATATAGTTATTTTAAATATATGCATTCTCTAACTCAGAAAAAAAAATCTAGTAATTATCTCGCTTACGCAGGTAAATATGGAATTTTATTAACGTGGTGATTTTCTAAAAAAAAATCATAAATTAATTTTTTTAGAGAAAATGGTAGGAGATAAGTATAGGAAGATGTTAACAAAAGCTACTTAAAATCGTGCATAGAATCAGAAACTGCAATAAAATATAGGGTGTTCTATTTGAAATTTCAATGTTGCTATTGGTTTCGGAGAGATGTGGCAACGCTGCACTTGCGAAAATATTTTTAAAATATAGATTATTACCTATTATGTCCATATGCCGAATTTGAAAAAAATCCCTTTTATAGTTCTCCAGAACTTTTAATAGGACACTCAACGTGAATCACCCTGTATACTAAAAGTTTTTATTTTTCTTGGGTATAGGTTTGATTAATGAAACTTATTTTTCTGCAACTAGCTTGACGTTTCGCTTCTTGTTTGAAGCATTTTCAAGAGCATTTTATTGCATGTCTAAAAAATATACGTAATACACGAATTAGTACTTTTCAACAAACATACGTAACAAAACAAACATTCATAAAACTTAACTATTGAACAATTAATTAATTAAAATATCTTTGTACTCACAGCATTTAATAAAACACTATAGCACTATAGCATTTAATAAAACACTAAAGCGTAAACACTATAACGACAATATTATTTACAGTATAATATTGATGTTCTGAATGTTTTAACCGATGGGTGAGATCTATATAAATTCCGTAATTATAAAAACCATTATCTTGATTTTTTTTTATTTTATTAAAAACCTATGTATTTTGGTATACAGTGGATGGTTGAATACATGTATAATTGTTTATTTACAGGTGTTATTTAAATTGAATTTTAGTGTTTTGAAAATCATTATATTATTTTTGGTTATTTTTTTTTATTAAATTTAATTATTATTTGATTAGGTTGTGATAAATTTGACTTAGATTTTGTATGTCCTTTTTGTCATTTACTTCATTCTGATTTATATGAATCATTTCTTTAATTGCCAATTTATGATAATTGCTGTCTTGACTTAAAATTTTTGTTTCGGATAAGTTGAATTCATGTTTTTCAGTTTCTTCGTGTTTATGTAACGCCGTGGAAGCGTTCCTTGTATATTTATGGCCGATTAACCGATTTTCTAAGTACTGTGTGGTCATATCTATATACTTTTTAGGACAATTTATGCAAGGCACAGAATAAATTACATTTGATTTTTTCTTTTTTGGAATTTCACTTTTTACAGGAGTGTATAAATTTGTTAATAAATTATGTGATTTATGACATATAATTATGTTTTATTTTGTTGTTTTAATTTTTCTGACAAACCATCTGTGTATGGCATTGATATGTATTTAATGTTGTTTGTGATGTTGTGTTTGTTATTCTGTTTCTGGCTATTATAGAAGTTATATGTTCGTTGTTTAAAAATTCGTTTAATTTGTTTTATAAGAAAATGGTTTTTTTCTAGGATGTCTTGAACTTCTTTTAGAATATCTGGTCTAAATTCTGGAGAAGTGAAAGCAATAGCTCGATCAGTAAGGCCAATTATAACACTGTTTTTTTGGCTGTTTGGGTGGGGGAAATTAAAATTTGGGTATCGACCTGACCAAGTTTCCTTCGTGTACCATTTTGTTTTAATGTTATTTTGTCCCTAATCAATGTTAAATCAAGAAAATTAATTTCATTATTTTGTTCTAATTCAAAACTAAATTGTAGTTTTGGATGAAAGCTGTTAAATTTATTAATGATGATGATTTTCTATGATAGAACTGTAGTTAGGCAATCATCCACAAAATGTTCGAAAAAACAATTTGAAAATCTAAGTTTTTTATGACATGTTCTTCCAAGTATTCCATTACTAACTGTGCAATGGTTGACGATATTGGAGAACCCATGGCGCAGCCGTCAAGTTGCTGATAAAAGTTATTTTTGTATTGAAAATAGTTATTATTTAATGTTAAGTTTATTGCTTCTATAAATTCGTTGCAAGAAAGAGTAGTATGTTCTTTAATTAAATTCCACTGTATACCAAAATACATAGCCATTCACTGTATACGAAAATACATAGGTTTTTAATAAAATAAAAAAAAAATCAAGATAATGGTTTTTATAATTACGGAATTTATATAGATCTCACCCATCGGTTAAAACATTCAGAACATCAAAATTATACTGTAAATAATATTGTCGTTTCCAAGGTAAGGTACATACAAAATTTATTTCAATATTTTAGGCTATATTGTTTTATTAAATGTTGTGAGTTCAAAAATATTTTAATTAATTAATTGTTCCATAGTTAAGTTTTATGAATGTTTGTTTTGTTACGTATAGTACATGTTAAATATTAGCGTATGTTTGTTAAAAAGTACTAATTCATGTATTATGCATATTTTTTAAACATGCAATAAAATGCTTCAAACAAGAAACGAAACGTCGAGCTAGTTGCAGAAAAATAAGTTTCATTAATTATACCCAAGAAAAATAAAAACTTCTAGTATAAAGTATGGTTTAAGACCAGTGTATATATATATATATATATATATATATATATATATATATATATATGTTGCTTTCAAGACGTCATGTATGGTTGATTTCAGAATGTTAATTTCTCTACTTGCAACTTGTGTAAAAGATGTAGGATTATCGGCAAAATATTCTTGAATGTTTCTATTTCGATTTTCATTATTTTTTTAATACTTTTTGGTCGAGGTTTTTCAAAACTTCCATATGCAAGTAGGTTGGAAGCAAGTATGGAGAACATTTTTCTCCCAGGTTGATGTCTTTCCTGAAAATTTTCAAAATAATCGTTGTTACAACAAGTAATAATTATTTATTAAATCCATGATTGCATTCATTACGAGTAAAATAGGATCCCCCTAAACCCCTACGCTTTCTGCTTTCGAATTTATCACGCCAATAAGCTTTTTGACAATGAAATTGATTCTATTTCTTTCTGTTTGTTCTCTTCTCGAATTCGAATCCAAGTAAGCTTCGTAGGAAAACTTTTTAATCTGTCTGTAATCCAACTCCTAAATATTATTTCAAATTAGGAAACGAACTTTATTATCATGATCTGACTGTTATTTATAAAACTTTAGATGCCAAGTTACATCTGTAAAATTTCATTGTCTCTGTTACTCTTAAAATGGGAAATTAACAGTGCATGATTGATTTGATTTTTTATTAAAAAGAAATTTACTTTAAAAATTTTCCAGAGGAGGTTATGGATTTGTTGGAGTGTTGTCTATTATGTAATTCTTACTTTCAGTAAACATTCTACGCTCGGAACTACGGCAATACCAATATTAATTGACTATTGTTCTTCCTGTAGATTATCCCTCTTTCTACCCGCGCTATCAATTATGCCAGAGCAAAACTTTTTCTAATATAAAAGATTGTCTCTATAAAGTTATATTGCCTTGTACCTAGACAGTTTTCTAAATAGCCCCACAAAAGGAAATCTAGAACCAACAGGTCCGGAGAACGTGGTGGCCATTGAACAGGTGCATTTGTTCCTATCCATTTTGAAAAATTCATTTTGCGACTTTATTTATGAAAATAAACATAAAGTATGATATATTTATTTCTTTGTTTCAATTCATGCCAAAAGATCTAAATAGATACGATGACAAGTCTAAACATAAAGGATAACATAAGACATTTTTAAAACAATATTAAGATTGGACTAACTAACAGAAAACAGTTGTTGCAAAATTGAAAAGCAATTTCTAACATTAAAATAACTTTTTTCAAGAAGATAACTCTTTGTACTTTTCTTAAATTTTTTTGTAGGAAGTTATTTCTCTTAGGCTTGCTGGTGGTTGTACATATTCCCACAAAAACTGTAAGGACTTTTTTGGAAAGTGCTAGTCCTATATGGCGGTATATAAATGTTTGTGGAGTTTCTTGTACCAAAATTATGTAGTTCTAGATGACGAGAAAATCTAGTAAATTGTTTTTTAACGAATAATACCGAGTGTAACATTATAATACATGGAAGAGGGGTTTACATGAGTCTAATGGACATAATGAGAATTTTTTTCTGATTATTCTTTTTTGTAATTCAAAAATTTTATTTAAATCTGTTGATTGGCCACAGTAAATATACATAAAATACCATAGCTTCGATGGCTATATGCTAGTGCGTAATAGGTATTTAAAAGTGTTTTGTAGATTTCTTATTGCAGAGTAGGCGGTATTTAACTTACTTGCGACATAGTTCACCATAAAAATTTAAAATTTTCAATCCAATTTACATGTTTGCAGTTTAATGACAAATTTGAATTGAAATTGAAAAATTATATTGGCATTATTTTCCAATTTCTCGAAATTATTATCAGAAATTGCGATAGTGCAGTCATCTGCATATGAATTGTTCTATTTTTTGATAGTGGCAGAGGCAAGAAATTTTCCAGATGATTTATACAACGCGTAAATAGTAGCGGTGAAATAATGCTTCCCTGAGGTACACCACAGTTTATATTATGTCCCGTAGAGATATCATCCCCAATCTTAACCTTTATCTTACGTTCTACATTAACCATTTGTTGATATCTCCCCTTATCCCCAATGCATATAATTTCTTCTGTAAAAAGGAGCTCGAGTTAAGTCAAAGAAGATGACAAGAACGTAGTTTGATGTGTCCAAGCCCTCATAAACAAAAATTAATAGCTCGAATGCAACTGTAGAAGTGGAGCAATCTTTTCTAATCCCGTGTTGTTTGCTACTGATTAATTTTTCTGCATTTAGGAAGTTTTCTATCTTGCATAAAACTAATTTTTCAAACAGTTTAGAAAAGGTAGGCAGACATGTAATACATCCATAGTTTTGCAGTTTTTCCCTGCCGTTGTCGTTTTTACCAGAGCACGCTGTTTTGTTTTTTAACAATACATATATATATATATATATATATATATATATATATATATATATATATATATAGTGAGCCTGATATCATAAGAGAGAAATATATAGTGTGTCCCATTTAAAAGAAGGCAAGTTATGTCAATATCTAAAATATGACCTTTAGAATAAATCTGACATTAATAGAGAGTGAATACAAATAATGCACCTTTACTTAAGTCTTTTTTTTTTAATTTCCTCTATTGCCTTTTAAGATAGAAACCCATTTACTGAAACAATACTGTAGACTGTAGAGGGTAAATAGATAAGAAAGTTGTGCCCGTTTTTTTTCTTTACAATTGTCTTATGTTTATTTTTTTAGGAAATTCTAACGGTTCAGATAAAACACCAAAACCATTTTTATATTTAACATTTTTTTCTATTTTTCAAAACAAAGTTCTGTAGACGCCATAGAAAACCTCTAACAGAAACTCTAAATAAATACTTTGAACCAAATTGATTAAATAAATTTAGGGCTATGCTGAAGGATGAATGTATATACGGATAGAGTGACATCGAGGCAAGAAAATTACTTTTGAAGTATATCCTGAAGCAATTTCTTATTTAAATTTCAATTTTTACGGACTTTAATATTATCTTCACTAGCAGATATATTAAATCGTCTTATAAACGTAAATAACGTTCACTTTTGTTACAAACAACATCAAAAAGCACATGATAAGGTTATTAGATAAGATTTTGAAACTTGAAAAATGTGTGGGTAACTATGTGTGTGCGTGGAAAATTTTGGAACGGTTGCCAAACATTTTTCCGCCACTAACATGTGATGTAGTAGTCGATAATTGTAGAATGCATATGACCCGTTTTTTTTTGCTGATTGGTGTCGATTTATTTTCATCCCAACTGCTCTTAAAAGTATAGCTACTTAACATATTTAAAACAGATATAATTTTATATAATATATAATTATTAAGGCAAATGGTTTAGCGCAAGGGTGTTCAAACTTTTTTAGCGCAAGGGCCAAAAATCGATTTCACATCGTCCGAAGGCAGTGGCGGCTCGGGGGTGAAAAAGTAACTGAAGTGCAAATGAAGCAAGAAAATATCGCAATAATTTTTTTTACACAATTTTTTTTAGGGGAGAGTGGGGGAATATCGACTACTTAAGCGCAACTAAGTTTTTTAAATAAAAGTATTAGTACAAATGTATCTAAAACCGTAAAATGGCTTCGTTACTTCATTTGCTAAAATTTTTCTATTAGTTTTGCAAATAAAAAAATTTTTTTTTTTCTTAAAATGCATTTTTGTGAACAGGTAAAAAAATCGGGTAATTTCGACCGATGGGATAATATCGACCACAAGGTAGGGTAAAATCGACCGAGTAGTAATATTTTGGAATTTATTTTATTTCAACATTTTAACACTAATATTACATTGAGCAAAAGTCACAAATATATACTGAAGCTTTTTCTGCACTAGTACAGTCAGCATGAGCCCAGGTTGCACAAGAACGGTACCGCCACCAAACCTCATTGTATCCAAATTGTTCACAAATAGGACAGATTTCATCAATTTCTCTTTCCTGTTCAACCTGAGTTTCCACTTTACCCATAATTTTTTTTGTGACCTTCTTAATCTTTTCATTTCCCTTTTCTCTGTCTGCAATTTTTCTTGTAATCTTTTTTAATTTTTCATTTTCTTCCTTTTTTTGTTTTTTCAATGTCTTATTTTCGAGCTCTTCTTTTAATGGTGTAGATGTTAATGTTTGAGAATGTTGCCTTTTTCGCTGTGAAGTTCTTGGTTGAAACATTGGAAGTGGACATAGGTCTTGGAAAGAAGTATTTTCTGTTTTTTCTTTAATTTTTAAGGTTTTATCACCATCATCACTTAGGCTATCTTCCACAACTTCTTCCAAACTGAATTCAGAATCAGACGAATTTGATGACAATCTGGTATTACGTAAGCTCTTGAGTCTTCCTGGAACAGTTCCACTCAATCCACTTGGCCCTGGTTCTGAAGAAGGAGTCTTTTGTCTGGGTTCAACAAGTTCTAAGATATTCTGAGATGTATTTCCCTGCAATGGTAAATCTGCTGGAGCCGTTGTATTTGGCAGATCTGTATTATCTTTATGAATAGGTACAAAGTCTTCTTCACAGAACACATCACGATTGATAGGAAATATTCCTGTGGTCTTAAATCCGTTAATTGCCTTCTCTATTGTGGTCGTCCTATTGTAAGCATTCCCAAAAAGTTCGGCAATATCAGTCTCTTTGATTTTTTCATAATTTCTACTTTTTATGTACTTATCACATTCTTGGTGGTAAGCAGTTTTCAAGGACTTAAAGAAAGTAACGTCCAGAGGCTGTGTCCTGTGAGATGTGTGGGGGGGAAGTGATAGTAAATGAATATCAGAATTTCTACAAAAAGTGTAGGAAGCCAAAGAAAAATGAGTTGAATTGTTATCCAGTACTAGAAGAATAGGTTGCTCTGGAGAAGCATTAGCAAATTTCGCAAAATGTTGCAACCATTCGGTAAACAATTCTTCGGTAATCCATCCAGATTTTGAACATTTGTATATCGCGCCTGCCGGTCCATTTTTTCCAAACCATCTTTCATTCTCATTCTCTTAAAATAAACATGGGCGGGATATATTGCCCAGACGCACTAAAACAGCATACAATTGTAGTGTTTTGACCCCTTTCTCCGCTTGTTATCACGCCTACTTGTTTCTCTCCCTTTCTTGCCAATATACGACTCGGATTGTGGACATTGGAAATACCCGTTTCGTCAACGTTATAAATGCGATGAACTTCAAAATAGTATTTTTCAAAAAGCATTTCAAGATTATTAAAAAAAAATCCATTTCGCCTTTGTTAAATGCGGTAACTCTGCTTAGGCTAGTAGCTTCCGGTTTACGAAAACTAAGCTGCGGATAACGTCGCATAAATGAGTAGATCCAATCCTTGCCACACATTCCTTATTAAAAGGATGTGTAATTTTATTTGTCTCTGCATATTTAAAAACCAATGTTCTTATGCTTTGAGCTGTCAATCCATAAAATAATTTGGACAATTTTAAAATGGTTTCAACAATTTCTTTTTCCTGATTTTCGGAAAAGACAGGTTTTCTTCCCAACGTAAGTTTTTTTGGTTGAAATCTACCTTTTAGTCTATCTTGAAGAGTACCATATGGGATATTAAACATTTGTGCGGCGCCCCTAATGGATAATGTCTTTTCTCCCACGGCCTTTATTGCTCTTTTCATAGACTCCTCCGTCCACGAAGAACGTCCAGTTTTTCGAACATATGTTCGCGGCATCTGAAATGAAATGCTGAAATGTACCTTATGCTTGCATTTATTGCGCACTTTCTTTAGAATAGATAATGATTAGACCACAAATATTAAGTAGGGTAATATCGACCAGCATGATCGATTTTACCCGAACCGGTAAACTTAACCCTAAATTTGTTTTTACTAAAAATATGTATTAAAAGTGCACCAAATTGGACCTAAATTACGGAAGAATATCCGCAGTATCCTATTAAGATAAAATGCAGAACATTTAGAATGTATAAGGATTTCCCTACCTTTAATAATAGCAGCACAGTTTTAATAAAAACAGATTAAACACGAGTACAACTATCAACATGGATACACGGAAACGTTATGGCTTCAAATTAATCGCATAAATCAGGCACATACGAAGCCATCTATTGGTCAGTTGATGTATTAAGCCCATATGGCGCCAAGTTTAGAAGATTTGAAAGTGGTCGATTTTTCCCGACGGTCGATATTCCCCCACTCTCCCCTATATGTGGAAGGGGTAGAATATTTTTTACGACTTACCTAAATTTTGTATACTAAATCAATTCTTCTATCCTTCATAGCAGCAAATTTATTAATAACATCCTCATAAAGTGGATGAGTTGCCCTAATCTCCTCCAGACAATCCTTTTGAATTGAAATACAGCCTAGAGAAGTAAATCTTTTTTGAGATATTGTTTTTATTAAATAAGTTTTTACACGTTTGAGGCAAGAAAAACTTTTTTCCACTGAAGCACTTGTCGACGGTATTGTCAAAATAAGGGAAAACACTTTATATGGTTTGGTTAAAATATACTTATTTTCATTAATTTTTTCCACTTGCTCTTGCAGCGATATATTCCAATTACTGTCATTGGCAAAAATAAGCTCATTTTTAAGTCGTTGACTTTTTGAAAATATTTCCCTATATAACGGTAACAAATTTTCAAACGGGCCAGCCGGAAAATTGAAACTATATTCGGAAAAATTAGCAGAATCTGCCAAACATAAAAATGTAAGTTTTTCAGAGTCTTGAAAGCTTAGTGTCATTTCCATCAAAATATGGTCCAATATTTCATAAAAAAGTGTTCTATACTTAGCCCTAATTTCTTCAGGTGAAAGCTTAGCAAGCTCACGTTTGTAATGATTTATTTCTGTAATAGAATTTGCTTTATCAAACATGGTATAAAAAAAATTTTCATTTCTCTTTTTACAGAGCGCCTCACGACAGCGTTTTATATTGGATATGCAAAAATCACATTTACTATTTTCGAATTTGAAGACCAACGAGTTTCTGTAGTTATTGGTATACGCCTCGTAGATGCAGAAGTAAGAGCATACGTTCGTTTGGCTGAATGATAAAAAAATGAGGGAATACCACTAAAGCTTGCAAAAAAATTCGATATTTAGAAATATTTTTAAACTTTACTGCATCAGGAGAAATACAGCCTGCGGCGTTTTTTTTTTTTAAGGCCATTTAGATGGTCAGACTTAACACTTGCGCCAGCGTAACAATGCCCTATTAATTTATGTTTATAGTCAAATTGGTCCAAAATTTGATCCAATAGAGAATATAAATTCTCCGACGTTCTATCGGAGCTGACATTATGAAATCCTAAGAATTTCTCGACTACTGAACCTTCTGAATTAACGTATCTTAAAATTATGGAGCACTGGGAGGTTTGCGTAATATCAGTGGTGTCATCCACTTGCACAGAAAAAAACTGTGTGTTCATTATTTCATTTACATGACCATTTAAATAATCGGAAATGCATTCAATTAATAACTAATTATTTCGTTTTGAATAGTTTTCGAGTCACCAGTAAAAACATTTTTAATTTTTTTGTGATGATCTTTTAGTTCTTGGGAACTTCTCGATATTAATAAAACTAAAAGCTTTTTAAAATTCCCCCTATTTATTGACTCGCTGCTCTCATCATGGCCGCGAAAGACTAACTCTTGTTTTGCAAGGTCCAAAACTGCGTCAATTACCAAGCACATAAATAGTCTATTTAATCGGACGTTTTCGTTAAAACGTATTTTCTTTTAAAGTGTCAGCTATAGTGCTTTGATTTTTTTACAAATGTTTTTAACATTAATTCGCATTTTAAATGCTCCGCCGATTCTTCATGTTTATGTAAAGACCTTCATATATTTAACATACCTGCAAATCCTTCCTTATTCCACACTGACTATTTATTGGAAACTAGTAAACAAGGCCAGCAAAACAATTTTTGTAATATTTGACTACTGTGTACGCCGAAAACCAGGATAACGATTAAAACTCTGATCTTGTTCCTTCCATCGATTAAATGGAATTTCCAAGAAAATGCAATAAAGTTGTAACAACACCATAAATAAATATAACACAAAACAATCAAGTAAATTGCAAAGGAACTAACCGGTTGCAGCGAAACCCGCGAAAATAAAAGTAAACAACCACCCCAATCTGAACGACACGTGGGTGTAGTATACTGCGTTAGCAATTCACCGAGAGCGTTGTATGGCGCTGCTTAACATTAATCTTCCATGCGGTCGACGTCATCGCGAACGCGTTGTCATAGCAATGTAGTAGGAAAATCGTAAACTAAACATAGCACCTCCAGCAAAGTCGAAGCGGTTTGCGCCACTGTTATATAGTTGTTATAATAAAGTTCGATTGAAAGTTTTAGAAAGACATGCCGCCAACGGTCAATTAAAATATTTATTCGAGATGTATAGTTTATTTTTTGGCAATTAGGAGAATAAATGAATGTAAAAACTCAAGTTTTAAGAGATATATAATTAATATAGGTAGATGTTTGTTTATTTTTCCTGGTGAAGTAGCACTTCACCTACTTCACCTGAATAGCCGCCACTGTCCGACGGACCACAATGGTCCACGTCACTTTACCACCATATCAATAAACTAAAAAACATATAATGTCAAAGTGTAATAATCTTTATTGGTTATAAAGTTTAATCAATCAATGCGAATGTTTATTTTTGTGTCGATATTTGGTTTTATTTTTGTAGTTACAACCCGCAAACCTCCTTCCTGATGTGCGTCTTGTTTTAGACTTCATATTCTTCATACGAGAAAACAGCTGCTCGCACACATATGTGCTCCCAAACAAAGACATCAATTTATGGGCATGTTTTCGGATTTCAGGAAACGGGTTTTGATCGACATATTTTGAACAAAAATCAAGAAGACCCATGTCGAACTTGTCTTTTGAGTTCCGAATTACACTGCAAATCGATAAGCTCCATCCTCCATCAAAAACGCGTTTTAGCATTTTTCCTCTGCTCAGCCAACGAACATCAGAAAAATATGTAACATCACCATACTCGGCATTAATCAGGGTTGCCAGATTGTCCTGTTCAATTTCCCAAAATCCCCAAAAAGTTATTTTGGTAGGTATATTATGAATTTCTTTCTGAATTTTAAAACAGATTAACAAACGTCTAAAATATGAACAACAGCATAATTTAAAAAAAATAAATTAATTCATTTCAGAAAATACGTCCAAAACAGATTCAGAAAATTGATCTGTTTTTGATATTATCTATGGCAGGGGTGCTCAAACTTGAACTGCTGGCGATCTACCTCAATATTTTTAGATTACTTACGATCGACTCTGAGAGGCTGCAAGTATGTGTGATGCAGAGTTGTCGTACATACACGATACATACAGCCTACCTACCTACCTACCTACCTAGGTAGGGTGTACCGTAGCTTATATAGATATTAGCTTTCCGCACAATATATATTATTTTAGTAGTATTTAGTTAGGTTTGGGTTAGGTTTAGTTAGGTTCTTCTCTACAATATCAATGAAAAAACTCATAGTTATTCAAAATTGCGAGTTTATTGATTGTTTCAAAACAAAAGAGTTACATATGGTGTTAAACTTAACCAATGAGTGACTGGATGTTGAAGCGTGGCACTGCATATCCTCAGCATACTTTTCATAAGATGGTACGTAACCACTGAGTGCTAATCGCAAGCATGATGAGCATATGATCGTCAGTTAGTCGATTGCGATATTTTGACTTAATTATCTTCATTTCAGAAAATGCAGACTTGCACAAGTAAGTTGACTCAAGCATTGGTGTCAGTTGAAGGGTGATTTGCCTTAGATTCGGATATTTATCTTCCGATATAAAACACCAGAAATTTGTATCAGATGCTGTAGCTTTGAGATGTATATCTGATATAATCTGCACCAACTCATTTTCAACAGAACATGAGTTCATATTAAACTGACTTGCTATTTCAGTAGCTAATTCCTCAATGTTTTTACATGAAAAAGGATAACTCATAAATGATGCTACATTTGCCAATTTACTACAATCATAAAAACGCATTTCGAATTGTCCCAAAATATTTGATAATTCAGCCTCATACGTATCATAATTCAACTGAGGAATCCTTGCTTTCAAAGACGGAAAATGTGTCAGATCCTTTCTTTTCAGTTGATCTATCATAAGTTGCAATTTACTTTTGAATGCGTTTACTGCGCTAATCATCTCAATAACAGTTTTTCCTTTATCTTGAAGCTCCAGGTTAATAGTGTTTAAGTGCATTGTGATGTCAGTCAAAAATGCCAAATCAGTCAGCCATTTTTTGTTTTTCAACATCTGAGTGTCATTACCTCTTTCGTTTAGAAAAGCTGTTATTTCGGACAATAATTCTTGAAACCTTTCTAGGAATTTTCCGCGACTCAACCACCTGACGTCCGTATGAAGAACTAAATCAGTGTGTTCAGCTGACTCCCTATCTTCCAACTGCAACTTAAAGAGCCGCCGTTGCAAGCTACGTGCACGGATGGAATTCACAATTTTTGTTGCAATGCCCATAATTTCCTCCGTGTTTAAAAGTTTTGAACACAAAACTTGTTGATATACAATGCAATGGATTGAAAAAAATGAAGGGAAATCTTCATTAGCTCGACACAATCCATCGGTTGTAATGCACACTAATTTATACATTGGTAGCTTGTAGTTTTTTACAAAATTGAAGAAAACGTCATATATATCTTCGCCACGGGTCTTCTCCTTCAGAGGAATGATTGTCAAAAATTCTTCCTTTGCCAACATGTCATTGAATACCATCCGAATAAAAATACACAGCTGGGCAGTGTCTGTCATATCAGTGGATTCGTCGAACTGTAAAGAAAAGTATGTCCATTCCATGATATCATCTTTTAGTTTATCTGCCATGTCCTGACTCATGTCTTCAATACGCCTTGTGACAGTCGGACGAGATAACTGAAGTTCTCTAATAGCAGACTTGATTTCTGTTTTATTTTTAAAATCTCCAAATAAAGTCTCACCCGCTTGAATAAATGCTTCCTTCACAACCGATCCATCTTCGAATGGTTTCTTGTGTTTCGCCAATATATGAGATATTTTATAAATGACGCGATCGTAGCAGCTTTTGATTGTTTGGCTGGTCTTGAGAACATGGTTTGTTCTTTTTTCAAACAAGATATCAAATCACGTACTTTTCGTTTTCTTATTTCACTCTGTGGCGGAAAATCATTTTCATAGTTTTTATGAACCGTTTAATGATGCCTCTCTAAGTTACCACGCTTAGGTATTGCAACTGACGCACGATAAATAAGACAAATGCACTTATCCTTCACTATACAAAACAAAAATTCTTCCTCCCAATCGTTATTAAAATGATACGTTTTAGATTTCTTCGCTGCACTCATTTTTTATTATTTAATAATAAACTTTGTATCGACGTAGTATTGCCTTCAAGTTGCAATTCAGAATGACTCCAATGCCTGCAGGCGCAACATTTATATCGGCGTGAACGAAAGTCTCGAATGTTCCCGTCAAACGCGCCGCCCGAAATTTCTAGAAAAGCGGCAAGAATAAAAACGCGGCCTTTCTTTGACAAGGTTTGATAAAGCCGCCTTTTGCCGCTAGCAGAGTGTTATTTTATTATGTAATACATTTTTGTAGTTTAGTTAAGTACCTACTTATTCAAGAAAAATTTTCTTCTCGAGATCCACTCAAAAAGCACTCGCGATCGACCGTTTGAGCACCCCTGATCTATGGTGTTGTTGCTGGTATTATACATGCTAGCATTAATTTCGCTTAGTAAAAAACTAACACAACTCTTACTAATGAGGTACCATATTCTCACTATGGCATCCCCACAACGTATTGCCATCCGAAGAAAATTGGACATGGCTAATTTCTTAATTTGTTTCTTACCGAACTGAATATTTTTATTCGATATCAGAGGGTGACACAAAGTAGTAAAATATATTTTTTTAATTTTTAAGGCGATGATGAAGATGTGTCAGATTCTTTTCTCCAGGGTAAATATTTTTCCCCAGAAAAAAATGTCCCCAAAAAATCTCCCGAAGAAAAAAAAATTCCCTAATTTTTGGGGAAAATCTCCTAATCTGGCAACTCAGGCATTAATTTCGTGTGAAAAATTTTGGAATTTTCTGTGGTTGAGGCCTCTTGATTTCATGAAGTTTACAGTTTTTACGACTATATTCAATACCTCATCACCTGCCCTTGAATGTCCCAAACTTTGTGGCATTCTTTGTATCGTAATGTCTTTTTAAGTTGGATTCTTTCAAGGCTGAAAGGGATTCTTGACACACCTAACAGACGGGTTTTTGATTAACACTAGCGAAGTACAACTCAATTCCACTTTTCCTGAAATATGCGCTTTTTTTCGGTTTTTTACCGAAGTAGAAGCCATTTTTAATGTCAAGGTTGAAGAAACGAGTTTAATTTTCCGATAACAATATCCACGACAAAACTAAATTTGCGCGACTGTACGCCACAATATCTGCCTTACACGCTTCTATTAATATTTCCGCAGATATCCGTGAAAAACCGAAAATCATCATTTTCCTTTCCATTTTTTTCCAGGCTGCCGTTGAAAAGATATTACAATATAAATTTTACATTTATATAGCCACTTTTCTCCTCTACAAGATGGCGTACTCAGATTTAAAATCCTATGTTTCATCTTCGAGGTTTCAGCATCAACTTCACTTTTTTAAATACCTACGGACATGGATTTTTTATTTCATTTTTAACAAGTCCTTGACCTCCCAAAACCAATGATATAATGCACTCCTACATTTAGAGTATTTAAAATTATCCATTGTAAATTTGGCAAGATTCTGGCTTCCCGTCTCTCTCTATTACATTGTTTCTTTTGGGAAAATATCTAATCTTCTGTTCAAACATTATAACTCTATTAAAAATTTCATTGGCAAAGAACAAACTTTCGTAACTGTCGCAAAATTTTGTCCATAAAATTTTTACTCTAGTAGTATTATATATTATATAATAAAACTCGATTTGTTTTGGTATTTTTTAATTTACAGTTATTCGTTATAAATCATATAAAGTTTGAGCGTAGGTTTCACATAAACTGAGAAATATTCATAAAATAAAACATAAATCTTCCGCATCCAAATTACTGAATGGAATAGCTTCGTTGCCTATCTTATTTTTACTCCTAACATTATGAGTTATAACCTTTGATTTGAGGAATCATATGATGCCTTCCCCGAGATTTGACGTCCGTACATCGGCGTCCCATGATCTTTTGCCATCGTTTGTATTCGCGTGAGTGTCGGGTTATTTCTGGACACGCTCACTTGATAGAAACGGTGGCATTCTAAAAATAACCAAATGGATTGAAAGCGGCTGGCGTGAAAAAAAAACAGCTCTTATTGATGAGACACGTGATTGGCGCAAAATCACGTTTTGGCGGTATAATTATGAGTTTTGGCAGATTATTACAAAATGATTACATTAGGTTTATGATAAATGGTTTTTGCGTTCTAGTTTTGAGGTCTGAGCGGAATGTTCTTCCGTATTGTGCAGAGACAAAATGACTGAGATATGAAAGTAAATCATACACATATCCCGGAGAAAATTACATTAAAAAAATTCGTCAAAATTTGGTTTTTGATTTTTTGATTTGGCAAAGAATATCAAACACGGTTTTCGCTAAAAAAAAAACACCAAAAACCGTTTTTCTGCATGGTCATAACAATTATCGTTAATATGACGAGAGATTTTATTTTGTTAGGCGAAAATTGAAAAGATTAAATCTGCTCATATTTATGAGTTTACGTAGCACTTCGTATTTCGGAGGCCTTTCAGTAAAAAAATTTAAAAAAAATTATTACTTCATTAAAAAAGAATTACTACTTATCATTGTAAGTAGGCTATGGCTGTCAGAATTTGACTCGAATTTTCAAATCGACTAACGCTCATGTTACTTGTTAAAAAATACTTAGAAACTCGTTTTTCCCATTTTTCGGAAAAATTAGAGCACTAGGGATATTACCCGTGCCTATTTCAAGCAAGTTTTTTAGACTGTCAAATAACATATTAAGTATTTTTAAATTATGTCCACAGCACTTTGAAAATTGTTGGATAAATATTTTGGTGTTTTTATTGTTTTACTCTGGTACAATAGTCCTAACGAACCAATCTAGAAATCTAGAAGAAACTCTAGAAACAATTTTGCAAGAAAAATTTGTCTCTTGTAATATTCAAATTTCAACTTTCATGCATGACATTTTTACCAAAACCCTGACGTCTTATGATTTTGTTGTTATCTGCGAGAATAACAGAAGTTTGTCGACAAAATTTTCACTGTAGTATAGTCGAATGCGGTCTTATCGTGCTGGTCCAAAGGTCACCAACATTCTGAATCAAATCAGAAAACCCAGTGAATACCAAAATGTTGCGTGATTCTTTTATCGAGCTATTAAATCTCGATGGGCTATTTACAAATATACAGGGAGAAAGAAAATAGTTTTTTTATTATATTACGCAATATTATTAAGATAGCCACTTAATATTATTTTTAATACTAAATGCCGAGGGACTAAATAAGAAAATTCGCTAAATATGTATTTGGTTAAAATTTTTTTGGTTGGCAAAAACAAAAATACACAAAATGGCAAGCGCCTTAATAAAGTCGGAAGGCGGTTCAAATCAGTGGAACAATCAGGATATGTTCTGTTTATACAGCCACTTAATGAAAATGAGATTTTTTTATCAATCACCAAAAATTATGAGCCCCGCTTGACCTAAAAATCTAACCACTTATAGAGTGTCATTTATTTAAATGCAGGCCACCCCTGTGCAAAGAAAAACTTGTTTTTTTTGTATTGTGTTAACAAAAAAATTTTATTTTGCAAAAATATTACACACTCTTGTTAAAAACACAAGATAATTAGTTATTACTTCCCTCGTGAGATTTTTTCAGATCTTTACGTTTAAAGGTCCCTAGATGCCGGAAAACATGTTTTCTTAATTCCGTCTGTCTGTAGGTATGGCTGTCCGTCAGTCTGTCTGTTCACAGCATAGCTTAAAAACTACTTATCCCATTTCTTCAAATTTCAGTCTAAAATGGAGGGCCATGCATGCGAAAAATACAGGCTATATATATATATATATATATATATATATATATATATATATATATATATATATATATATAGCGTGTATTTTTCGTTAGCCCCGAGTTTCTGGTAAAGCGATTTTACCGATTTTTATATATCAAATTTTGTCTTATAATTAATAAAAAAATTTACTTATTTTAAACACGCTTTAAAATTGGAACACTAATTATTTATTTATTACCTACAAAATTACAAATGTACTAAAAAAGTAAGCAAAAAATGGTGTCAAATCTAATAAAAAAATTTTTAAATTAAAATTCACTGGTTAATATCCAGGAGCCAGTGGCAAAAGCTCTGATCGGTAAAAGGAATGTACAGAAACTTGTGCATGAAAAAAAAATATAATTTACTTCCGAAGAAGATTAAGAAATGTACACGCATGCAATTTATGATTTATACACGTCAAAGACTAATATAATCCTTCAGAAACTTTTTAATATTATAGACTAAAAAATATCATCATCACTTAAAAAATCCTCATCTTCTGAGTCGTCCTCAAATGGCGCAATGATCATTGGTGCTATTTCGACATCTAGAACTCATTCTCGATTCCACCAATCCCATATTAACTTCTCCGTATGTTCCATAGACTTTTTCCAGTACTCCGGCGTAATATAATTTAATGAATCTTGCCAAACAATTTGCACTTCATCTGATGTAAGACCATCGTTCACGTGTTTTTCGTAATATGATTTTGCCCCAGCCCATATTAATTCTATTCCGTTAAACTGGCAATGGTATGGCGGCAGTCGTAAAACCGCATGTCCATTTTCCCGTAATATTTCACCTACGGCATATATTGTTGGTTTTTTAATAGATTTTGCCATTAAAAGAAGTTCTAGTTTCAGCATATTAGGTAAAGGATTTTGTTTTTGTTTTATTAGCCAGTTATAAATATCACTTTTTTTCCAGGGTGAAGTAGGTTGTTTATTTAAGATTCTTGAATGATAAGATGCATTGTCCAGAATGATTAAAGATGGAGCATCTAAATCTGGAATCAGTTGTTCTTTTTACCACTTTGCACAGTTCATATTATCATGGTAGTCCTTACTTTTGGATGTTGAAGAAAACAGTAAACTTGCACCTGGGAGACATCCTGTTGAAGAACCTGCATGCAAAATAATGAACCGTTTTCCCGTCACACATAACTTTTTTCTCTTGACACTTTTTACAGACTCGTCCTGCCAAGATTTGGAACCACTTCCATTAGAAAATATCTAAATCTTGTCTAAAAATACCACTTTTCTAAATTTTGAATTAACATTTTCCGTGTATTTCTTTAAAAACTGGATACGCTGCCTTGCTCTATGTGGCAACTCGCATAAAAATCTTCGATTACAGTCCTTTTTATATCGAAAACCCAACATTTTTATTAATTTTGACAACGATTTTAGTCCTTTCGCTTTTTTCGTGTACATTTCTTAATCTTCTTCGGTAGTAAATTATGCTTTTTTTCATGCACTATTTTCTGCACAGTCCTTATACCGATTCATAGAGCTTTTGCTACTGCCTCCTGGATATTGGCCGGTGAATTTTCATTTTCGTAATATTTTATTAGATTTAATACCATTTTTTTCGCTTGTGGATGCAAAAAACCCGAAAATTGTTTTCTATTACTCATTTTGTCACTGACTTGTCAATCTAATGATGAAGTGACATCGCTCAAAGATTTTTGCAACTGCTGGTATTTATATGTTTATCCTCTTTTTTCATATGAAAATATCATAGGTCTATCTAATTTGTCTTCCGGTTTTTATGCGGAGGATATGATTACACGTAATAAAAGAAAAACAAACTTAAAAAGTTTGTCATTGATAAATCGTACGACCCGCACGATAAACTGCTTTTGACTATAGCGATATATTAAATAATAAAACTTGATTTGTTTTGGTATCTTTTAATTTTCAGTTATTCATTATAAATCATATAAAGTTTGAGCGTAGGTTTCACATAAACTGAGAAATATTCATAAAATAAAACCTAAATCTTCCGCATCAAAATTACTGAATGGAATAATTTCGTTGCCCATTTTATTTTTACTCCTAACATTATGAGTTATAACATTTGAGGAATCACATGATGCTTTTCTGGGGACTTGACGTCCGTACATCGGCGTCCCATGATCTTTTGCCTTCGTTTGTGTTCGCCTGAGTGTCGGGTTATTTTTGGACGCACTGACTTGATAAAAACGGTGGCATTCTAAAATATTCAAGCGAATCGAAGGCGGCCGGCGTGAAAAAAAGCGGCTCTTATTGATGAGACTCGTGATTGGCGCAAAATCACGTTTTGGCGGCATAATTGTTTTGGCAGAGAGCTCCGAATAAATTGCATCGTTGGGCAGCTTATTACAAAATGATTACGTTAGGTTTATGATATATGGTTTTTGCGCTCCGATTTTGAGGTCTGGTCGGAATGTTAGTTCTTTCGTATCGTGCTAAGACAAAGTGGCTTGTTATATATACGGATAAATATTGCAGAGAAAATACCTAAGACAATGGTTCAGACGCGTAGAAGTATGAAAATGTATCTTCGCAATAAACAGAGTCTTTTTAAAAGGCGGACTCAAACGACTGGTGTACCTACTTGACATATAATCGTCACTGGTGAATACTTGTCATGTCGTGTGCATGGTCTAATTGTATAAATATTCGACAATTGTTTATTTCCCTTCGATTGTTTGTAAATCAAATCAAATGTTTGTCAAGTACACAAGTACTGTGACAAATGCACAATTATATGTGTATTTTTCAAACACACTAGTCGTTTTAGTCCGCCTTTAATAAACGGAGATCCGTATGGCCGGAGACCCGGAGAGTCATTTGTTTTTAGATATTGCGCCATTTTGATCAACCTACTAGACTAATAAAAAGTTATTAGTTTCATATTTTATTAGCTTTTCGAAAAATGGTATGCAACAGATAATTGACAACTGTACTTCATTTCAAAAGGCTAGGAATTCTAATTCTAACAATATTGTACAAATATTAAGTTGTTTTGTTGGTTTATGGCTGACACATTACAGATGGGTCAAAACCAATTAGCATATGATTAGATTTTATTATTTCTAAAGAAAAATGATATGCCAGTGGCATTTCTATAGAATAAATTGGTGTTTTCTCTGTCATTTTGCACTTTAGGCAAAAATGATAAAGAACAACTTTTATTACATTTTTGACGCCGAATCGAATGAAGTAGACATATACAGGGTGTTCAATTAAAAAACTATCAGTTTTTTGCAAATATCTCGAGAACCGTACATTCTATTGTTTTTCTGCTTTCACTATCGTAATCAGCAGGAAAAAATACAAAACTTTCATAATTTAACCTACATCGTAGCTCTCATAAAAAGAAAGTTAGCAATGGTGCCAACTTAACTTTGAACACCCTGTGTCTACTGCCAGATGATAGTATACCAGCCTACCCTAACATTGGATCAGACGTTCTCGAGAAGGCGCTCCTTCATGAGGCCAGATGCTTCCTCTCACGGATTTTCATACTATAATTATCATTATGTAACAATCATTTCTACGCGCATAATCTGTGTCTAATATAATTTGCTGGTAAACATAATTATTTCTTTTAGCGCCTGGCGTTGAAGTAAGACATATATTTCTAGATTGCCAAATTATGTCAGGTGAACAGCGCGCAAATATTAGCTCTTCATTCCTACTCTATAATAAAGTATTTTTTATATCTTTCGCCTTGTCAGAGGTGCTAACTGGGTTAATCTGTTGTTTACATGTTGAAGATTTTTAGGTTTAAAATTTCAAAAATTATTTAGTAAATTTGCGTAATGCGTAATTGTTTATGACTACACAGGCCACGGTGGGATATAAATTAATTTAGTAATACCCGTCAATAATAGTTTGGATTTATGTTCAAAATCATTTATTTGTTTTAGACATAACTAAAATAGATTTTGTATATATATATATAAATATATATATATATATATATATATATATATATATATATATATATATACAGGGTGTCCGGAAATTGCGTCGCCAAATTTGAGAGGGTGATTCTACATAAAAAAATATGAAAAAAAAAAAATCATATGCATCTGGGTCCGCAAACGCCTCATAAGGGTGCTAGGACCTATTGAAGATGTCGCCCAAACCGTGCTTTTTATTTTATTACTTTGAAACTGCTTTTGTACCAGTTATGAATTTTGGTACAGGAATAGTCACTAATGAAAGCTATTTTTAGCGGCTAGCAAATTTTAAATTTCTTAACCAGGGGCGTGCCGGCAGGGGGTGTGTTGTTTTTAGTTAGTCATTGTTTTTTCAACCCTGTACTTTTTTGACATTTTAATAGAATATTAGGATTTTCTACTATTTCTTGCATAAGTTGCTCTTGGTAAATGGTCGAAAAGTTAACGTTTTCCGAGAAAAATCGTTCCAATATTTTTAGGTTGATCGAAATAACTCATTTAGAAGAGAAAAGAAAATGTTACCTGAACTTTTATAAGTACAAATGGTAAAGAAGCTTACAATGAACGTAAAATAAATAAGTACAACCTTGGGGTGGGGGAGGGTTCACGTAAGGGGTCGAAAAGGAGGGCAAATAGTATTATGGAATTCTCGGCGAAAGTTGTAGTCTGATAGAGAATATCCTATACAACAGTTGTAGGTCGTGCAAAAAGCTACAGCACTTGATACAAATTTCTGGTGTTTTATATCTGAAGATAAATATCCGAATCTAAGGCAAATCGCCCTTCAACTGACAGCAATGTTTGGGTCAACTTACTTGTGCGAGTCTGCATTTTCTGAAATGAAGATAATTAAGTCAAAATATCGCAATCGACTAACTGACGATCATATGTCATCATGCTTGCGATTAGCACTCAGTGGTTACGTACCATCATATGAAAAGTATGCTGAGGACATGCAGTGCCATGCTTCAACATCCGAAGTCACTCCTTAGTTAAGTTTAACACCATATGTAACTCTTTTGTTTTGAAACAACCAATAAACTCGCAATTTAGAAGAGCCGCCACTGAGTTCTAGATTCTTCGTTAGAACCTTGTCTGAAAGGGTTTCTTGAAGCTCCAATTTGGAATGTATCCACATCATCATCTCCAAAGATGTTTTCGGCTATAGTTTTTTATTATTTATGGAGTTTTTGACGTACGCCTCTATTAATCTTAACTGACTCTTTACTTCTACAGCCACTTGCTACACCAAAAATAAGGGCTACCTTCATCATTGTTATACCTTATACCTTCTATAAATACCTTAAGTTACCTTATCTGTATGTCTTATTCAATATGTTTTTAATTTCAGGTTAATTCCTGCTTATTAAAGCCTATTTTCCAACAATTTAATAAGCAAGAATTAACGTAACATTAAAAACAAAAAGTGTCATTGACTAAGACATACAGATAAGGTAACTTAAAGTATTTATAGAACGAGAAGATCCTCAGATGGCATCTTGAACTCTCCTGTTACAGTTATGACATAATATATAGGCCTGGAACTGACAACGTTGTAGCAGATACTTTTACTCGAGTTTGTGGTTCTAACAGAAATAAAACTTTATTAGATTTGCATCAAGCTTTATGTCAGGGGTGCTCAAACGGTCAATCGCGATCGACCAGTCGATCGCTAGTGCTTTTTGAGTAGATCTCGAGAAGAAAATTTTTTTTAATAAGTAGGTACTTAACTAAACTACAAAAATTTATTACGTAATAAAATAAAACTCTGCTTTATCAAAGGAACGCGCGGTACTTGACAAAGAAAAGCCGCGTTCTTAATTTTTGCCGCTTTTCTAGAAATTTCGGGCGGCGCGTTTGACGGGAACATTCGAGACTTTCGTTCACGCCGATATAAATGTTGCGCCTGCAGGAATTGGAGTCATTCTGAATTGAAGACAATACTACGTCGATACAAAGTTTATTATTAAATAGTACAAAATGAGTGCAGCGAAGAAATCTAAAACGTATCATTTTAATAACGATTGGGAGGAAGAATTTTTGTTTTGTATGGTGAAGGATAAGTGCATTGGTCGTATTTGTCGTGAGTCAGTAGCAATACCTAAGCGTGGTAACTTACAGAGGTATCATAAAACGGTTCATAAAAACTATGAAAAGGATTTTCCGCCACAGAGTGAATTAAGAGAACGAAAAGTACGTGATTTGATATCTTGTTTGAAAAAAGAAGAAACCATATTCACAAAACCAGCCAAACAATCAAGCTGCTACGATCGCGTCATTTAAAATATCTCATATATTGGCGAAACACAAGAAACCATTCGAAGATGGATCGGTTGTGAAGGAAGCATTTATTGAAGCGGGTGAGGCTTTATTTGGAGATTTTAAAATTTAAAACAGAAATCATGTCTGCTATTAAAGAACTTCAGTTATCTCGTCCGACTGCCACAAGGCGTATTGAAGTCATGAGTCAGTACATGGCAGAAAAACTAAAAAATGATATCATAGAATGTACATACTTTTCTTTACAGTTCGGCGAATCCACCGATATGACAGACACTGCCCAGCTGTGTATTTTTATTCGGATGGTATTCAATGACATGTTGGTAAGGAAGAATTTTTGACAATCATTCCTCTCAAGGGGAAGACCCGTGGCGAAGATATATATGACGTTTTCTTCAATTTTGTAAAAAACTACAAGCTACCAATATATAAATTAGTGTACATTACAACCGATGGAGCACCAGCAATGACTGGAAACAAAAACGGTTTTGTGGCATTGTGTCGAGCTAATGAAGATTTCCCTTCATTTTTTTCAATCCATTGCATCAACAAGTTTTGTGTTTAAAAGTTTTAAACACGAAGGAAATTATGGGTATTGCAACAAAAATTGTGAATTCCATCCGTGCACGTAGCTTGCAACGGCGGCTCTTTAAGTTGCTGTTGGAAGATAGGGAGTCAGTTGAACACACTGATTTAGTTCTTCACACGGACGTCAGGTGGTTGAGTCGCGGTCCTAGAAAGGTTTCAAGAATTATTGCCCGAAATAACAGCTTTTCTAGACGAAAGAGGTGATGACACTCAGATGTTGAAAAACGAAAAATAGCTGACTGATTTGGCATTTTTGACTGACATCACAATGCACTTAAACACCATTAACTTGGAGCTTCAAGGTAAAGAAAAAACTGTTATTGAGATGATTAGCGCAGTAAACGCATTCAAAAGTAAATTGCAACTTATGATAGATCAACTGAAAAGAAAGGATCTGAAACATTTTCCGTCTTTGTAAGCAAGGATTCCTCAGTTGAATTATGATACGTATGAGGCTGAATTAGCAAATTGGCAAATGTAGCATCATTTATGAGTTATCCTTTTTCATGACGTTGAGGAATTAGCTACTGAAATAGCAAGTCAGTTTAATATGAACTCATGTTCTGTAGAAAATATGCTGAGGACATGCAGTGTCACGCTTCAACATCCAAAGTCACTCCTTAGTTAAGTTTAACACCATATGTAACTCTTTTGTTTTGTAACAACCAATAAACTCGCAATTTTGAATAACTATGAGTTTTTTTCATTGATACTGTAGAGAAGAACCTAACTAAACCTAATCCAAACCTTGACTAAAATAATGTAAATTGTGCGGAAAGCTAATATCTATATATGCTAAGGTACACCCTACCTAGGTAGGTAGGTAGGTAGGTAGGGTGTATGTACGACAACCTTGCATCACACATACTTGCAGCTTCTCAGAGTTGAAGACGTACGGACCATGACAACATCTTGTCCTATTTGTGCAGAACTCAAACATCAGTTTATCAAAAATACTGGGACTATTATCAAGGCTACTTCAACTTTTGAAAGAATAAGTATGGCTTTTAAGGGCCGAACACTGTAATAAAATGTCCTGAAAACTTGTTTTGTCTATTTGGAATGCTTGGCTACATTCATTCAGACCACGGGTCATAATTTATGTCAAACGAACTAAAATCATATCTACATTCTAAAGGCATAGCAACTAGCAGATCAACGCCATATAATCCTCAAGGAAATGGTCAAACCGAACGTTATAATGGAATTATTTGGAAAACTGTTACTTTAGCTTTGCGATCAAGAAATTTTAACATTCAGCAATGGGAAGAAGTGTTAAATGATGCTCTTCATTCAATTAGATCTCTTCTTTGCACCGCTACTAACTGTACTCCACATGAAAGAATGTTTAATCATGCTAGTAAGTCTACTATTGGCACAGCTTTACCTTTTTGGCTCACAGAATCAAGAAAAGTTTTTATGAAGAAGCATGTTCGAAGCACAAAATATGACCCATTAGTTGAAGAAGTAGACATAATCAAGCCGAATCCAGAATATGCGCTTGTTCGTCGTGCAGATGGCCGAGAGTCAACTGTATCGCTAAAACATCTGGCGCCGCTTTTTTGACATGACATTGATGACAATTTATGTTGTAACTATGTGACTTCATTATTTCAAAGCACACTAATCAAAATTTGTATCTGTTACCTGCAATAATTTGCCACATTATGAGGTATTTTAAATTTGCACCTAACATTACATTATTTAGCAATATTGTTCCCGAAAGTGCAAAAAATAATGCGGGACTAAAGTGTCTTAATCCCTTGAATCCCTCCATTCGCGGGATTAAATGAGTCACTACAATTTTCAATGGCTAGAATTTTTTTTGCCAAATTGGGCCCCCTAGACTAGACTCTGTGAATAAGGTCAAGTTTTAATTAATATTACTGTATTTAACATTACATATTCGTATCCTGTTAATGTAGACATAGTTAACGATCGTTTGGATTTACGTTAGAACTGGATGTTATATTTTTAAAAAAGTTTTCATTACGTCGGTATCTTGTAAGTATATTCGGTGTTGAAAGACATTCCACACGCTCGAATATATTACGTCCGAAGGTAAATGACACCTTAAAAATAGAGACTATTGATTAAGATCCTTAAATAAATTCAAGGGTATTTTGGAATACTCTCGGGCTATTTTCGAAACATCACAATTAAGAAATTGTCTTAGCCAGACGACGCTAATTCGACGTGTTTATTATCCAGCTAATAAACCATGTCATGGAAAATATTTATTCGAAATAAAATTAAGCCAGTCCGAATTGTGACATATTATTTATGAATGTTAGACAAGTAGCTAACAACTTTGGAAAATTATTGTCACAAATAGTTTGCTTCTAAATTATTCTGCTTCACGGAGGATCGGGGAATGGAATTCTTCCCCCGATCTCAATATCAACAATCACCTTTCCAGAATCCTGTGTACGAATAGAATTGGGTTGGGTCGATTCTATTTAAAAAAGGGAAAATACAGGGTGTTTTTTAATTGATGGTTTAAAATGAAGGCCTTGTTTTAGGGCTAGTTCATATGAGCCGTTCAGAGGAAAAGTGGTCTAACTGCGCGAAAGTAAATATTGAGAAAATCAATGTTTTGCGTTTGAGTGAATTAAAAAATCACAGTAAAATTTTTTTAAAAAATTTTTGCGAATTTCTAATAAATATATATTAAAATTTCTCGTGATATATATTTCCAACTATTATGACAATTTTTACTAAATTTTTGATGCGCAATACCATTTTGTAATTAAGCTTTTTCCAAAACTTAGCAGAAAAGTGGTATAACAATCCTCTTGTCTTTATGTTATAGTGGTTAAGTAAAAAAATAAAAGTCTATATATAAAAAATCGACGTTTCGCAATTTTATTGTTACATATTCAGAACACATATATAGATTCTATATCTTACATGAATCCCATATTATCAGTCTTTACCTACTCCGTTGGACCGCAGATATTTCCCAGATATTACGTTTCTATGGTTTTCGTTTACGATACTGTTGTTATGTTAGAATGGTGTATAATTTGGGGTTAGGATCCAGCAAAAAAACCAAAGAATTTTTTAATTTGTCGACGTTTTGCAACTTTATTGCTGCATCTTCAGGACACAGATATAGATTCTATATCCTACATATACTATACAAAAGGTAGAATTTTGATTATTGCGTAATCAGTCTTCCAATACTACCTCACAGTAGCGTATATGAGGGGGGGTTTGGAGGTTAAAACCCCTCCCCCAGAGCCACTTTTATTTATGGTCAAATGATAGAAATAGTATAAAATAAGGACTTTTTTTTTTGGGGTTGGCGGATAGGTAAAACTGACCCCCAGAGCCAGTTTTACTTATAGGTAAATTGAAGTAATAAACTTTTCTTTTTGGTTGTTCATATTATTTACGTTCAATTGGGTAAAAAACAATAATAATAAACAATAACTGAGGAGCTTTTTTTTGGCTGTTGAAAATTTTCGACTTCTCAGTGAAGCATTGATTATATACTGCTACCTCAGAAATAATAGTTATAATTTTTAAATGTTTCACATGTGAGATTTTTTATTTCATAAGGAATATTATTATATTATTTATATATATTTAAAACATGATTTATATTTTTCTAATTGATGAACCGGAATTACTACAAATTGAATGTATGTGCTGAATGAAACTTAATTTTTCATTAAGAATAGGACCTATCACTCTGAAAACATCTGTTTTTTTTTCAATTGTTCTGTTAGGTTAATATTCTGATAAAATATGACTTTTTAATCTTCTGAACTGAAGAAACAAACATAACAAAGTTCTTGAGGTTTCAAAACAGCCACTGATATCACTTAAATAACTCGAGTCGTAGTGCAATCCATTTCACTTTCTGAACTGTATCTGTTAGGTACGCCCGTATCCAGTTATGAAGACCCGTGCAAGCTATATTGTTACAATTTATACGTTTGAATAAAAAATAAATCAAATTGATAATACTGACCATTATTAATTCATATATCACTTTAATTATAATTTTAAAACTTAAACATTGTTATACTCCGAAATGTAATTATTATAACAATTTTATAGTTTATTGTACGCAATTTAATTGTCTATAAATTTGTTTATGTGAATTTTTTTTTAACGATTGGAGTCAAACGTACTTTTTTATTATTTTTTGAATTTTTATTTGAATATCTATATTCTATGCATTTTTCTAATAGCCCAGTATATAGATACATTTCAGTTTACATTGATTCGGTTCCGATAAAAGATTTTTTTCTAGGATTGTTTGGTATAGTAGTGGGAGCATGAAACTAAGTTTGCGACCTCGAAAGTAGCCGAAAAAACCTCGACATTTTGGCACTTTTTTCTGTTTTTGATTTGTAACTCGTAAAGAATTCATTCTGCAGAGAAAGTTATTCTCACTGTTTATATCATCTTAACCCTTTCCTGCAGGTTTTTGAAGTTTGGCGAAATTTTCCAAAAAATTGTAAAATGCAGGTTTTTGGTCTTTTTGAGTTTTCTATGATGGTGTATGGAGCCCATTATATAATGATGAATAGCAATACTTATGTAGAATAATTATTACTCTATGAATTAATATATGTACAGGGTGGTCGAAATTGGTCTGTTTTAACAGAGAAAACCTATTTCCTGACTAGATAGAGCAAAACTGACTTAGGTGTCATGGGCTCGATTTCTGAGAAATGTTTAATGGCAAAAACCGCCTGCCGATATTTTCACTGCCAACTGAGATATAGGGCGTTTTTCAATTTTCGGCCATTTTGAAAATTGTCCATAACTTTTTTATTTTGCGGAATATTAACATTCTGCAAAGACATTCTAAAGGCACTTTTTTATGTGCAATCCAGTGGCGTACTCAGATTTTTTTCTATAGTTGTCCGTTTTATCATAAATAGGCAAAACTTTTTTTTTTCAAATGGAAATCATAGTTGGCTATAAATTATAAAAAATGCTCGCGTTTAGCCCTTTTCAGTGATATAAAGTTGTAGGTACTTATTTTCAAAAATAACGAAAATATTAGGTGTTTTTGGTTTACATCGAAGTAGGCTTTGATTTGTGATGACAATATCTCAATTATGTATTGTTAAGATTTATAGTTTGTTAGCAACTTAAACACAACTTTAAATAACACTAGCTAACGTTATTTTAATTATTTATTATTAATTTTTTTTATTTTTTTTTGTTTACATAGCAAAGTTGAACAAAATTAACAAACTAAACTACTATTTACAGCTACAAGTGAAAATAAAAAATAATTATGAAAATCTAGGTATTTAGTTAGATAGGTTTCTGATAAATATATTTAGAGAAGTTGTTCAAATTGAGCCCCTCCCTGTTGAACACAAACTAAGCATCTTTTGCGTACCGAGTTGCAACTATTTATTAGTTCAACTGGGCTAATAGATGCAAAAGCTTGCCTAGTGGCCTCTTGCAATTCTTCTTTTGTGTGAAAGGTTCTTCCTTTAAATATCAAGTCCTTCAATCTTCCCCACAAAAAAAAATCTAAGGGAGTTAAGTCACAGGACCTAGCAGGCCAAGGTATGGGGCCCCACGTACCAATCCAATTTTCTCGAAATTCGAAGTTTAAAAGATCAGTTGTGATCCTTGCATTGTGCGGGGGACAACCATCTTGTTGATAGTAGATATTTCTGGCATCACCTAAAGGTATGTCTTCCAACAAAGGGACAATATATGTGCGCAAAATATTTACATAATCATCTGCAGATAAATTTCCATCGTAAAAATAAGGTCCCACAAATCTTCCTCGGAATATCCCCACCCATATATTGAATCCACACCGACCTTGCCGGTCTTGTTGCACAACTACGTGTGGATTTTCAGTGGACCAGTGATATGAATTATATCTATTAAATATACCAGAAGTATCTACTCTGGATTCATCACTCCAAATAATATTTAATGGAAAATTCTCATTCTCCATGAATTTTTGCTCATACCACTGACAAAATCTCAATCTTCTAGCGGCGTCCCCTTCACGGAGTTGATGAACTCTTCTCGTTCTGTACGGTTTGAATTTATGTTTTTTGAGTATTTTTAAAACGGTGGTCTTTGGAACATTCGTTATATTAGCCAA
Organism: Kuschelorhynchus macadamiae; assembly: GCA_030620095.1. NCBI lineage: Eukaryota > Metazoa > Arthropoda > Insecta > Coleoptera > Curculionidae > Kuschelorhynchus > Kuschelorhynchus macadamiae. The sequence goes on along the minus strand of JAUTXW010002823.1, from coordinate 30,841 downwards.
TGTTCGAGAGGAGGTGCCAGGATGATCTAATACCTCACCAATTATATTTAGCTGCTGGATTTCCTTTTCTTCCTTTAGTTCATAATGTCTTGTTCTTAACTTTTTAAAACTTCCGTAATTTACTAAATTACTTTTTAATGTTTGATAAATTCGGTTATCCGGTTGACGTCGCTCGGGAAATGTATTAAAATATAATTCACTAGCTGCTTCAGGAACTTCGTTAGATAATATGTAACATTTTAACATATCATACTTTTCATAATTCTCAAACATATTTTGTCAGCAACTTAACACAACTTTATAAAGATAACACCAAAACGCAATAATTACACCAGACTACAGTAATCTGACAGCAATATATTCAAAATATTGAACGCGCGTCATTATTCCAAGGCCTACTTCGATGTAAACCAAAAACACCTAATATTTTCGTTATTTTTGAAAATAAGTACCTACAACTTTATATCACTGAAAAGGGCTAAACGCGAGCATTTTTTATAATTTATAGCCAACTATGATTTCCATTTGAAAAAAAAAGTTTTGCCTATTTATGATAAAACGGACAACTATAGAAAAAATCTGAGTACGCCACTGGATTGCACATAAAAAAGTGCCTTTAGAATGTCTTTGCAGAATGTTAATATTCCGCAAAATAAAAAAGTTATGGACAATTTTCAAAATGGCCGAAAATTGAAAAACGCCCTATATCTCAGTTGGCAGTGAAAATATCGGCAGGCGGTTTTTGCCATTAAACATTTCTCAGAAATCGAGCCCATGACACCTAAGTCAGTTTTGCTCTATCTAGTCAGGAAATAGGTTTTCTCTGTTAAAACAGACCAATTTCGACCACCCGGTACATACCTATAACATGTAAATATATAGTTTAGAGCTTAGAGTTTTCAGGAAAAGAATAACATAAGCTTGAAAAAAGTCGGTTTATTTTTCATAAAAGTGATGGTAATTACAAGGTTTATATGATACAAAATCAAAATAATTAAATATAAATAAAATAATAATTAAGTAAAAATCATTATCCTCGTCAGCTTTTGTGTTTTCTTCTTCTCTCTCCAGTCCTTTCTCATCAACTAAGTCATAATTTGGCTTAGGATAATTATGCATTAAAAATGCATTTATTATCGTATCAAAAAAACAGAAATAGAGCAAAAGTATAGCAATTAAAATATTATATTAGTTACACTTCAAGGTATCCTTAAGACGCTATCTTTACCAGTAATTATTACATTAGTACAACTATATAATAAAAGTATTTTTTTAAATAAAATTTTTATATATAGCTAACTAAACAAACTAACTAAAGAATAAACCTGTTTAAAATTTATTGTTTACGCTAATCAACAAGTTGCGGTTACATTTTATAACTATATGATGTAACAAATTATCAAATTCAAATTTTCTTCTATTATCTGACAATAGTACTTTATACTCAGAAAATACTCGTTCAACATCACAAGATACAATTGGAACATATTCAAATAAATTCAAATCACCGATTATTCAAAATTGTTCATTATCTGGATTTAATGTCTCTATCTAATATTTTTCAAATTTTTGTAACCAATATTTTTTTGTTAAACCGTAGCAAATTTTTGAGAAATTACTTTATTTTTAGTGTTAGTTATAGTTTCACTCACTTTTTCTATCATTTCTACGCTTTTTGACAAAGAAAGTCCTGTCATCTCCAATTTGTTTATAGTATCAGACAAGCAAGAAAAATTGTTTTTAATGTAAATTAAATCCTCACGTACATCTTCTTTGCGTAAAACGTTTTGTGCTTCTTGTATACAATGTGAGTATTCCGCATAAATTTGTTGACTATGTTTGTTATTGCCTCGAAATGTTCTGTGTAATAAATGGCAGCGTTTATCCAAGTTCCCCATCTAGTTACAATTGGTGATGGGGGCAGGGGGATGTTTCCTGTAGTTTCCCTGAATTTTTCTACCCGAGTCGGAGCTTTTTGGAATACTTTCTTCACCGAGGAAATCAGATCGTTCACTCGTGGATAAAAAGCACGAACTTGTTCTGCAACTCGTTGAAGTCCATGGGCAAGACATGAGGTATGTATAATTTTAGGGTACAATATTTGTAGATCATTGCTTTATGCATTTATGGAGCAGCATCTGTAATTGCCACTAACACTCTATCATATTTAATACCACCGGGCCATAAAAGAGTGAGAAACTCTTTGAAAATCCAGCAGAATGATTTACTTTGTCTTCATTGTAAGTAAATATGATTTATCCCTTTCTGCTTCTACATTCAAGATACCAAAAACAAAATTAGCAACACGTCTCTATTCCACATCATTTGTTTCATCTAGTGACACCCATATACTTTTTCCCGCAATTCGGTAACTGTCTTATTGTACAAATCTGGAACATAGTTTTTCCTTAACGTGGATTCATGTGGAATTGATGTCTTTGTTTATTGCTCTAAAAATGACTTCAGGACAGGATTACTTAATTTATTCAGTGGAATATCCGCACTAATAAACGCCTTGCACAAATCCTCATTTGGGTCCTGGCCCTTGTTTCTGAGCACACTTTTTACTTTTTTGGATCTGATCCTTTGTAGTTCCTATGTGTTGTGTCACTTGGAATTTCTTGTTCGCAGTAACAGAAACATCACAATGTTTACAAAACAGCACAAAACCGTCGGTCGTAAAATCAGGAAAATCTTTCACGAATTAATTTAATACCTCACTTAATGAACGTTTTTCTTTCGGCATATTGGACAATGTTCACGCCACAATGTGTAAACTAAACTGATTTGAAAAAATATTTCTACAATTCTTAAAACATCCGTATTTATGATTGTAAATTCGTGGTAAATCCATAGTTTTTAAAGCACAGATGTTTTGTTAGGCACCTACATCAATTTTAAGAAAGGATGGGTAAAACCCTTCGCCTGTCAGCAACTAGACATTTGTTACTTTTTTATTATTATGGATTATATTTGAAATACATCAAATTTATCTTTGGAAATAAAAATATATTCAGAAAAATTAGAATATATGCATTTTTCCTGCAATAACCGTAAAATATGCATTTAAGTACAAAAATTGCCAAAATATGCATCTGCATATGCTTTCATGCAAATGCATATATATCCTAAGTCTAGTCATAATCCTCCTAATCTCTAGCGTCGGTGACGTTCCTGTCAACGTCCTCCTTGATCTCAATAGGTGGGGCGTTGTGGCTAAGCAGTTTTTGCTTACTGTGGTGCACTTGAGCCCAGATTTTCGGCAGGTGCATGCAGTGGTTTGTTGCAACTATAGAATACTAGTTGCAACAATAGCTGGGGTGCCGGTTCTTTCCTTATTTGAAAGGGGGGAGATCAAGGCTGCCTCGTTTTCATTCCTATTCTAATGGGTTATCTTACACTGAACTTGGTGGAATGTTCTAAAGCTGTAATGATCAGCTGATTGTTGTTTGCAATTTCGCTAATCTGATCCTGGTCTTTGTTGATATTTTGACGAAGAGGTGACACAGCTCATCGATCATTTGTGTGGAGGTTGATCCAGTGTCCTACAGTGCAATCAGAATTTTCTCCCCTGCTCTGCTGATTTAGGCTATTGAGTCGGTTGCCTTGTAGGCTATAGAAGCGGCTTCTTTCAGGACAGGAGTTTTTTTCCATGAGGGCACATAGCTTTTTCTTGCCATGTCCAAATGAAGACGAGGTTTTATCGCAGCCAGAAAATGCGTCAGTAAACAGTATGTAGTTGTGGACATACGTGCATGATGAAGCCGAAAAATACGTATCTTCTTTCCTACTCCTTGGTTTGAGAAGGTATACATTGGTCTTGGCTGAAAGCCCTGACAGCACAATCAGCACATTTATATCCTCGCTGACTATAACAATAGTAACAAAACTGACTTTGGCAGTTTACTGTCAGTGCCTCTTGTCTTTTGCTGCCTTTATTACGTGCATAACGTTCTTTTCAAAATAGGGCTTTGTCATTTGAACCAGGCGGCTCTTGTTGTATTCATTACCCAAGAACTTTTCTTGAAAAACAGCAGGGAGTGTTCTCTCATCCAACATAATCTTGAGGTATTTATCTTCGAACGACGAACTCTTTGTAACTCGCTGATTCGGACCACTACGCTAGCCATCAAACATGACTACTACTTGTGATTCCTTTTGCCACTTGACATAGTTGACGTACTTGTTGCTACGTACTATCCGACACAATTTTATGAAAAAGAAAATCACCATCCACGACAACCATCTTATTTTGCAACAACGATGTCTGGATATCAGCAAGCTTGAAAGCTTTGTACAGTAGTGATTTGGTTCCCCTTCGTAATCCTTTTTCACTCAAACAAAGATAAGGGGTATGGAGTCAGTATATAGGTGAGGTACAGTGGTTCGAGTTATATGTACTTGTCGAAATAATTAAATATTTTGAAAAAAAAAATAGATATATGTATTTTTTTTGCTCGAATAGTGTTAAATGTTGATTGTTTTCACAACTGATGGAATGAAATTTTTACTGGTGAAAAATTAAGTACAGAAATTTTTATTTTTTTTATTTACATTTATTAATAGACGAGTGATTATTTTAAAACAAGCACAATTAATTATATTTTTAAACAAATGTGAATATTCATATCAGAGGGTCTCTTAGATGTTATGTTCTTGATATTTTAGTAAGCAAAGACAAAAATAAAAATATAAAAATTACAAAGTTGGATTTTAAAAAATATATATATTTGACTTAAAACAAAAATACCTAAGAATTGTAGTAAATAATAAAGTTATGAAGCTAGGCATTTGTCCTTGTATGTATGTACTTATTATTAAGTGAAGCTCCAGATATAAATTAGTTTATACAGGTTGGGCCTTTAACGCTAAACATATTAGAGCTAGAAAGGAAAATTATTTATAAAGGTTAAAGGCAGTTTAGAGAACAAAATGTAAAAATATTTTCATATGTACAGGTGTAAAAAGTTGTAGAGTAAAAAGTAACTTTTTTTTCGATTACACTAGAAAAATTAAGCGTTTTTTTTTATGTAACATACTATATGCCTAATTCAATGGTTTTTGAACTATTCAAGTTTCAAAATTGAAATTTTCAAATTTGAATAGAGCAAAACGAAGTCCACATCCCTTAGTTTTGTATAGCCTTTCTCATGCTAATATATTCAATTCTTATACTTATATGGTATGTAAAAAATTCTTAGTTTTTCTAGTAGAACTGAAATGTGTCAAATGTAGGGTAGGTATTCCATAAAAAAATATTTTTGCCCTACAATTTTTTGGTACGCCTTGTACATTTAGAAATATTTGTATGTTAATCGTGTCTAAAATCATTGTAACTCTTACAAAGTTTTTTATCGCTAATAGGTTTAGCGTAACATACCGGCATCACACTAACGGCGGTCATTGGTGGGCATCAGTTATGGCTTTACAAATTTGGAAATCTCAGAAATTCAGTAGTCCGTAGGCGATTTCGACCAGAAAAAATTTTTTTTGGGTCTGTTAGCTTTCCGCAACCTTGTGTCGCCAGCCAACATCACAGTCTACTGTTAGAATGTCAGCTCCTGAATCTGCCAATAAGGACGTAGATGATCTTCGGAAGCAATGCCCCGTATATTCTTCTGGATGTTCAAGTTTGAGATACAAAGCAATTTCTTTTGTCAAGGATCCAAAAGAATTAATGCCAACCGGTTGCTTCATACACACACCATTTCTAAATTGGATGAAAAACCTACCATGTTGGTGTTACATGGGCGAAAATTAATGTATTTTCGAGCTAGTCGAACCACGTCTATCTCTTGAATATTTCCAGATTTTACATGGAATTCCCTGGCTATTTTCGTTTTGCCTTGTCGGTAAAAAAAAATGAAAACATCGCCCTTCATCCTTGACATTTTCTAACAACAAATTTGTTTACACCTCTCGCCTGCAAGCTCCTGCAAGCCCAATTATCAATGCTATTTTTATAAATAAGTATTTGTTGACAACCGCTTCTAGAAGGAATGTTGTAATATTGGTTTTAGTTAATATCTTTGACTTTTTTCATTGATATTCAGATTTTCTTTTGAGGAGGTCAACTAAATTTTTAAATTTGTTATGGTCAATCAATTGAATTTAATAGATGTCATTGTACTTATCATAGAATAAAACGCCCAGAGAGATGAAGGCCTATAGTTACTAGATAACTCCCCGAAATATACAATAAGTACCTTTTCATTCCCATAGTTCTGCACATTCTTCTCGCTGCACCATTTTTGGACCCTATTGAAAATATACTCATATTTTGGCCTGGATTTTTCGGGAGGCAACCCGTCAATTGCCTTAAATGATTCCTGCTCAATATCCGAAGGAATGCTTCTTTCTAAATCACTCATTTTGACTAAAGAAATTAAAACTGTCAATAAGATGTTACTTAAATTGATATTGTTCGGGGTAACGCAGAGTGCAAACAGGTAACAACTAATAGAAAGGTATTTTATGCTTGCTTTAAACTTTTTGAAAAATTTGTTTAATCAAAATATGTGTGCTTCAGACGTAGATAAAATGTACAATACATGTGAGTTAACCTCATTCGCGTGTAGAAGTTGTAACTACGCAAGCAATGATGCTGTTAATTCACTTGTATCGTAAATTTATATTAAAACACTAAGCCAGATTTTTCAGCAAGTTCGGGAGAGAGTTGTATTGCACCAATTTACATGAAAGTTTTTTGTAATGATCGTCTTTCAACGCTATTTTTTGTATTTTTTTATTGCCTATTTTTCTACAATAACATTTCTGGAAGATGTTGTGAATGCATCCTATATTCTTATAATTCAGCTGGAAACTCGCGTTATATAGCGGAAAAGGCAGAACAAGGTCTAACGGAAAAGCTAATTTCATTTACTTCAAAAAAAAAAGATGAGAGTAATTTTTTCTGAAAAAAAGTGTAAGAACGTCGAGATTTTTCGCCTACCAAAAGTTCTCTCCAAAGCATTCGAGGTCGCAAACTTAATTTACCCTACCATGTCAAACCATCCTACTTAGAAACAAACATATTTTACCGGAATTAATGTAAGCTGTGCGCCTCTTAGGCTATTTATGTACTGGACTATAAGGAAAATTGTCTATTTTGTATAATGTAATTTCTGATAAATAGGCGGCTCTATTTAGATATTATTTAATCTTATTAAAATTTATGAAAATATCAAAGAATATCGACACGAGTCATAAGCCTAATTTTGCATTTTTTTTACACGGCCAATGTACAAGGAGTGAAGGCCAATAATTACGAAGCTATCAGCATCTGGATTAAGGCGCTGCCAAGCAGATTTATTGGTGTTTAATTGCTACACTTAAACGATAATTAAGAACATTTATTTCTCATTAAGTCTCCGAAGTGTGTAAAATTTTAATCTTTTCAGTGAGATATCGTAAAGTTCTAATGTAACCTTTATTTATTTATGTATTTATTTATTACTGTACAGGAGTTCCACAGGCCAAACGTCCAGAGTGAGAATATTAAAATGCCCATACACATTACATCAAGTATACATGCTCTCCGAAACGCGAAAGATGTAATAAAGAATTAAAATTTTTATAAGAAAAAATTGACTTCAAAAATAGCACTAAAAAGTAAAAAATATTTTATTCCATATTGAAAATTTGATTTATGAAGTCGGTAACAAACTAATTCAGAATTAGTTAATCACAAATAGACATTTATATATTGATTGTCTACATATATACGACTTTAAATAGACACCGTCTTTCTTTTTTGGACACGGACTTCATAAAGTCAAATTTTCAAAGTGGAATAAAATATTATTTTTTACCTTTAAGTGCTTTTTTTTAAGTCGGTTCTATTTTTTTAATAAAAATTTTTATTTCATCCTTTTTAGTTCTATTTGTACACAAAGTTTTAGGTTTTAAAGCCTAAATTTAGGTTACAATTTTGGAGGTCCGTAATAAAATAAATAATTAACAATTGCATATGAAATTTTGCCAGAATCACCGTATTAATATTATAATAATTGTCAAAAGTTAAAAAGATTAGTAAAATTGAATTTCATGCCTTTAGAAAAACCCGAAAACCATATGAAACACGATATTAACATGTATAGCTTTTTTCCTGATGATATGGTGAACGCAATGTATATTGTGTCTGGAACAACTGGAAGTGGTGCCATTCCGACACTCTTTACATTTTTTGAATATGCTTGCTATGTGAGCACTCCGGTAATATCCTGAATACTCCCTGAACATTTCATCCAAATTGGTCAATTCAAATATCCGCGATTTCGTTATGTTTTTCTGACTCCATTTGAAGTGATATGACAACATAAATATCGCATTCTCGCTGTTACTTTTTCTGTTTTACAAGAGGGCGCTGCTATACTTTCAATCCGACGTTTCGTTTCTTCGCAATCATCATCAACTTTGTTTTTGTAAATGGGCAAAAAATTCCATTTTATGCTCAATTAACTTTAATTTAAGTTCTAAATTCAATGACATAACACACTTGACATCCGACATTTCGAGCCGAAAATCCATCATCAGTGCTAGTTGCTGATGATGGCGATGGAACAAAACGTCCGAACAAAAGCCTGATGACGCCATCTTGTAGAGAAGAAAAAATGACTGTGAAAAAGTAAAATTTATTTTGCTCTATTTTAGTAATATTAGAAAAAAATCATTTGTTAGAATTTGTTTGTAATTGTCAGAACTTAATATGAGAATTTATCAAAAAAATGGCATAAAATAAACTTACAATCCGACGCCGACGTTACTTTTTTTTAAGTTGTCCTAGTGTTGTTCTACAATAGCAATATGTGCACAGTGTCATATACTCCTTCTTATCCATCATACTTAGCCATGGAATTGTCTTTTGTTTGAAAATGGCAGGAGTATTTTAACATTTTTCTTTACTTATTTGGGTCTTGATTATTCTCGATTTGTATTATAAATAAAAATGCCTTTCGCGTGTCTAGAAAAACGTGATATGATCCGCATATACTAAATTTGTCATAGAAATGCCCCAATTTCAAGTCAACGATATCTGCAGAAATACCCTGAAAGGCAACAGCCACATTTTTACAATTTCGCAAGATTTGACAAAAATTTAGCAGAGCATAGAGGTCTGAAAAACTAAGAAAGCAATACGGCAGGCGAATGGATTAGGAAGAAGAATCGCGAATTTTAGATGCTGTAACTCAGTATAGCGTACTAAAATTTACTATCTAATTACTATATTATAGGTTGAAAATGCACCTAGATCATCTCTGAGGGCAAATGAAGATGATTTGGAAATACCATGCATGAGAATTTGGCGAACTCTTAGATCGCATGGGTACAAGCCATTTAAAATTCACGTGAGTCAAACTTTAAGACCTGATGATTCTGAAAGGCGTCTAGAATTGTGTCGTTGGATGCAAAATAAATTAGAAGAAGATGGTGATTTTTTGAATAAAATAATTTGGTCTGACGAGTGCATTTTTTCCATGTCCGGAATATTTAACCGACACAATGAACATTATTGGTCTGAATAATCCGCGACAAAATCAAGAAGTGAGACCTCAAGGAAGGGAATCGTTTAGTGCATGGTTGGGAATGTGGTGTAACAAAATCATTGGCCCATTTTTTTGGATGGGCACCTTACATCTCAAAAATATATAGATTTGATAGAGCAAGAAATAATAGATGCCTTATCGAAAGAACCATTAGAAGTATTAAGAAATCTATGGTGGCAACAAGATGGTGCTCTTCCCCATAATGGAATGACAGAGATTCTCAGTCTTTTATTTCCTGGCAAATGGAATGGGAATCAAGGGGTTGTACGCTGGCCAGCAAGAAGCCCGGACTTAAACCCCTTGCAAAATCGATTATATCGGAATTTGCCCAAAAATATCGAAGACCTGCATTATAATTTAGTGAGAGAAATAAAAGCTATACGAGCAACAACCATTCAACTTGCAATTTACAAAATTAATCGATTAATCCTAATTAATACTTTTGCTACTTTCATGTATTTGTTAAATATTTAATAATGTATTTGCATTCATTTTTTTTTAATTTAAATTTGTAAAATTTTTGTAATTCCTAAATTTTTTAGTTTTTAATGAAAATATATTCTCGAAGCTTTCACTGAAAAAACAAATATTTTTTTCTACTTTTTTTTAAAATAAATTCATCATAAAATCAAATTTCAAATTCTGACTTCTGGCAATTGCCAGAACATAAATTTTAACAAATTATTTTTTTCTTATTTTACTTAAAGAAGTAGACCAAAATAAATTCGACATTTTCGTGGGTATATTTTCTTCCCTAGAAGATGGGGTCATCAGGTTTTTGATCAGACGTTTTGTTTCATCGCCATCATCAGCAACTAGCACTGATGATAGATTTTCGGATCGAAACGTCGAATATATCAAGTGTATTATGTCATTGAATTTAGAATTTAAAAATTAATTAAGCTTAAAATGGAATTTTTTGCCTATTTCAAAATCAAAGTTGATGATGGTGGCGAAGAAACGAAACGTCGGATTGAAAAACTAGCAGCGCCAACTTGTAAAGCAGAAAAAGTAATAATGAGAATGTGAAATTTATTTTGTCATATCGCTTTAATAAAAACGGAATCGCGGATATTTGGATTTTTTCGAATACCTACGGAATTATTCGGAATTTTCAACTTTTAAGGCGGCATTTTGATTGGCATGAAATTGCGCAACTTTACCCTAATTTAACCGACTTTGTATCTCTTATAGTTTCCGAGATTCTAATGATACGCCTCGAATTTGCGGTCCCTTGTACATACATAAAAAAATATATAGTCAAATTGATAACCTTGTCCTTTTTTGATACGATTAAAAATGTAGGTATGAAACATAAAATTAACAAACAATAATTAACTTTTCAATAATGTTAAAAAAAAGAAATAGCGCACTTGAATTTTTGTAATTAAGCTCGCTTCTCTCTAATAGGTTTTATTAATTTTTTTTAACATTTCATTAGGCTTATTACTCATTTTTTGAACATTTATTAAACCGCCATTTTATTCCGCCAATATGGATTTGCATTAAAATGTTACCAGTTTTTCTCCACATCAAACCTATTTTTTTTAAATTGGGGTTTAAATTGTGTAAGTAGTTTTTCAGTAATAGTTTTTTTAACATTTTGTTCCGCCATATTAGTTTATATATATAATAATAAAGTTAATTGGATAATAGATATATAGACCGACGGAATTGAGAAAACATGTCGTAAAAAAATCCCTTTACGATTGCAGTACTTCTCTCTTGCGAAGGAAGTAAAAACAATCCTGTACAGATAAAGGGCATAAGTCTTTACAAAATCTCCCTGTTGATTATGCATGAACGCCTCGGTATGACCGTAGGTACGTTAACTTAAACCCTAAACAAACCCTGTACGTATTCACCTCAAACATGAAACATAATTTACACGTGTTCAAATATAATTTACCCAAAGCCATCCCAGAAACAAAAGATGTTCCGTTCCAAAAGGAGGCGTAGTGCCAGCAAAAGCAAATATTGACTCCGGTGGTTTTCGTTTTATCTCTTTCACCTTCCTGCTTTTTTTTCTATTTCGGAGTGCTTTTCCTATCAAATCCGGAGTTTAATAAAAGCACAAGTGGACGGACTTTCGGAAATAGTCCGATGTTTGTTGATGTTGATGAGCGCGATTTGGAAAGTTTCATATAGATAATAAGATGTAAAGGGTTTTGAAAAAAAATGTATTTATATGTATTAATATGCCCTAAGAAAGAAAAAATAATTTATGCCTCTCTTTCTCATTTGCTAGCCTAAACAGTTTAGTTTAAACATTTAGCAATGTACTTTGCTAATTCAGGCTCGGATGGAGAAAATTGAGAATAATTAATTAGTTATTAATAACTAAATTTTATGTGCAATTAGTTATTTTTGATATGTGTTAAAAATATATTTATCTACGATCGTGAGATAAGAAGTCATTACCGCACTGATTTTAGTTAGGTAATGTTAGACAATATCACACTAGTGCGGTAATGATATCTACTAATATTAAAATTAAAACAGAATTAAAGAAAATACGTTTATTTTTGTTTAAAATACAACATTACAAACTATTTATCGTAAATATTAATTACCCAACTATCGCAGTGATTTAAATTAATACCAGATATACTTGATGAACTGGACTTAACTTGCGATGAACTTGCATTAAATATGTTCAGTTTTTGGATACTAGTTGCTCCATTTTCCTTATTTCCTAGTATACTCAAAGCAGTCTTCTTTTTGTTTTCTTCCAAAGCGTCCTGTATCCTTCTGCAACTATATTTGATCACAATCCCCCGTGCCACTTAATGGTCAAGAAATATCCACTACGATGTTTCCACCATATCTAAACCTTCAATGTCTCCTGATGTTACAAAAAACTCTCGACCTATTTTTGTCTTCGTGAATAGTAATACAAATCGAAAACAGGCACCTTCATGTTTCACATTTTCCAATAGTAAGTTTGTCAGCTCTTCTCTTCTAAATGCTCTTACTAGACCAACAATGAGTGCTACTTTCGCCACTATATCCTTCCGGGTTTCTTTTTAAAAACACAATTAAATGCGAATATTTATTAATATCCACATTTTTTTCTAATAGGCATCACATTTCCCAACATTGAACAGTATGCCGAAAGAGAGGACGGTTTTTGAATTTTGGATAGATCGTTAAATGTGAAATTTTGCAGAATGACCCATGCGAAAAAAATCTATTATTATTATTATGGAAAGTTTCTAAACAAAAAATAAAAAAAAAATAGGTTATTTTGAATTGTTTAAAAAACTATTTCATAAAATCTGACAGGATTTTTTTAATAAAGCGGCAATGTTGAATTTTCAAAAAATGTCTGGCATATACTGTTAAAAAGCTAATTTTAGGCTGAACACGATAGTCAATAGAAATACACAGTGTCCTATTTGAAATAAAAAAGTTGCTTTCTTTTTTCACAGAGTTATAAAATTGTCTTAAATTTCAAGTTAATATTTAAAAAAACTAAAAAAAAAACGGCAAACATGTCGCCTGTGTCACCCATAATAAAGTTAGAGAGAAAATAATAAATCAGTTTGGAGAATATGTTCAGTATTCCTTAAAACCTAAACAACTTTTAAATTTAATTTCGTTTTTTTGCTACAGAGTGTTGAAATGTACAGGGTGTACGGATTTGGTTGCAAAAGCAGGGTATCTCGCTTATTTTTAAAGATAGAACCTTGCGGTTTTCACGAACCTGAGCTAATTTTTTGTGAAACTCATGAAGCCGTAAACAAAATTTTCATAGCCTTCTTCGTTTTTGAGATACAGGGCGAAATAGAAAATTTTGCATTTTGGGACTCGGGAAAAATTGCTGCTTATGCAGTTTTTTACGCTAGATCCAGTGGCGTAGTCATATTTTTCATTTGAGTTGTTATTTTCTAGATATGAACCAAAGTTGTGTTTTTTTAAATGGGACACCCTGTATATTTGTCCAAAAATTGATTTGTCCTTTTAAAAGCTTCTCAAAAATATATAATAGTATGGGTCTATTTTAATAAACAAAAACAAAAATCCTAATTTTTATAATTATCATCCCAAATTTTGCAGTAGGCCATGCAAAACGATGCCGTTTTCTTTTGTTTTCTTGGAAGCAAATGACATTTCCCAATTTTGTACGCGTATATAAAATATAGCGCCAGTTTTTTGTATTTATTTATTGTGTAAAAATATACTTGTATTATTATTATTATTAGAAAACCAAACTTTCGAACATTATGAAAAGTACGATATGTTAGCTGAAGTTGAAGCGGCTTCTGAGATGTATTTTAACAGGTAAATAGTTAATTTTTAGGTATGTTGAAATACTATTGCTTAATTTTTATTTAGATATCCAGAAAGGAGGCAACCTAATATATCCACTTTTTATCGGATAAAAAAGAATTTACTTAATCATGGATCATTTATCAAACCTCGTACGAAAACATATAATAAAGAAAATCGGGAGGCTGAGGAAATTACGGTTCTGGCTAATGCAGAAGCTTACCCTACAAACTCATGTAGGGCCTGTGAAAAGAGCATAGGGATTCCAAAAACTAGAGTTCAAGAAATTCTAAAAAAGCACAAATACCACCCATACAAATTTAGGCTCGTGCAGCACTTACAGCCAGGGGATGCAGAGCGTCGGGTAATCTTCTGCAATTGGTTTCGAGAAAGATGCGATATGGTTAGAGATTTTGAAAGGAAGGTTATATGGTCAGACGAAGCACATTTCAGTAATTTTGGTATACTCAATAGGCACAATAGTAGATTCTGGTCCCAGGAAAATCAACACCAAATATTTCCCAGACGACAGCAGGGCAGGTTTGGTCTAAATGTGTCCTGCTTCATATTAGGAACACATATAAAATTTTATATATTTGAGGGAAAACAGCGAATCGCTATATAGAAATTTTAGAGGCAGCTATACCTGAATTACTTGACGATGTTCCTCTAGCGCAAATTAACGAAATTTATTTTCAACAGGACGGTGCTCCTGCACATAATTCTGGAATGACGAGATTATTTCTGGACAATAATTTTACCAATCAATGGATCGGAACAAATGGACCTATAAGATGGCCCCCTAGGTCCCCAGATTTGTCGATTTTAGATTTCTTTCTATGGGGTTATCTGGAAAATAGAGTTTACAAAGACCACTATGATAATGTCCAAGATTTAGGAAATGCAATAAGAGAAGATTTTCGCTATTTACAAAATCATCCCGTTATTTTGCTTAATTCCCTAAAACGAATACGAAAATTGTGCGAAGCATGCATAGAACAAAATGGAAATCAGTTGGAACAGTTCTTTTGATTTCCTTGGTTACTGTAGTTCTTATACGACAGTTCATTTTTGCTGAAAGGCTTGTTACATAATAATTTATTACTGTTTTGTTCTTGTGTTACATAAATCTAGGTACGTGGTACTTTTTTGGTGCGAAATTAACAATACATATTTTGATAAATAGATTTAATTATATATTTATTTTGATTTATTGTTAGGATGTAGATATTGTTAACGACTTTAAATAAAAGGCAGCATTGTTTTGTATGGCCTACTGCAAAATTTGGGATGATAATTATAAAAATTAGGATTTTTGTTGTTGTTTATTAAAATAGACCCATAGTATTATATATTTTTGAGAAGCTTTTAAAAGGACAAATCAATTTCTGGACAAATATACAGGGTGTCCCATTTAAAAAAACACAACTTTGGGTCATATCTAAAAAATAACAACTCAAATGAAAAATATGATTACGCCACTGGATCCAGCGTAAAAAACTGCATAAGCAGCAATTTTTCCCTTTGCGTTAAGTTAAAGGATAACCGAGATACGAGGGGGGTCCCAAAATGCAAAATTTTCTATTTCGCCCTGTATCTCATAAACGAAGAAGGCTATGAAAATTTTGTTTGCGGCTTCATGAGTTTCACAAAAAATTAACTCAGGTTCGTGAAAACCGCAAGGTTCTATCTCTAAAAATAAGCGAGATACCCTGCTTTTGCAACCAAATCCGGACACCCTGCACGTACATGGGCTTTAGGATCGTTAAGTTTTTAACTAATCTTAATATATTTTTTGAACACCCTGTATATTTTCTGCTTAGTGCAGACACTACAAATTACAAAAAAATAAGGTTTAAGGGTTCTCTGGCTTTACATCAAACGGCAATTAAAAAAGTTATAGCTTAATATGTAAGAAAAATTAATTTTTTTCAAGAAAAAAATCATCTCTCAAAAAGTATTAAAAAACTATTATTAGTCTTCTTTAACACCCTCTATAAATACCTTTTTATCTTAGGTAAATTCTACGCTTAAAATCGGCAATATGTAATAAAATTTAAAACTGCATTACAGAATCTCGTTTTCTTGGAAAAATAGCCAATTTTAACTAAAAATTTATTTGAGAACATTAATTTTTGTTAAATCGTGATGTTAAAAATATACTTTTAGCACACACTCTAACTAACATTAGAGAAAGCTTTAAAGCTCAACCCAAAATGACTCCAATCCACTTTACTACGCTTGAAGATCAATGTTGACCTTTTTAAACCGTCAAACTGTTATAAATGATCGTTACTACCTCGTCCCAAAGGGCCCGTTTTGGGTTTATAAGCGCACAAGTATTGATCTATTCAACAATAAATTGCTTAAGTTGTTATGTACGGTGTGTATAGTAAGTAGCCTGTTTATTTTTTTATAATAGAAAATTATTGATATCGGGACTATTGAGACATAATATGTCAATGTATTTTTTGTTTGTACTTATTGATTATTGCGTATTATTATTCTGTATCAATACACGTTCGCTATATCCGGACAAGTGAAGACGTTTATTTGTTCATATAAGTTGTAACATAAAATCGGCATTCTTTAGAAATAAGGCTAATAAAATAAAAGTGAATTTTTTACATTTCACGAATAGTTTTTGTAGAATTGCAAGTACACTGCGCGTCTTTTGAAGTAGATAATTTAAATTTATCAGTATAAAATATTTTTAAATATGTTTTAATTTTTTTCTTCAAGGTAATAATAATCTTTGAACATTTGGCACCTCCGCACTGTTTGTAATTTAGGTTTATCGTTTGATCAGTAATAAAAATAAACAACATTCCATCTGTGTACAATATCTCAATATTGGTATTTTTACTGAAGTTTTTTTTTTGGTTGGTTTGAGATACCTGAAATCATTTTATCGTTTATTTCTTATTAGTAACAATTCAGTTGTTAAAGTGACATCGAAAAATGCCTCAAGGAAGACTTTCTTCGGAAGATTTTGCTGCTATTGTTGCGATTTTGCAACATGGGAATCTTACACAACAACAAGTAGCCCAAATGTATCATGTCTCACAAAGTGTGATCAACGAGTTACAAGCAGAAGGCAGGACCGTTTTGTGACTACCACTGCCAGACGAAATCGAACCTTCTCTGCATCCAGGATTCGTGCAGTCACTGGAGTCCGTGTAAGTCTGTCTACGATAAGAAGAAGACTGCATGAAGCTGGTCTTAGCGCAAGACGACGTGCTCGGCACCCCCAGTTAAACAGGGAACATCGTGTTGCCCGCAGAGCGTGGGCTAACGAGCATAGTCTTTAGACTGTGGCGGATTGGAGGAACTGTTTGTTTACAGATGAGTCCAGATACACATTATATCATTCGGACAGCCGTATATTAACGTGGCGTGAACGTGGTATGAGATATCGTGAACAAAATATGGCTCCCACTGTTGCCTTTGGCGGTGGCTCTGTAATGGTTTGGGGTGGAATTTCTTTAGAGTCACGCACCGAGTTGATAATTCTAAATCGGGTTACTATGAATGCTCAGCGCTATCATGACTTGGTTATACAGCCCATTATTGTTCCATTTTCTCGTCAATTTGGACCTCAATTTATCTTTGTGGACGATAATGCCCGGCCCCACCGTGCAAGAATGATAAATGTGGCTCTGGAACAACATGGTATCACTCGTATGCAATGGCCACCGCGTTCACCCGATTGTAATCCGATTGAACACGTTTGGGACCATCTCCAACGACAAATTCATGCTCGAGATCATCAGCCACAAAATTTGGAGGAGCTTGCTAATGCTTTGACAGAAGAATGGCAAGCTATGGATCAACAGTTTATTCGTTCATTAATTCTGAGTATGCCAAGGAGGGTGCAGTCAGTACTTAGAGCAAGGGGAGGACCTACCAAGTACTGATTGGCTAGTTGTAGCGATTTACGTTGTGTTTTAATTAATTTTGATTATTAAGTTTTTAAAGAATTTCGTCTTAATTTTGTATATAACTTTTTATTACTGTTGGAACAGATTTGTCCTTAGCACGATTTTGTTTACTTTCTGCAGGTGTTTACATTACTTATAAATAAATAATCTAGTAATATTTTTTTTTTATTACAAGGCGACAAGTTTTTTATTTTTGAAATAATTTGAATTATCCACTTCAAAAGATGCGCAGTGTATATAAAGCAGTGATATTTAATATGTTCGGAGTACATATGCCTTGTTAAAGCGTGCATTTTTTGAATATTTGCATTTTGTATCGTGTGTATTTAAAATGTCGTTCCCCTTTTTTACTTCCATCCAAATCATGTATTCCCATTTTCCATCCAGCTGTATGTCTGTCAGTAACAAACTACACTGCTCAAAAAAAAATAAATAGACGAATACCTCTTTGAACCCCCAAAACTTTTTCAGTGGTAAAGAAATAAAGATCAAAATTCTGCACCACACATAGTTCCCCTTAAAAAAATGCATATATCCAAAATTTAAGTATACATCTATTCCTGGGATCAATTATATACATTTTAAAAAACTACTCAAATCAAAGTAGCGACGTAAGCATTTCGTAACTACAGCTTTGGTAATATTTGAGTATACAGGGTGATTCACGTTGAGTGTCCTATTAAAAGTTCTGGAGAACTATAAAAGGGATTTTTTTCAAATTCGGCATACGGACATAATAGGTAATAATCTATATTTTAAAAATATTTTCGCAAGTGCAGCGTTGCCACATCTCTCCGAAACCAATAGCAACATTGAAATTTCAAATAGAACACCCTATATTTTATTGCACTTTCTGATTTTACGCACGATTTTAAGTAACTTTTGTTAACATCTTCCTATCTATCTCCTACCATTTTCTCTAAAAAAATTAATTTATGATTTTTTTTTAGAAAATCACGTTAATAAAATTCCATATTTACCTGCGTAAGCGAGATAATTACTAGATTTTTTTTCTGGGTTAGAGACTGCATATATTTAAAACAACTATATGTTAGAATAGCGATATATCATACAGGGTGTCGTATAAAAAGGGCATTTTTATCGAAATTTAGTAATGGTGAAAACTCATTTATTTTAAATACAACACCCTGTATTTTATGGTATCTTCGAATAAAACAATACCTTACCTACAATATTTTCATATATGTTCCTATACCCATCTCGCACCATTTTTTAGATACGAGCCAACTTTGAATATTTTAATGTTTTCAAAGACCATCCACAACAAAAGCACCCGCCTCGGCACCTGCTTAGCGAATCACTTAACTAGTTAGGCCATGTAAGGTTTTATTTACCTCGTACTGACAAATATTTGAAATAAACAGACAGTTTTAAATACGGTGAATAATCCAAAATGTATTTTTTTAAATACAATTTGTTACCTAAAGGTGTTAGATATTATAAGTGATAATTAAACAAACAAATAATACACAATCGTTAATTTTTAGCAAAAGGAAGATAACTAATTGTTAAATTGCATAAAATGGCCACCATTCGCATTAAGGCATTCGTGCAAACATGTTAATTGGTTTCTTGTTGTTGCTCTTCGTATTTCCTCAGGATTTAATTCGTCAAAAGCTCGACGTACTCGATTTTCCAGATCCTGGATTTCATACATACACTCGCTCTTTGATGGTTCCCCAGAGGTAAGAATCTAGGGGAGTTAGGTCCGGAGACCGAGGTGGCCAATCCCATGGTCCCAAACGTCTGAACCACCTATCTTCGAACATTCCATATAATTCTTGACTCACTTCATTGCTGCAATGTGCAGGAGCCCCATCCAATTGGTACCAGCAAGAAATCAATAATTGTAGTGATAACTCATCCAAAAACTCATTAACTGTAGTTTACTGTAGTTCTTAAAATATCCAGATATTTATTCGAAGTTAAATTTTCATCGTAGATACAATATGCAAATTTATTGTCCATCAGTAAGCAAAAAACATTAAACCCGAATTGAAACTGAAATCTTCGTTCTATAACCAATTTTGGGTTTTCAGCCGCCCAAAAATGACTATTTCGTCTATTAAATATTCCTTCCCTCGTAAATTTCGACTCGTCAGTCCAGATAATTTTTTTCAAAAATAGTGGGTCTTCCTCAATTTTAGTTAGAACTATTTCGCAAAATTCAGTACGTCTCTAAAAATCTTCTGGTTAAAGGCCTTGCTGGGTGATAAATTTAAATGGTTGAATGTTATGTTTGCTTAGAATACGTTGAATTGTTGAATATGAAAGTCCTAGATCTATTTCAGCACTTCTAACTGATGCTTGAGGGTAAACGTTAAAATATCCAAGTACATTTATTTCATTGTCTTCATTATCAGTTTGTAGTTTTGTGTATGATCTAAGTTTTATAAGTTTGCCGTGATTTTTAAAATTTGCTTCATATCTGAAATATGAAGGCAAAATAAATAGAAAGCCTAAAATGCTGTGTACACGTACGAAAGAATTGTACCAAAAGAGAGGATGTCAGTATTAATGTGTATAATCAGAGTCCAAGGACCATCATCAAAATATTATGTAATGCACGTTAATACTGACAACCTTCTGTTGTTTCAGCAACATAAATTGATTTTTAAGGAAATAAAAACTATTATTGCATTTAGTACCTTCTAAATTTTTTCCTGTGCATAGGAGGTAAATGAGGATACATCTCATTAAATTTTCTGCAGGTTCTTGAAATAACTTTATTACAATATTGGAATATTCAATTGCGTTTTCCATTTTTACGGAGCATCAATTGAAAACTATCTGTAAGTAAACAAAACCTTCCATGGCCTACCAAGCTAAGTTATTCGTTAAACGGGTGGTTTTGTTATGGTAGTCTTTGAAAACTTGTAGGTAAGGTATTGGTTTATTCGAAGATACCATAAAATACAGGGGGTTGTATTTAAAATAAATGAGTTTTCACCATTACTAAATTTCGACAAAAATGCCCTTTTTATATGACACCCTGTATGATATATCGCTATTCTAACATATAGTTATTTTAAATATATGCATTCTCTAATCCAGAAAAAAAAATCTAGTAATTATCTCGCTTACGCAGGTAAATATGGAATTTTATTAATGTGGTGATTTTCTAAAAAAAAATCATAAATTAATTTTTTTAGAGAAAATGGTAGGAGATAAGTATAGGAAGATGTTAACAAAAGTTACTTAAAATCGTGCGTAGAATCAGAAACTGCAATAAAAAATAGGGTATGTATTCTATTTGAAATTTCAATGTTGCTATTGGTTTCGGAGAGATGTGGCAACGCTGCACTTGCGAAAATATTTTTAAAATATAGATTATTACCTATTATGTCCGTATGCCGAATTTGAAAAAAATCCCTTTTATAGTTCTCCAGAACTTTTAATAGGACACTCAACGTGAATCACCCTGTATAAGAAGTTCAGTATTTCGGGTGTTTTCCACGAGATCGAATAACATCAAGACACCGCTTTGGCATGCTTCGCATACATTTTTAAAGATCTTTGGATTTGCTTTCCTAACACGGTCATATAACAATCCAAGACGCGTTCGATGGGCTTAAGATCTGGAATATGAAGATAAAATTTGAGCCCACACCACAAGCAACAGATTCCCTTTGATGACCATCAGCTTGGTTTTCCACTCAATGCTGATCCCACCCAAAACTATTACGGAGCTCACACCAAATCTCTAGATTTCTTATACTGCGTCGGCATAATAGCGTTCACCTAGACGTCTGTAGACACATACTCGATCATCGCAAAGAGAAAGAAGAAATCTCGACTCCGTGGCCCCGTGTTAAAACGGGTTTTCGCACAGGTTTTGGGTTCGCTTCTCTTAATCGATTTCTTACTGCCTGGTCGGAAAGTTCAATTATTTGAGTCGTTCTGAGGGCAATCAGAAGATCCTTTGCTGTTACCCAAAGATGAAAAGACTAGCTAACGTTGGTTTTCCTCTTACGACCTTGTCTGATACGACTTTTGTAGAGACCTGTATCTTTATACCGATTCTACAAACGCTAGATGAGCGACGATAGTTTTTTACGTCTTCCAAACCCAGAAAACTATACTAACTATATAGAATTGGAAGGTCGTTCTTTGTCCACTACAGCAGAATACACGAATGTACAGGGTGGTCTAATCTTTTTGCTGTATCTTTTAATGACAGAACTTAAGAAAAGAAATATTTATAGGTAAATCGGCCAAGAGAAATCGCTGTAAATTATTTTCAAAGTCAAAAAAAGAGCTTTATGGTAATAAGAATGATCTCATATACAGAGCAACTATAAAACCAGAAATTAATATTAAAAAAGCAACTTTACAGCCATTCTCAGCTCTATCATACATTTACTCTGGCAGCCGGTTATCAGTTCAATGGTACGAAAGAGAAAAAAAATATAAATGAAGTGTAAGTAACAGAATAAAATAAGCACAAAAAAATTATAAATAACTATGATATATACAACAAAATAAAACATATTTAAATAGAGATCTTAGTTAAAAAGTAGTTCTCCAGAGAGGCAATTGTTTGCTATACAGATGGTTCACGTTTGACACAGTTGCAATCCTCTGGTGCTGGAGTTTATATTGAGGCTACACAAACCGGGTCCAGCTTCCCTTTGGGGAAGTTTTCAACGATGTTTCAGGCTGAGGTATATGCCATTCTAATGGCAGTAGCGATGAAGGAAGTCATAGAGGGGGCAGAGGGAGAGATTGTCATATGCTCAGACAGTCAAGCAGCACTTAAGGCGCTTGACTCACCCACGGCGGGATGAGTTTTGGTTCAAGAATGCGGTGACAGGCTAGAGCAGTTGGCGCGTCGTAAAAGAGTGAAGTTGGTTTGCCCGTATGTAGGACCAGAACCAGCTTTAGGCATCACTAGGCAGCAGATAAGGACAGCACTCGACGAATGGGCACAACATGAACTCCAACGTGAATGGGGCCAGTCCGGGGTCGGGAGGCAAGCTAAAGACTTCATTGTGAAGCCCGATAAGGGCCGAACAGAGTGGTTACTAGCCTGAGACAGGAAAGCTCTAAATTCCATCGTAGGAATAGTAACGGGGCACTGTCGATTGAGGAGACACCTCTTTATTTTAGGCATTGAGGAAGACTCTATCTGCACGGAGTGTCAGGAAGAGGAGGAAACTCCGCTTCACTTCCTGTGCAGATATGAAGCGCGAGCGAGACTGCGACGAGATATTTTCGGCACTACGGTCTTGCATAGGGACGAAGTTAAGGATCTTGCATGGAAGGATATGCAGACTTACATAGCAAGGACAGGTATATTCAAGGATGTACACCTGGTGGCGGGTGGCGGGTGGTGGTTGAGGGAGGAGCTGGGGTAGACTGAAAGGGCCTTATAGGCCTACCAGTCAGGTCTCTAGACCTCCCCCTAACTACTACTACTACTAGTTAAAAAGTATAAAATTGTGGCTTCAATTTCAGTACAAAGCAAAGGTGGAAAACAACTCTAGCAACAGAAATCGACGCAAGAACATACAATAGGTTAAAACGAAAGACAAATTGGTGTGAATAACATATAAAAACAATCTCATTAATCATAAAAAGTATTTACATATTTGTCAAAAGACTCGTCACAATTTTTCCACAAAAGTTCGAAAGTTGTCCGCTTTGGGGAGTAACAGCAACACAAAAGTGTAAATGGCAATTTGCTCTTAAATTTTCATAATTGAGGTATGTTGAAAATAAAAGCATTGTATTCTTCAACCAATGACGCACGTTTTTGCTTTCCATTTCCGCGACACACTATCCATGCCTCGCACCGCAATCTCCGGAGAGGTTTCGTTTCATTTGGAATCGATCACGGCTGGCGAACCGCGTTGACCTCGTGGTTCTAAACGGAGGCGAATTTTTCCCGAGTGTTCCCGATCAAATTCGCATAGGGGCTCATAGGTAAGATATGGCGTACGTTGGTAAAGTTTGGGTCAACAGCCGCGCGCCCTAAAGATTTTTGTCAGTTGCTGTGTTTGATGTGGATCGTGTTATAGGTTGTGGTTATGTATTTTTATAGATTTTATATTGAAGATTTTACATTTTGTTTGTTGATTTTGTGGTTTAAATTAATATTTTAAAGCAGGGTAGCCACAGTGTTTTAGAAGATTAAGACTTTATAATCCGTTTTCAGTTATATTGGCGAGTTTTCAGCAAACAGGTAAAGACAAAAACCAAGAAGTAAATCATTATTTTTGTAGAAATATGTACGATTTATGTTCCTGGATATGCGGTTGCGAGGTAACAAAGCATTTTATTATTTCGTGTGTCTTTGTCGATTATATGTATTGACTCCCCTGAAAAGTTGACCACGAGCGGCCACTGATTAAGGCCGTTTTACATACTGCAATTCTTTCTTGTAAGTTGCAATAGTCTTGAACAAAAGCATGCGCAGTGGCAAGACATTTGTATCTTTTGTCAAATTGCGCACGCCTTTGTTCAAGACTATTGCATATTGCAAAGAAGAATTGCAGCATGTAAAACGGCCTTAAGGAATACCATCCAAAGTATCTCTATAGCAGAAGTGGGTCTTCAGTCTAATCGACACAGAAAAGACTGCAATTTCGTATTGACAATGATGATGATTAACCACCCTGTACATCAACAGCAAGTTTTCAAGCAGTGGCAATTGATAAGACATTTTCTAAAACCGAAGATCTCGAAAAAAATGGCTGCGTGTAACTCTTTAAAATGCAACAAATTTTCATGTAATTCGTTAATAAATATAGGTTTATTTTTTGTGTTATTGTTAACTCGAAATAAAAATAATTAAAGTATGAAAATGCACAAATAATTTAGTTATTAGTGCTTGATGAAAAGAATTTTACGCACGGCGTTCTGAAAGTGTAACTTCCTACTCGAAAATGCGTGCATAAAAAAATAATTTCGCACTCGGACAGCACCTACCCAGAAACGGTCCCGAAGGCGGTACGTCTCTGGTATGAACCTGTTCGACAGTTGATACATAAGCATGCAACATCAATCAAAACTGACACTTCAAGTGGAGGCCCATGCCTGACGAAAATATCTAGTTACAAATGACAACGGAGTACAAGAAATGTCTTGAACACGTTTTACACATTTTGTCTCACACGTGGTGGATTTATTTTCCTCTTAACGATATTTTAAAGCGTCGAGGAATAAGCTGCAATCTGGGCCAACAATACCTTAATGCCTGGATTTGTAGAGTGACAGATTTGGAATATTAATTAAACTAACTAAAGGGCCGAAAACCGGCCTGGACGGGACACATGTGACTTAAGACTATGACTGATTATTGTTTTGTACAAGTTTTAATGCATTAGAAACCCTTGATCAAATCTGATTTTAACGATGACTGGCGCCTGTTTTTCTTTTTCCCATTTTACGTGAGAAATCCCGATTCGTCTGACAGTCAATTTAAAGGCAGTGGTACATCGTTTTGGGGACTCATGGCTAATTATGATTTTGGCCCCCCCTTTCTTGATTTTAAAAAAGCTGAATTTTCGTACAGATAAAACTTTGTCGACGCTTTAACTTTTACATTGATTGGTATTATATACCATATAAATACGAAAAAACGTTTTTCGAAAAAGTTGATTTTTAAAAAGGTTCAATAAATATTAATAAAGGACTAAAAATTAAATATGTCCATTCTGTTATTGAGCAATTTACTTCCTCAATACTTAATCAAATCTCATGTTAATACAGAGTGTCTGTCTATATTTTGACACATTTTAATCCTAGATATCTCTTTTTTTTTGTTGAAACTGTGTATTAAAAATCTTCGGGTATATTTTCTATTATATTTCAAATATTTAATTTCAGTCAATCCAGTGTTTGTGAGAGCGGATTATATTCGTGGTCCTTTACGTACCACTAAGGAAAAAAATCTGGAACGGTCAAGTCCGGAAAGCGAGGAGGCCGTGGTATAGGGCCTTCTCTTTCAATCCATCGTTGTTTTTGTTTAATGAATCTCTGGTAATTCTAGTGCAATGCGGTGTAGTCCCATCTTGTTGAAAATAAGTGGAATTAACATATTGACATGTAAAATTCTAACATATTGATATGTAAAATAAAATTAACTATTGAGTTAGCATAAAAGAAAGGCCCGTATATTTTTGTTTCCACAATTTATTTATTTTGCTATTAGGATGAAATGTGTCTTCGTCAGATATTATAAATATTTCTATAAAATTTTCATTATTTCTTATTATTTTTTTTATAATTTGACACAATTGTACCCTTTTGAAATGTTTGTCTCATGTTTTCTCACTGTTTACTGACTTTTCAAGGCTGATACTGAAATTTTGTAACAGTATACTACACGCATACATACATTTGTTTCCAAAGCCGACTATTCAAAAATAAACATTTTTTTTTAGTATTTTCAAGATCAATAATCACACAATTTTTATACAGAACTATAACTTGTATTTCATTTTTGAAAAGGGAACGGAAAAATTTTTATGAATTTGAAAAAATATGCTGGGTTTGAGGTAACAAAGACGATGAAATCGGCCATTTTGCTTTCGGTGCTTCCGATTGTCATAACAAAACGACGTATTTTTCAAAACCTTTTATTTCCAAGATATCTAATATCAGAACCTGTGAAAATATGGATAGCTACCCTGTATAAGAGCTCCTCAACAAACCTTGTTTAATAATAAATTCAAATAATTTCATATAAAATATTTTATACAACTCTTGTAGTTTAAATATAGTTTTCATCCTCTCCTCTAATTGTAATAAAACTAACCAATAGATACATACATACATTTTAAATGTATTTCCTTTAAGTATATAAATTGCTTATATTTTCAACATCCTGTATAGTATATATGCTTAGGTATACATACTTAAAATCTTTAATTTGATACCCATCATGATGTAGATACGTTTTTTCATGCTGCACAAAATTTCTTTATAATAATTATATCGAATGGAATACCCAGATTAAAAACTAGCATAAACGTGTACCATTTGTAAGTTATATTTTAAATGTCCTCATGAAAAAAGAAGATCATTAGACAATTTGTAGAAAGTCGTCAATATTACTTACAACCTGAAAACCGAAAAAAGTTCGAAGACGTGATATCCACGGATCACAACCTATAAACTCCAAAAAATCTTTATCGACTGCAAAATAGAATTATGTAAAAGAAAGTAGCACTTTGGTTAGATGAATTAAAAACGAGAGTTCAAAATATCTGTTATGAGATGATAATTGAATATTTATTTTGCTTATCGCTGTTATGCAACAATAAAGTCTTTTGTTGCGTAAGTTAATATATAAGATCTGCATAGCATATTATAATATTTATATTATTTGCTTTAAGAGCCAGTGACGTAATCAGGGGGGGGCTATGGGCACTTGCGCCCCTTTGACCAGTACAAATAATCTGACAAAAAAAATTGTGATTTTCTGTTCTCTTTCTATATACTTTTTAGGACAATTTATGCAAGGCACAGAATAAATTACATATGATTTTTTCTTTTTTGGAATTTCACTTTTTAGAGGAGTGTATACATTTGTTAATAATTTATGTGACTTATGACATATGTATATATATATATATATACACAGTACAGTACGGTTAAACGGCCACAAATATACAAAAAACGCTTCCACGGCCTTACATAAACACAAAAAAAGTGAAAAACATGAATTAAACTTTTCCGTAACAAGAATTTTAAGTCAAGACAGCAATTATCATAAATTGGCAATTAAAGAAATTATTTATATAAAGAAAGATCAGAATGCAGTAAATGACAAAAAGGATATACAAAATCTAAGTCAAATTTATCACAACCTAAGCAAATAATAATTAAATATAATAATAAAAAAATATCCTAAAATAATATAATGATGTTCAGAACACTAAAATTCAATTTAAATAACACCTGTAAATAAACAATTAGACATGTTTTCAGCCATCCACTGTATACCAGAATACATTGGTTTTTAATAAAATAATTTAAAAAAATCAAGATAATGGTTTTTGTAATTACGGAATTTATATAGATCTCACCCATCGGTTAAAACATTCAGAACATCAAAATTATTACTGTAAATAATATTGTCGTTTCCAAGGTAATACATATAAAATTTATTTTAATATTTTACTCTATAGTTGTTTTAATGAATGTTGTGAGTATAAAAATATTTTAATTAATTAATTGTTCAATAGTTAAGTATTATGAATGTTTGTTTTGTTACGTATAGTACATGTTAAATGTTTGTTGAAATATACTAATTCATATATTATGTATATTTTTTAGACATGCAATATAATGCTCTTGAAAATGCTTCAAACAAGAAGCGAAACGTCGAGCTAGTTGCAGAAAAATAAGTTTCATTAATCAAACCTATACCCAAGAAAAACAAAAACTTTTAGTATATATATATATATATATATATATATATATATATATATATTATAAAATTAAAAAGCTTTGTTATGAAAAATTAAGTTAAATGCTGAAGATGAACGTCAATAAGTCTGAAACTGTGAGTAGTAGTCTCTATTACATATCGTTGAAATAGTTCTTTAATGCTCTATTTAAATTTAATATAATATAATGGGGGTTGCATTAAAAAAAACGATTTGCGAAACATGGCAACGTTTTCAATTTCTAAACTAAAATTCTATATACAATAGAATGAACATCTAATTTTTTAGTAAAATTTTAAAGATTTTTTTTTAATTTTAACTCTAATTCTGTGTATTTGAAAATAGAAAAAATCGGTTCTCTCGTTATGAGTCTTTCCTTTTATTAGTAATAGTGAAGTATGACCACTGATACACACCGCCATTTTGTTGCGTTATGGTGAATTCATACCAATTTATCCACCATTACATTTAATTTTTCTACAAAATTTAAGGACAGTTTCTTTTTACGTTAATTTTTTAAAAATGTCATTTGACCGCCGTTTTATTTCGCCATCTTGAATTCGCACCACAGGTTTACCAGTTTGTCTCTATCTCACACTTAATGCTTGCACAAAATTTTTGTTTTTTGAATATTTTATTTGCCATTTGGTTATGCTGTCTTAATTTTTGACTAAAATTTTAAGTCAACTGACAGACAGTCAGACATACCGACAGACAGACCTGATAAAACATATCTTTTCGCATCTAGGAACGCTAAAACGTGAAGATATGTAATAGCTGAGGTGATAATTTTTTACATTTTATCTGCCGACTTTTTTTTTCGCCATCTTGAATAATTACCACAGTTTTACTAGTTTATCTCTACATCATAATTGGTTATGGCACACAATTCGAAATCAGTCCATTAAGTAGTTTTTTTATTAAGCCGACATTTTGTTCCGCCATCTTAGATTCATATCACAATTTTACCAGTTGACTCCTACATAATATTTAATTTTTATGCAAAATTTGAGATAAATTGAATAAGCAGTTTTCAGTAATAATTTTTTTAGATTTCACTAGGCCGCCATTTTGTTTTGACATTGAATTTTTACCAAAATGTTACCAGGTCATCCCCATATGATTATGCCGCGAACAGACAGACTGACTGGAATTGAGAAAACGTGGGAAATAAAATGAAAACGGCCTGTACAGGGTGTCCGGATTTGGTTGCAAAAGCAGGGTATCTCGCTTATTTTCAAAGATAGAACCTTGCGGTTTTCACGAACCTGAGCTAATTTTTTGTGAAACTCATGAAGCCGTAAACAAAATTTTCATAGCCTTCTTCGTTTATGAGATACAGGGCGAAATAGAAAAGTTTGCATTTTGGGAACCCCCTCGTATCTCGCTTATCCTTTAACTTAACGCAAAGGGAAGAATTGCTGCTTATGCAGTTTTTTACGCTGGATCCAGTGGCGTAGTCATATTTTTCATTTGGGTTGTTATTTTTTAGATATGACCCAAAGTTGTGTTTTTTTAAATGGGACACCCTGTATATTTGTCCAGAAATTGATTTGTCCTTTTAAAAGCTTCTCAAAAATATATGACATTTTCCAATTTTGTACGCGTATATAAAATATAGGGCTAGTTTTTTGTATTTATTTATTGTGTAAAAATATATTTGTATTATTATGGAAGAAAACCAAACTTTCGAACATTATGAAAAGTACGATATGTTAGCTTGTTTTATATTAAGTAATGAAAATGTTGAAGCGGCTTCTGAGATGTATTTTAACAGGTAAATAGTTAATTTTTAGGTATGTTGAAATACTATTGCTTAATTTTTACTTAGATATCCAGAAAGGAGGCAACCTAATATATCCACTTTTTATCGGATAAAAAAGGATTTACTTAATCACGGATCATTTATCAAACCTCGTACGAAAACATATAATAAAGAAAATTGGGAGGCTGAGGAAATTACGGTTTTGGCTAATTCAGAAGCTTACCCTACAAACTCTTGTAGGGCCAGTGAAAAGAGCATAGGGATTCCAAAAACTAGAGTTCAAGAAATTCTAAAAAAGCACAAATACCACCCATACAAATTTAGGCTCGTGCAACACTTGCACACCTACTTACACATTTCAGTAATTCTGGTATACTCAATAGGCACAATAGTAGATTCTGGTCCCAGGAAAATCAATACCAAATATTTCCCAGAAGACAGCAGGGCAGGTTTGGTCTAAATGTGTTCTGCTTCATATTAGGAACACGTATAAAATGTTTATATATTTGAGGGAAATCTATCAGCCAATCGCTATATAGAAATTTTAGAGGCAGCTATACCTGAATTACTTGACGATGTTCCTCTAGCGCAAATGATAATGTCCAAGATTTAGGAAATGCAATAAGAGAAAATTTTCGCTATTTAGAAAATCATCCCGTTATTTTGCTTAATTCCATAAAACAAATACGAAAATTGTGCGAAGCATGCACAGAACAAAATGGAAATCAGTTTAAACAGTTCTTTTGATTTCCTTGGTTACTATAGTTCTTATACGACAGTTGATTTTTCCTGAAAGGCTTGTTGCATAATAATCTATTACTGTTTTGTTCTTGTGTTATAATAAATAAATAAATAAATAAATGCTTTATTGTCAAAAAAATTTTTACAATTTTGTGGACA
>JAUTXW010002822.1:0-110628 GCA_030620095.1 Kuschelorhynchus macadamiae | reverse complement strand
TGGAGTTGTGTTACACATTCTATGGTTTTCAGAGACAAGATGATCCTGTATAGTTCATATATGGGGAAGTTGCATTTTTAATTATTGGTTAAGATAAAAAATAAATAAATATATAAAACATCAGTACTATAAATATCAATTGTGACCCTCCCGGATGCCACTGTATTGTATGCAATTGTTCATTTTGTTCGAATTTCACAGTAACATTATAGAAAGGCTAGGTTTTAAAAACCTGCCTAACCTCACGAAAACTGCCCTCTATAAGACGTTTATCAATTCAATTTCTATACCATTAAATTATACTTAAAATTTAACACTGTTTTGATGAATGAATTGCTGTCCTTTTATTGCCATGCACAGTGTCTAGCGGTTTCCTTTTATTCCTTCATGTATTTAATAACTATTGAAGATATATAGAACTCATAAAAACTGCCAAACAGAGATATTATTGTAATAGAATCAATTACTCTAGCAATAAACAGAAGGAAGCCTGGACCATTGTAAATGAACTAAGGGGAAAAAACACAATATCGTGTTTGGACACAGATCTATCTGGTGATTTCATGAACCATTTTTTCTGCTCTGTCGCCGTATCTCTTTTAGCAGTACTTGCGATGCAGTATTTTCATTTCTGGAGAGCTTGTACTTAAGGCTCATTGATAGGGATGCAGCTGCGGCCGTCTTCTGCGACTGGTCAAAGGTCTTCGATTGTGCAGACCACCATATTTTTGTACAAAAACTGGAATACTATGGGTTCAGGGGCAGGCCGGGGGAGGTAGGGTCTGGAGTTCCACAGTTCGGTTTTGGGACCCATACAATTTTTATTGTATATCAATGATTTCGCCGGCATTGATATATCAGGCAACTTCACCCTTTTTGCGGCCTATGCGACAATATTGTGGCATGATGGGAGTAGGGACAGATTGAAGGAGGTGATGGGCGTTGACACGGTGAAGGTTAAGTCTTAAGTTAAGGTAGTGTTTAGTATATCAATGACATAGACAAAAAAGTGGACATTTTTAATTCCAAAATTAAATACTTATTAGACAAACATGCACCTATAAAAACAAAGAAAATATACATAAACCTTTTACTCTATGGATTACAAATAACATTAAAAAACTAAATAAACTAAAAGAAGAATTGCTTTCGATTATGTTTTTGCACCTGCAGAAATTATATATTTCTGTATTATACATATATGTTTTCCGGCGAAGAACTTTTGGTAAAGATGTGTGAGAGCGCATTTTTATCGATTTTTAGTAACTAAATAAATTAAGAGACTTAGCATATAAAAAATATCTAAAAATTCGGGAAAAGAATGCATTTTTTAAAAGTCTGTCAAGCAAATCAGGAAAATTCTTTTGGTCTACGGCCGAAAAGTTAAATCTTACCCATAACCATGATTCTGAAATACGTCTCAGTCTATCTGATGTAGGTAAACTTAATTTATACTTCTCCGAGTGTACCAATATATCGAATACTACATGCGATGAACAGGTTTCCTTTTATCAGCAAAACACTCATCGAAATGTGACCTACGAACTTAATTTTACTCTCTTAGATAATTCTGATTTACATAAATATATAAATTCCATAAAAACTAATTCTATTGGTGAAGATGGTCTCTCACTAAAGATTTGAAATTATATCTGCCTTTTTGTGAAAATCCATTATTGAATATTGTTAATACTTGCATATTAAATGGCGTCTTTCCAAATCTTTGGAAAAAAGCCATTATAAAACCTCTGCGAAAGAAACCTAACCCTAAAGAACTAAAAGATTTAAGGCCTGACAGCATCTTGTCCGTAATTTCTAAAGTGCTGGAAAAACATTTATAGTCAAATAATTTCATTTTGTAGTTTATATGATATAATTCCGGAATGTCAATCGGGTTTTAGAAAGGCATTTAGCACTACCACTTGTCTTTGTAATCTTGTTAATGAAATCAGACATAAGAGTTTACTTGCCTTTGCTTGCTTGATTTCAGTAAAGCACTTGATACTACTGGCTAAGCTTCATTACTTTGGTTTTTCTAACAATTCAATGGGGTTTTTAAAGTCTTGTGGCCATTAAACGGGGACATGTCCAGAAACAGTCCAGTTATATTCCTCTCGAAAGAGGCGTACCACAAGGATCCATCTTAGGGCCTTTGCTGTTCTCTTTGTATGTTTCGGACATGGAAAGAATAATTAAACACTCCGAACTTCAACAATTCGCAGACGATTCTCAACTCTACAAGTATGTTACTATATATACTTTACTTACTTCACAAACAAACTTCAATGAAGATCTTAGCGAATTAAATAAGTTTACTAAAAATCATAACTTAAAGTTAAATGCCTCCAAATCTTGCGTCATATTTTTTGGATCTAATAAAAATCTTTTGGAAGATGTGTCAACTAATTTCCAAGTTAAAATAGATGATGTGTCCGTACCAATTGTAACTGTAGCTAAGAATTGGGGTATTTTTATCGATAACAAACTAAATTTTGAGGCTCATATTAAGGAAAAACTTAGTATTGCATATATGCGCCTGGGGAAATTGTATAAACTTAAACGCCATCTACCTAGTGGAACAAAATATTCATTATGTGATTCTCTAGTGTTAGCATTACTTGACTATGGCGATGTCGTCTATCATAACTCACTAAGCGCGCACACTAAACATTCCGTACAAAAACTTCAAAATGCATGCCTACGTTTCGCACATAATATACCATTTAGGAACCATATTACACCGTATCTCAATAGATATTTTATCCTGTCAATGGCGAGAAGGCGCGAGTATCATATGTTCTTATTTATTTTTCGCATATTAACAACTAATCAACCTCCATATTTAAGGTCTATATTCACAACGCAGGAGCATAAGTACGGTACTCGATATTTAGATTCTTTTAGGATTGCACAGCATAGGTCAGCAGCATTTCAGAAATCATTCAGCTTCGTCGCAGTTCAGATGTGGAATAATTTATCAAATAATATTAAACAACTTCCCTTACGCAGCTTCAAGACGCATATAAAAAATATGTTGGTGCATTCGCCAACCTAATTTTAATTTGAACCGATAAATTTTGCATTCTATGGATACTATTACCGCTTATTTATTTAATTTGTTATTGGCAAGCACCTCTTCATTCATACTGATTTTTATATATTTACATATTTTTTAATTATATTTTTGTTTGCTGCACTCCCCATTTTTTAACAAATAATAGAATTTAACTAATAATAACTATAATACTCAAAATACAAGAGTTCTAACCACACTACACCGCGTTAGCAAAACGCGCGTTCTGGACGCGCGTTTTGCTAACCAAGTTAGCATCATCAGCAGATGATATAAACTAAAGTAACTTATCCTAACCGAGACTATTTATAGGTAAATGTGGTCACACTTGGTTGCACCCGACTGCACCGTTGTCAAGTAAACAATAAAGGGGACTATTCCCTATAGTCATATGACATTTAATTTTTTATATTCTAATATTTTGTTAAATTTTACATTCTAATATTTTGTATTTGAATTTATTTCTAATATTCTGTATTTCGATTGTTTGTATGTCTTATAAGGCAAATAAAAAGTTTTGAATTTGAATTAAGTCTCGGTGCGATGCAGATAAGTTGTCTCTGAATGTCTCTAAAACGAATGTGATGTCATTTGGCTGTGAGTCAACTGGTTTGCTTTTGGGGAACCTGTTCGAGATAAGTGTTTCAAAGTATCTTTTTCTCACAGAAGAGAGCTATAAGGTATATGTATATGCGAAAATTCGGGACTCCTGCAAACCATTTTTCTTAAGGCATAACATTCTGTCATTACCATCCTTATTTATTTTAAAGTCTGTTTAATTTTTAAAAAGTATAGGAACTTGTTGACATCTACTCATGTGCGTAACCCGAATTTGGTGCCTCTTCAAATCCCTTCAACGTCTCTAATCAAAAATTCTGTAATATATAGTAGTAAAAAACTGTTTAATCATTTGCCACTAAGTTATTCTTTATTTAAAAAAATCCAAGAGAGAGGTCAAGAGGTTGCTTGTTGAGAGGGCGTACTATGAGGTCGAGGAGTTCATGAATGACACTTGTATGATTACCTAATTTTAATCTTTATTTACTTGTACAGTTTTACCTATTATATTGCCGATTTTTAGTTGAAGTTAGATTATTATTTTAATTATATTTAAATTATTGTTAAGTCCCTAGATTTGTCAATGAATAATTTAAATAAAAATAATTTAATAACAATATAAAAAAAGAGCCTTTGTTTTTTTATTGGATCCTAACCCGAAATAATACACCACTCTAACATAACAACACGAGGATCGTTAATGAAAACCATTCAGAAACTTAATGACAAAACGACAGCCAAAAAAAATTTTTAAAAAATCAACGTAAAAAATCTTGTTCAATTGATTTTAAATTTTATAGAAAAATTCAATGTAAATATGGGACACTTACTGAATTAATTTATTTTGAATTATGCCCAAAAGTCAAGTCAGCAGATATTTTCCAGATATTAAGTTTCTAAATGGTTTTCGTTAGCGATCTTCTTGTTTTTATGTTAGAGTGGTGTATTGTTTGGGGTTAAGTTACAGTAACAGAAACAAAAGTGTTTTGTTTAAATTGTCGACGTTTCGCAACTTTATTGTCGCATTTTCAAGTAACGCATATATAGATTTCATATCCTGCATGAAACCCATGTTATCAGTCTTTACCTAGACCGTTGGTTCGCAGATATTTCCCATTTATTAAGTTTTTAAATGGTTTTCGTTAACGATCTTTTTGTTGTGAGAGTGGTATATTATTTGGGGTTAGAAAATATCTGCAGACCAATTCAACATGACGTAGCAAGATGGCGGTATGTGTCAATGTAAAAATTATTAAATTATGCCCAAAAGTCAAGGAAATGGTAAACATATTGGTATGAATCCAATATGATGGAACAAAATGTCGTCCAATAAAAATGAAGAGACAGTAGGGGAGAACGGGGCACAGTGGACCGCTGGGGCACAAAGGTCCGCTCGATTTATTCTGTTATACGTGGCGCCATCTTTTAAATGTTGTTAAAAATAGCAAGCTAGCGGTGTATTTTTATATTTCTGACAGTTACAGCAATGTTCGTGCAGTGTGCAGGTCGCAGCAAACAAAACATTGGTTTTTAAGGTAAGCCATGCTAAATTTTATAGTTTTGTCAAGTGTGATTATTGCGTTATTATGCGTGTATTGTTATTTCTTATTATAACCCGCTAAAACACAACTTTTTTACTTAAAAAGAAGTTGGTTAACTCAGGTATAAATAAACATTCAGTGGAGTGGCGGGAAATTTAAATTTATTTTCTGCAACTGGGGCACAAAGGACCGCTTATGGTCCTCTGTGCCCCAAAGCAGTATGTTGTGGCTTAAATATGAATTTAAGTGTCTTAGAATTAATTCAATTATGTGATGTGTGTATATTATCATAAAAAATATTGTTTTTAGATGGTACGTAACTACGTAAAGAAAAAACCCGAGCCTTGGTGGGCAGAAGAAGACATGACCAGGGCACTGGAAATGATCAACCGAAACGAAATTTCAGTTCGATAAGCAGCTCAACGTTTTAAGATACCTAAGACACCAAGAAATGATCATTTTAAACAAGTGTTTACTGACCCACAAGAAACTGAACTAGTGGAGCATATTCTAGACCTAGAAAAGCGATTTTATGGAATAACCCCTCTCCATGCTTGTCGATTTGCATTTGAGCTGGCAGAAAATATGGGCTTGAAACATCCATTTAATAAGAATGCCAAATTAGCTGGTAGTGACTGGTTGGCGGAGTTTAAAAAACGAAATCCTCAACTTTCTATTAGAGCTCCCGAAGCCACAAGCATAGCACGAGCTGCAGGATTTAATAAGCCCCAGTTTCAAAAGTTTTTTGATGTTGTATGATCAGTTTTAGAGAAGAGCAATATTCAACCAGGCCAAATATATAATATTGATGAGACTGGGATTAATTCAGTGCCTGTAACCAGAAAAATTCTAGCTAAAAAAGGAAAAAAGCAGGTTGGGCGGATAGTGAGCACTGAACGTGGGTTTAATGTAACTGCAGTTTGTGGGATTTCAGCTGCAGGATCTTACGTCCCTCCGTTTTTTCTTTTTCCTCGACAGCGAATGAACCCATTATTTATGAAAGGATGTTCGCCGGGTGCAGATGGCTATGCAAATGGTTCTGGATGGATGGATTCCGATCATTTCGTCAAGTATTTAGATCACTTTATTGACCATGTGGAACCCGGTCCCGATAAGAAAGTATCATTAATTCTTGACAATCACAATAGTCATAGGATGCTTGCCGCAATAAATAAAGCAAGAGAAAATAATATTATAATGGTCTCTCTACCGCCCCACACCAGTCATCGCCTGCAACCCCTTGACTGCACTGTGTTTGGGTCCTTAAAACATCAGTATGCAAAGGAGTGTGACTTATGGCACACTAATAACCCTGGATCTCGTGTGTCATTATATGATATCGTAGAAATATTTTCAAAGGCATTTCTTCATGCTGTCACCTTGGAAAAAGCCACAAAGGGTTTTCAAACGACAGGAATTTATCCATTCAATAATGAAATATTTCCTGACGAATGTTTTCTGCCCGCTGAAGTTACAGACGTCCCGGTACAGCAAGAAACCGAGAGGCCTATCGCTGCCGAAAATGTTTCAGATGAGGATGATCACCAACCTGAACCTCAAAGCTTATTCAAAGAACCACAACCGAGCTGCGGTTACACTTCCTTCAAAGATGCTATCCTAAAAATTTCTCCAAAGGCAAAGTCAGATGCCCGTAAAAACAAAACTCAAAACCCACAGAAGGTAAGCAGAGCTCAGCATGCTGAAGAATAAACAAGTTCCCCATTTAAGGACCAGCTTATGGCCAAAGAAGCAGAAAAAAAAAACAAAATACCAAAAGTGTAAAAAGAAAACTTACTAAAAATGTAGAAGAAAAGTCCAATATTAAAAAAAAGAAAACCGCGCAAAAAAAAGTGGTGGAAGTTTCAACTAGCGATAGTGAAGAAGACACTAACACCATATGCATTTATTGTCCGAGTAGGTATGGCGAATCAAGGGATGGGGAGAGATGGATTCAATGTCAGAATTGCAGAAAGGTTGGGCACATGACGCTTGCGCAGGAGTGTCAGAAGACAGAATGCAGAATTTATTTGTCTGAAATGTTCTTAAATATATTAATAAAAATAATATTTTTTGTTAGCTGTTAAGCTGCTATAAACGATTTTTGCAACCAATCAGTCTTTTTGTAAAAATCGTATTCAAATATTGTTTATTCAATGCATGATCCCAACACCCCGTACTAGGACCTCTGTGAACCAGCACTAGGTCCTCCGTGCGCCATTGCTAGGGGCACAGAGGACCAGCGCAGGGTATTAAAAAAACAATTGTAACTCATATATCATTTTGTTTAAAATATTTTTTTGGTCTTAAATGAATAAAGTAACCACTAAACTTGACACAAATAAGTTTACTTATTTTTAATATATTTTTTTAATGGATTTGTACACTAAAAATCCTTAAGCGGTCCTCTGTGCCCCCTCCTTCCCTATATGTAACACATATATACTGTGACTATGTACTGAACTTACTTGGATTACATTTCACTCTTCCCAGTAAAAGTAATAATTCATAACGAGAGAAGTTCTGGGTAAAGGAATTTACCGACTTTTTCAAATTATGTTTTTAGACCGCCATTTGGTTTTGCCATCTTGGATTCCCACCAAAATATTACCCGCTTATTCTTATGTAACACTTGATTTTTGTAAGACTAGACTGCCATTTTGTTCCGCCTTATTAAATTTTTACCAAAATGTTACCAGTTACATTCCCTTTGACTCTCAATTTTTGACTATGATTTTAAGTTAATTCGCTAAGCAGTTTTTTAGCGATGTCGCGAATTAACAGATACACACACACAGACCGACGGAATAAAATAAAAACCTGAGAGGGTGATTTTTTCACTATTACAACCTTTTTATCTGGCCGCCATGCGCCATTTTGTTCCGCCATCTTGAATTCGTTTTATAGTTAATTCTTACACAAAATTTGAAATCATTCTAATAAATAGTTTTTCACTTAATAATATTTTATTAATCCGCCATTCGGTATTCGTACCAAAATTTTACTACTTAGTTTATTTCTACGTAATACTTGATTTTTTTTGCAGAATTTGAGATACATTAGATAAGTTTGTTAGTAATATATTTTTTTAACATTTGACTAGGCCGCCATTTTGTTTCGACATGTTGCATTTTTACTAAAAAGTTATCAGGTCATTTCGATATGATCAATTTTCAACCAAAGTTTAAAATCAATCGGATAAGTAGTTTTTTAACTATGGTGCGAACAGACCGACGGATTAGGAAAAACATGTTTTGGCAAATCGGGAACTTAAGAGCTTCAAACGTGAAAATCTGCAAAAATCTGTAAAAAAGAGGGGTGTTCACTTTAAGTTTGATGACTTTGTACTTATACATCAAATCCTTTTTTTTTAGTACCCATCTTAGCTCGGTCAGTGTTGTCAAAATTATTTTAAAGTCCTGGGTATTGGTTAGTTATTTAGAAGGTTTTTATTTTCCTTAATTAGTACACACATCTTTACAAAAAGAAAGTAACACAACTTGTGGAAAAAGGCCGAAGATCAGGTGAGCCTCCCTAAGGAAGATCTCTGTTTTTCATTTTAAGAATGAACAACTGCAACAGAAAATATCAATAATCTAGAGAAATTCATTTAGCTTTGTATTACGTCAGATTACGTCTGCAACGATTTACTACTGTGATCTCCTGTTCCCTATTCACGTCAGTAAAGTACAGCTGTCCTTGTCTGGCTAACAGTACCGACCAACCCAGACATACGGCTGCTGCTAAACGGCTAAACGCAATGTAATTTCTTTTATTTCGAAGCAGCTAGGCAGGACCGGCATTGTTGAGTACAAATCTTCTATTATGACAATTTTTTTGTTTTTTATATCTGAATTGTCAAAGCTATTTTAAGTGGACCATGCAAATTTGTAATCAAAATCCAAAATTAAATATTGTCAAAATAATGTTGAAATATGTTTGCCACACATGTATTATATTAACTGGTAAACAGGGCTACAAAGTTTTATAATAATTGCATTCTACAGGGTGCCCAGTTTTCGTTGACATTATTAGCAAATATACGGGGTTGGGGTTAAGGATATTTTTATAGAATTCGTTGACATAGTTACCTTTTTACTTCCCTCGTAAAAGGGAAATGTTGTAATCGTGAAAAAATCACTCTCCGAGATCTTTTCAGATCTTCACGTTTCAGGGGCCCTAGATGACGAAAAACATATTTTCTCAATTCCGTTCTGTTAGCGTAGCTAAAAAACTACATACCCGATTGTTCAAATTTTAATCATTTAAGGGTCATATGGGGATGGCTTGATAACATTTTGGCAAAAGTCCAATATGGCGAAAAAAAATGGCGGTCTAATAAAAAAACTACTCATCCAATTTATCTCAAATTTTGCAAAAACATCTTGGTACGAATCCAAGATGGCGGAAGAAAATGGCTTCTTAATAAATTATTTTGAAAATTCAGCCTGAAAAACTGCTTAATGGTTTGATTTCAAATTGTGTGCTGTAACTAACTGTGGTAAAGGGATCAACTAGTAAAATAGTGGTACAAATTCAAGATGGCCGAACAAAATTGCGGCCAAATAAAATGTTTGTAATTGTGATAAATCACCCTCACTCACACTCTCAGGGTCCATACATCTTTATGTTTTAGCGTCGCTACATGCAAAAAAATATGTTTTATCAATCTCGCTGATCCGTCTGTCTGTCTGTCTGTCTGTGTGTTTGGCTGTCTATTTCGCGAAATAGCATAAAGACTATTTACCCTATTGACTAAGGGTTATATGGGGATGACCTGGTAAAATTTTGGTAAAAATCCAATATGTCGAAACCAAATGGCGGCCTAGCGAAATGTTTAAAGAATTATTATTAAAAAACTACTCATCCAATTTATCTAAAATTTCGTAAAAACGTCAAGTATTATGTTGGAATCAACTGATAGCATGTTGGTACAATTCCAAGATGGCGGAACAAAATGGCAGTTCATTAAAATATTTAAAATTTCAGCCTGAAAAAACTACTTAATGGTTTGATTTTAAATTGTGTGCCATAGCTAATTGTGGCATGGGTATCAACTAATAAAATAGCGGTACTAATTCAAGATGGCCGAACAAAATGGCGGCCAAATAAAATGTTTGTAATCGCGAAAAATCACCCTCTTAGGTTTTACACATCTTTACGTTTTAGCGTCCCTAGATGCCAAAACATATGTTTTATCAATTCCGTCGGCCCGTCTGTCGGTCTGTCTCTCTGTCTGAAAATTCGCGGCATAGATTAAAGACTACTTACCCGATTGTCTTGAAATTTTGACCAAGAATTAAGAGTCATATAGGGATGATCGGGTAATATTTTGGTAAAAATCTCATCTTTGAATCCACCCCTGCTCGCAAATGTTTTAACACAAATTCTGTATACTCCCAATGCCGATATAATATATGCGGATTTCAAGAAACAAGGATAGCAGCACCAAAAGACTAAGATGCGTTATTGGCCGTTCAGAAAATAAAATGGAATTATTTCACTTATAGGATCATTTTGTAGAAGAAATTTTGAGTTTATTTTTAAACCAATTAGGAAATGGTTTTGGAAATCACCTAGAAAAATGTTGATTGTTATCGTGTGATATATATGTATAAATAAATATTAGTCATCTAACTATTAAAAAAAAAGTGGATTAAAACTTCACATTTTTATGAAATTTTGACGTTCCTTTATTATCTCTAAATACGTTTTGTGTGTTTTTTAAAAAGAAAAAAATATAATAACTGACTAGTTTAAGAACATGACTATAGACTGGTTTGTGATTTTCTTAGGAAAAAAAAAACAAGTGCGGCCATAATTTGTTCCAGAAAACCGACCAAAATCGTGTTAAATTTCAGGCGTATGTTCACTCTTAAGCCAAAAAAAAATTAATAATATAATAATATATAATTGGTAATATACAATTAAGAGCATTAACAATAATTAAACTACCCCTAAATGTTAACAATGTTTAAAAACTACTAAGACCTAGTAAGAAAAAAAACATAAAGCTCTCAAGCAGTACAAATGTAATACAATTCTAACTTACACTAGAGAAGTTTTTCTTTAAACATTTTTAACGGGTACGATTTTAATATGTCAGGGAAATTATTATAAACATTCGCGATTTGGTATGTAAATGACGACCTAAAGAATGCGTGTTTGTGAGCGGGAGGTGTGAGTCGGCCCCTGAATCAGAGATTTAACGTATGCACGTCAGATCGAAAAGTAATCTTAGAGTAAAGATATGCAGGTTGTTTAAAAAGTAATATTTTGTGAAAGAGAATAGCTGCGTTTGCTTCCATCAGTTTACGTGAAAT
Organism: Kuschelorhynchus macadamiae; assembly: GCA_030620095.1. Lineage (NCBI taxonomy): Eukaryota > Metazoa > Arthropoda > Insecta > Coleoptera > Curculionidae > Kuschelorhynchus > Kuschelorhynchus macadamiae. The sequence continues at coordinate 99,136 of JAUTXW010002822.1, read as the reverse complement.
ATTCTGCCGGTGTCGTATACCATAAATAAGGCGAAGACACGAGTTTTGGGCAAACTGTATTCTTCTAGCCGTCTGTGATCATGATTCACATAAGATAATTTTAGATTTTTTAGATAGAAAATTTCGTACAGCATAGTTCATTTTTAAATTAGTACAGGCAACGCGAATACAGCTACTAATTCGGGACTTGAGATCCGTATCCAGAATTAAACCGGGGTTTTTAGTCTCATTAGTACATGGCACCTCTGTATTACCTACTCTAACTCTTATTTCAGTAGTAAGTGACTGTTTTATTTTGGTCGAACCGAATATTAACAAACTTGTCTTCGAGGGATTAATTTGAAGGAGGTGTTTAGACGCTGAATTATAAAGATTATCCACATCGGAGTTAATTTTATTTAAGCAAGATGCAAGGTCGCTGGGTGGAAAAGAAAGATACATTTGCGTATCATCCTCGTAAAGATAAATTTGGCAATATTTAACGGCTTTAATTATTTCGGATGTGTATAAAATGTAAAGTAGAGGTCCGAGAATGGTCCCCGAGGCACACCTTGCTAAAAGATCTAATGGCCTAGAAATGTGTCCACCAATCTTAACACGTTGCTTTCTATTTGCAAAACAAAACCGAAAAAAATTTATTACCGAATTCGAAAGCACCAAATAGTGCAAAATAGCAAATAAAATATTCAGGGTATCGAAGGCTTTGGAAAAATCAAATAAAGTTAAAAGTGTAATAATCTGTTATAGCTAAAAGAATCGTTTCACAGCTATGAAATTTCCTGAATCCTGATTTTACGGGTGGAATTATGTTAGTAATAAAAGCGAATCTTCGAATTTGTGAGTCTGTTATCTTTTCAAGCAGCTTTGAAAGCGCTGGTAAAATACTAACAGGGCGAAGATCTTTGAAACTCTTTGGTGTGTTGATCTTTGGTAAGGATAATACCTCCTTCCAAATATCAGGAAACACTGAATTACTGAGACAGAAATTTACAATATGGCCAAGGTTGGGATTTAATGAAAAAAAAATATTTAGTAGGCATCTAACCAAAAATCCGGCTTTTAGATGTAGGTACAATTTATGCAGGGCCAATGAGGAAGGATAGTAATTTCATGTAATTATAGTACATTTCTGTTATAAAGTATTGTTTTTTTTTAGGTCGACCAAGCCCTGAGTCAGTACATGGATACTTTCGACATAGTACTAGTTGATGATCAGACAATGGAAGTTCCTAAAACTATCTTTGACTATCTCAAAGACGTTACCGCTTAATACTCAATAAACAAAGCTGTATTGTGATTTTTACTCTATACTTTACAATGTTTTGTTCGTACTTAATTTATTGGCACAGTTTTTGTGCTTATTGGTCCTATTTATTGCTCTCTCACATTAGTAATTGCGAATAAACAAGTTATTTAAAAATAATTTCATTCTTTTTTTTTTATCCATAAATGAATCATGCTCTCAACTCTCTGCATAATCCAAAAAATGTATAATAACCAAAGCCTAGATTGTACGGTATATCAATTAAGTAGGAAATCTAAAGGGAAGAGATAAGAAATACTGAAATTTAAATAGGAAAATATTTAATACCAAGTAAACTATTAATATAGTTGACTTCAGGGGACATGAATATAGTTTTGTCTCTATTTTAGAAGACCAAGTTTATTCTTTTTACATCTATTTTACTTTTTAGATTTTATTTTATTATTTTTAATGTACTTAAGGAATTATTGGTTTTATGTGCAATTCTAATATTTAAACCGTTTAGAAATATACCTACTTTCGAGCTAGAATTTCCTATATAGGATATAGTAGTAGTAGTAAGATGGTGAGGGGATAAGTCCAGCAACTAGGCCTAAAAGTCCCTTTTCGCTAACCCCAGGCCCACACACCTCACTCTACTTTTCGTAAAAAGTTTATAAGTGCCTCAAATTAATTATTAACTCATGGCTAAAATAATTTTACAGCAGTATTCCATTAGGGCTATTGCTTCATGCTAATTTTTCTTACGAATCGTTATAGACTTCAGAAAGCAACGTTAAACGGACGTAAGGCTCGAGATCCTTTGCAGGTACTATATCGCTTCTCGCCAAAGCATTCAACTAAGGAATAGTTCTCGCCCATTCATATGCTTTATATTTTTATTTTGGAGTCAAAATTAACAGTAAGAATAATAATTATTCTGAATCCCCCATAAAATAAAGTGAAACAGTAAACTCACTCGATCTGGCATCGTTACTTCGTGCCGCATATCCCGAGACGTCGGACCATACATCTGAATGTCGGGGTTGTAATAGATCTATTTATTACTATTGTGACGGATCTAATACTCTATTACCTAATAGACCAAATCTATTAATATAAAAGCCAAAAGCTACATATATTTTAGAGATGCATTTATAAACGTAGCCACAAGTATTGGTTTGATTCTACAAAATACCTAGTTATTGGTTATTGTCATGATTTGCTAATCATTTTTGCTCCGCACAGTGGATCGAGTCTGTACAATCTTCGGACCTATTGGTGAAAACGGAATGATTAAATATTACAAAGACATATTACTTATTTTAATCTACATCAGTTTTCTGATTTAAATCAACGAAATTATTTTTTCAAATCAAAAATGTACAACAAATATTTGCTTTTAAACTTCGTTCTCAATTATCCTAAATAAGCCTATAAAGAAAGCGTAATAGTTAAATACTTAAGTTTTTTATAGCTTATAGAAGAAAGTCTTCTAAGATGCGATAATCGTAACTCTATTACATATAAAATAATGTAAGATTAATAACCTAAACATTCGAATGTAATAAAGTTTTTTTTACTGTGCCCAAACTGACAGTAATTTTTTAAAATTTTCCAGTTTAGAGTAACCGCAAGTAAAATGCCCAGTCATGCCCGCGTTTATATTAAAATATTATCATTTTGAATATTTTATACAAAACAAATTCGGGTCCGACTGATTCTACGGGATCTGACCGTCCTATCTATATCGAATTTAAGCAGGGCATGCACAAAACAAGTGACGCCTGACATGACGCCCCGAGTTCCAATAATAATTATTTTGAGGTTTATGTTACTATTGGCGTAATTTAGTTGTAAAAATTGAATTTACTAACAAAGATTTTTGCTCTTTTCTCCTACAAAATAAAACAGACTTTAACTAATAACCTTTATGAAATAGTGCTCGATAATATCAACAAAGCTTTATCGAGTGGTGCTAAATGGAGTTAAAAGGGGCTTTACGAAATTTTAAATTGAGGGAAACATATATTAAGCACTTACAATATTAATCGCTTTTTTTTTTCAAAAAGTTCTGAAGGATATACGGATTTTGCAAAGGTAATTATAACTAACGATAATAATATAGGTATAGGGTTACTCACGGTGAGTGTCCTTCAAATTTCTGGAAAACGAATAGACGAAAACTGTTCAAATTTGGTACCAGACCTACCCAAAACTAATGGCAACATCGGAATTTCTTATGGATGCTCTCACAGCCCAGACAGTTAAGTTATATGTTTCTCTTTATGACTGGTATTATATACCCCCTTCAATCCATAAAATTGTAGTTGAAGGAGCATATATTATAAGAAAATGTTTGGTTCCAATTGGAGAACTCTAAGAAGAAGCCTCCGAAGTTAGACATAAAAAATTCAGAAACGTCAGGGAGTTTTATGCCAGAAAGATTAATAGGAGAGCTACAAATGAAGATATATTACACAATTTTTTTACTTTGGTCTGATCCATATATATCACATTTATCCAACAATGGCAATGAAAGAAAATAGTGCTTGCCGCTAGAAGTCAAAAGCCTTCTCAAATAAAATAGCGTTTCATACTGGCATATATGTTAAGTGAATTATTAAAGTAACTAATATTTAGTTATTTACTTATGCTCCATTATTTTTTATTAACTTTTAAAGATTTATCAAACTTCTAGTTAGTTCAACTATTAAAACAATGTTTAAAAAATAATATTTAACTTACCTTATTTTCAAATATAATTTTTCGATTTTGCCAGAGCGAGTTTATCATCCTGTATATATAAATTTATATATATTTGTGAAAATTAAATTATTTGATCAATAAAAATGTCGAAAATAATCAGAGATATTCATGTTAGCATAGCACAAATAAATTTTAAGCAAACTATGATCTGTTAGTATTTTTGAAAATGTATTACCTTTTTACTAACCAATGTGGCAACACTGATGACTGGTGACTGTTGTTTGTTTTATTGTTTTGTTCTTCAGTATTCAACGGGATAATAGATGTTCGTGTCAATAAACTCGATATTATTGATTTTGTTATATTTAGGGAAATTAATCGGTTATTGATACGTTATATATATATATAAGTGTTTTATATCCTTTCAAAATGCCTTACATGTTTTGTACCCGGTTGTAAAGGTAATTACCCGAATGGTCCAACAGTGCGTGTTTCGTTTTCCGAAAACTGAAGAACGCCGATTAAAATGGCAAAGTGCAAAGATTGAAAGAACACAGCGTACCAACTAAATTTCCTAATTGTCCAAAATACTTATCGAAAACAGTAACGCACCGGGTATTGACGAAAGCAAGTGCGAAATGTTAAAGCATAAACATCGCACAAATTATGATTCTTTTAAAGGGTTCTGTAATTTGTTTAAGACATTTAATTTAAGGGAAGGGTGGATTATGATTGACGAAAAAATGTCTAAGACTCTCTTCAGGATTGAACATACTCTTGGGTCTATAATTACGTGGCTGTTAAAATAAATACCGATTTAGAAATAAGTGCATATTTATATGGACAACCAGTAAGTGTACAAATTAATAAACAGAAAGATATCCCTAATGCGCAAGATACATCTGATTTTTTAAAAATAATACTCAAGTAGTAGAACATAATAAAAGTAAAAACACCTTTAAAAGGAAAATTTTTGCGTGACATTTTTTAGGAACCTATTGTAAAGGGCAATGTTGCAAGGGATCCAAAACTTGAGTTTTTAGATCAAGTGTTAACTTGGTTAGATACCTACCTAGAAATCGGAAGATTTTTAAAAAAATTAACACGTTAAACTCAAAAAGCTCTATACCATACTATTTATGTTATACTAGAAATAGTTAAATATTGTTTTGATGAATTAAACTTAAATTATTGTCAAAATACATGATATACTAAAACGTGAATTTTGATATTTTCTATACATTTTTTTATTTTATAAAGTATTCTATTAATATTTATTTTAAGTGAGTTTTAATATTTTAAGACAAAATGTTTATGTAAATATGAGGCTTAAAAAACTCCGTTCTCGAGATACAGGGTGTTAAACTTTGCTGCTTTTTCCAAGTGAAAGAAAATCAGCTGAGCTACAGGCGTGCGCATGGGTGGCCATTCCAATTTTTATTTTAGTAAAATTATGCTACGCCACTGTCTGTTTTGGAAATTGATCTCTTTTTCTAAATTTGCAACTAAAAATACTAAATGTTATCTTTTGTATATTTATTTTTATTAGGAAAATTGCAAATTGATCCATTAGAAAATCGCTTTGGTACCGTAAGTACTCCCAGTCGACAAAAATATGGTCTACAAGAGGTTCTTCACTTTCTTGGTGTAAGTTTAATCCATTTTTGTGTTTGAAAATGTCGAGGGCTTTCCGGAACGAAACCCAAAAACAGATACCATAACTAATTATTGACTGAATGTGTCTAAAGTAAAATAGCTTTAATGTTTCTGTAGAAATCACATCTCGAAGTCTCCGAACAACGCCAAACAGACCACTCAGCCTAGCTCTTAACTTGGAGATATGGGTTTAAGGTAGGGTCCAAATACATACCCAAAAATTTTATGTTATTCATTGATGGTAGCGATTCACCATTCAGCCAAACCAACAGGGACTCCGAGCCAGAGGACTTACCAAATGTTGCATTTAGCGTGAGATGGTTATTTGTACACCAGTTCTCAATCCCCACTGATGTACCCGAACACTCGCGAGACAGTCCAGAGAGCGTAGTGCCAGCCAATATTACTAAACTGGCACACAAGCGCCGGTTCCAGACTACTACTAAGATTATTCTGCGGCACACCCTGTCTCACTCAACAAATTGAGATATACAGATGAGATATACTCTCCGTCCCTTGAAACACAGACGGACTGCTGCCTACCGGACAAATATGATTTTAACAAGTGTGCAGCCGCCCCCCTGATTCCATATTTATCGAGCTTTGCCAGGAGGAAATCATGCTCCACCGCATCGAAGGCCTTTGATAAGTCAAAGTAAAGGCTGGCTACCTTGTGATTACTATCAACATTCTCTGTAATATACGAAAATAGCCATTTCGGTACATTTTTTCAGGTCTAAATCCAAACTGAGTATCACTTAAAATATTCTAGAGTATATGACCTCAAATACATTCGACACTAAGGGCAGTAAAGAAATCGGTCTATAGTTGTTAATGCATTGACGGTCTCCTTTTTTATGAACTGGATGTTGGCATTTTTAAGATTAGATGGAAAAAATTGAGAGATAAAACGCTCATATATGGTATTTTCTAATGGGGGACAAATATACATGGCAACAAACTTTAATACATATTCTGGTATTTCATCTAAACCAGCAGAAAGTTTATTGGGCAAACTCATAAGCACTCTAAATACCTCCTCCCTGCAGACAGGAGTAAGAAATATATTTGGATAGTTTGACGTTGGCCAGAGGTGTGAAAGGTAGGTTAAATTATTCACTAAATAAGTTGACTATAGCTCTAAGATCATCTACAGTTTGGTGATCAATTTTCAAAGAGATATTTGGCTTATTTACATTTTTATTAGTTTCTGTATTAAATATGCCTCAGGCCGTCTTTACCTTATTTTTTGAATTAATTATTTTGTTTTCTTTTATGCCTTTACCATAGTCGGACAAAGTATCTTCGATAAATTTTCCTCTCGGACTTATACGTCCCATAAGCGGCCTGAGACCCGGTCCGCCTAGACCAAACGTACAAGACCTTGATGTAACTAGAATAATTTCGAATATCTGTGTTCACACGCTACTGCAAAGAAAATGTTCTAAAAAATGTGGTGTATTTGTCATTGACATCACGGGCCATATACACATCATTCCAAGTTTCACCTGAAAAATAACCTTTAAATATTAATAAGTTGTGATTAGGGAAAAATCTCTTCTTTAAGAAAGTTTGTTTATTTATAATTTGTTTGTAGTTTTTTTTCTAATAATTTGACCATTGTGATCTGAAATGTTGTACCAGGGGCGTGCGGTGAAATTTTAAGAAAGAGAAGCAATTTTTAGAAACTTACCTATTTGTAGTGTAATTCGATTCTTCGATCATTTTTTGCAAATTCGTCAATGACATCATCATAAAAACGTCGATGCTCCGACATATTTTGAAGAAGATTATTTTCAATGGACAACAGCGATGTATGCGAAAGTCTCTCCTGCCCCGTTGAATTTCACACGAAATTTTTTATACGTTTAAGTGTTGAAAAATTGCGTTCTACTGATGAACTTGTGACAGGTGGTGTGAAAACTAATTCACATAATTTCGACACTTCGGTGTAGGCATCTTCCAGCTCCTTGTCTCTTAAACATTGCATTAGTTCCTTAGCGTTATTTTTTGCGCTAATGTCATCAGTTTCGTAAATCACTTTTAGTTCAGATCGCAGTAACACTCGGTCGAAGAACTGGCCATAATGAAGAAGAAGAGATTTAAACGCATCTTCTGGAAAAGTATTTCCTTTAAATGCACCAAAAGTGCAGGGCTCGAGGAATTTAAAATCATTTAAACCGTTAAATCTATAGTTTATTTGTTGCTGAATTTGATCGATTATTTCATATGTATGATGTTTGAACATCTCCCACCTTGTCTGTTCGAAGACGCTTGGCTTATGGCTGTACATTTAACGTCATCGTTTTCTCCCAAAATGGGTCAAAGTCATCTCTTTTTTAGCTTAACATGGACTTAAAATCATCCACTTTTTTTAGGCAAAAAGCAATATCATTTGTATTAGTTTGTAATATATTAAAAACATTGTCCGAGAATGGAAATATTTCTGAAAATATGTTCAACAAATAATTAAAATTGAAATCTCGTTTCAAACAGTCCAAAAAACCCCTCGAACTTTTTATTGCTTCTGAGTCCCACGTTTCATTATTTTCTTTTATATTCTCAAATAGTTCAATTAGTGATTCACGATTTTCAGATACTGTTAACACAAGTCTTCCATTATAGTTCCACCTAGTAGAAGCTACTTTGGGCAATCGTTTGTGGACAATGGAGTACAAAGCTTGTGTACGTTTTGTAAACTTGGAAAAAAAAGCAGCCATGCCACTTAAAGTAACGAAAAATACTTTACACTCATTAATGTGATTGATGGACTGGGATAAAACTAAATTTAATTTATGATAATTTATATTTATGACAATGGACAAACACAGCACTTGGGAAAGTTTCTCGAACTTTAGCTTGCAGACCCCCTAATTGTCCTGCCATCACTGCAGTTCCATCAAAGCTTTTAGCAATTAATTTTTTCTCTCCATTAATTTCTTTAGTAACGTTATAAACTACGGTATATAATGCATCTGCTGTACGATTTTCGGACACATTCTTAAAACCTAAAAATCGCTCTTGAATACTTCCGTCTGTTTTAACGTAGCGTATTACTATAGCTAATTGGTTAACATTAGTGATATCAGTTGTTTCGTCCAGAATAATAGCAAGGAATCGCGCCTCGCCAATCTCCTGCTTAATTATTTTTAGAATAATGGTTGCAACAGCGGAAATTAAATCATTCTGGATTCAATTCGACGTTCCGCGAAAAACGCTAGACTGCTCTATATGATTTTTTAAGCAATCATTATATTTAGCCATTAAACTAAGTAAATCTTGAAAATTTCCTGTATTTGAAGAAACCCTTGTTTCGTCATCACCTCTAAATCCCAATTCGTGTTGTCCGAGAAAACAAACAACATCGATAAGTCTTCTTAATATTTGCCTATTTTTATTGACTAGTTCATTGTGTTGGCGGTGACTAATTTCCAATTGTTTTGCCGAAGACTTTTTCTTTTATGACGGCCTGTAAATTCGCTTTGGACATAATGTGTCTTTTTACAGCTTTTCGGAATTTTTTTAAACCGGAAAAACCAGTTTTATTCCAGAGACCTTTTTCATTTTCAAAAAGTAAACATGGCCAAAAAATCATTTACTTATATTTTCACACCCTGTTAGCCATTTAAATTGTTCGTATTGTTTTTCCGGATAAAAATGTCTAATAAAGTTTTTCATTTTTGTGGTTAAATTTTTCATAGGCGGTTTTGCCCTTCCTTTAGAAATTATTTGAAGCTTATCAGCGAAGTTTAATGTTGAAAATCCCTTTATTATTAAGACACACACCACACCTTCACACACACTCTTCTTACTAAATTCTCCAACATTTTCAACGTTATTACCGACAGCCGAAGTTAACGGTATTTGCATATCCACGTCCGTATTATTGTTTTCCATATCGCACCATGCACGACGCGACGTACGTATCACACAACACACGGATAGCCGTTCAAACAAAGAACCTACTCCAACGATAGCTTCCGCCCCCACTTAAAGCACGCGACTGAAATGCAAAAATTGCAAACAGCCGGTGGAAAGTTCAATAACCTCTGGCTCGATTCACAGGAAATCAAGCATACAGGACTTGGCTGCAGAGAAGCTAGCGGCCCGCATAAGTTCTATTCGATATTCTATTGTGGCTGGGTCGGAGTCAAGGCCGCCTTTATTATGGGCTTGACAATTAAGATACTATTTTAGCATTTTTAATACAAACTAAATTAATGGTTTCCTATTTGAAAAATTACATTTTAGAAGATGTTTTGTAATTTTTTTTGGGGAAGCACTGCTTCTCTTGCTTCCGTGGACTGCACGCCCCTGGAATTTACACTATTTTCAGTTATGTTGCTGAAAATATTGTCAGGCTGGGAGTCAGCATGGCCAGGGGCACCCCTAGTACTCCCTCGAATATGACAAAAGAGACCATAATTATTTAATATTTGAATCAATAACAAAGCGTGCTCAGGGACACATTTCAATCTCACCATCTTTGTCGTAGATAGCTCACTTAGCGCATCTCTGCATTTCTGGACTAGATCTGAGCTCATTCTGGGCTTACCGACGGCTTTAAGGGCCGCGTAACTGAGTGAATGCGAATTTCATTCTCCGCTCCAAGCCTGACTTCCTCATTTGTTGCAAACTGCAATATAGCATAGACCTCAGCCTGAAAAGTAGTTGTATGTTTTCCCAGTGGAAAGGCCTCTCGGACACCATTGTCCGATCGGTATATTCAGACGCCGCACAGTGGCACCCTTATATGGAAAAAACGGAATAAATCGTAACTATGCAAAGATTAGTTTTTACTGCACAATTTTTAAGGTATCTTGTTACACAGACTAAAGTTTACATTTCGTGTGACAATAGTTTATTTTGGTTATTACTTATTTGTTGTACAATTCGATATTGTACTTAAAATTATATAATTGAAACGACTATTGTATACAGTGCTTTTATTTTAAATCGAACCACCTCAATTTCTAGAAAAACGAATTATTTTCTTAAGAGATGCCGAGACATGCCAATTGTTGTTTGAGGGAGATGTATTTTGATAAAATTTTTAATTATACAAGGTGCTCACACAAAAGTAGGGTGTGACAAAAGTTCAGTTTTTAAATGAAATACATATACATTATTATAACATTTTTAAATTCTACAAATAATGCTGTTAATAATTTATGTCCTATAAGTGTTTTCGAAATATCGAGGTTTGATATTTGATATTTTGAGTAATTTAACTGCTACTAAATCTAAATGTTTTAAATTTGAGCAAAAGGGTTCGGCTTGCATTTTCGTATCTTAGTTTTTGATAAGACATGCTACGTAGAATATCATTGGAATTCATTATAGAATTAAAAAATACAATAACATAGAACGTATTTAAAAAACTGAACAGCCTATATATATATATATATATATATATATATATATATATATATATATATATATTATATAAATTGTATCGAAACATTTCACCCTCAAAATAAAAATAGTTTAAACTTTATTTTTTATTATTTTATTATTTTATTATTAAAATATAAGGTAACAAATGTCATACATGTTGTAATAGATATAATCTAAATAGGAGCCTAATAACTGGAAATTGCACCTAAGTGAATGAACACTTGTATGTACGCAAGTATTATCTTTGAATTTATATCGAGAATACAGTTAACCTCATGCTAAAGCTATACAAATAAAATTTAAAAATATAATTTCTTATTTTAGCAAACCTTTATAAATATAGATGTTATCATATTGAAATAGAGCTTTAAATTTATGTAAATATTTAAAAATAAAAATCCTACAACTATTATTGAACTTTTTCAGTCTTGGCAGGGATCTCAATTCTAGGAGGAGCAAGTTATACATTTTGGGACCTAAATAAGAGAAGGATCTCAATTTTTTTGATGTATTGTTCACTGACCCTAGACCTGGTTTCATAGATATGGTTTATAGTTTGTTTAAATTTAGTAGATTTTTTAATAAATGAGCATGTTGACAGACAATATAATCCTCTCACATCCAATATGTCCTCTGAATATAAAAGCCTGGTGGTATATCGCCTATTTTTTCGAAATATAATCTTAAGAATGTAATTTTGAACTACATTTAAAGGGTTTAAGGAATTTTGATATAGACCACCTCACACCACTATACCATATCGAATTTAAGATTCAATAAGGGCTTTATACACACATAACAACAACTTTTTAGTTAATATCTCTCTCAAAACTTAAAATTTGTACACTAGTTTTTTTATATTTTTTGTAATTCTAAGTACATAATGATCCCATCTGAGATTATGGCCAATAATTACACCCAAGTATTTTGTATATTCAACCTAGAATATCACCATCAAAGTTGTCAATATGAATGCTGCGGAAGTGTGGACGATTGGCTGTTGTGATAGAAAAGGCTATGTAATTCATCTTTGAGGTATTTAAAGTTAGCTTAAATGTGTCTAACCAATTTTTAATTTTGCACATACCTTAAATGGCAAAATCACGAACAGAAGTCCATGATGATCCTGAAAACAGAACTACAGTATCGTCAGCATAAGACAATAATGAGCCATTGTCAATGTCAATACTAGTTAATGAGTTGATGTAAGTGATAAAAAGTATGGGTCCCAATACAGTGCTTTGAGGTATTCCCATTGTAAGCTTAAGTAACTCTCGAAGACGCTCAACACGGTGCCCCTGACCCCATACAAATGTTAAGGAGAGAGCAATGAGGCACCGTATCAAACACCTTGGCGAGGTCCAAAAACACAGCAATGCACTTATTGCTGCTGTCAAGGTTGGAAGTTATGCTGTTGGTTAATTCACAAATTGCATCGGTAGTGCTCAAACCTTTCATAAATCCAAATTAACGTTGAGATATGATATTATTTTGTTGAAGAAAGCTGACCAGGCGGTATTTAAGACATTTTTCAAAGATTTTCGCGAATGTGTTGATAACACTTATTGGACGGTAGTTATTTAAATCAGACTTGTCTCCAGCTTTATGGACTGGTGTTATGATAGCAATTTTAAAACAACTTGGAACGATGCCTGTTTTAAAAATTAGATTAATTATATGAACTATTGGGTTTACTAAATGTATGTGAAAATCTTTAACGATTTTTGTAGTTATGCCATCACTTCCTGGAGCGCAGTTATTCTTTAGTGTGTTAATTTGTTTTATTATCTCATTTGAATTGGTGGGCTTTAGAAAAACTGATGAATGAATGAATATATATTACGTGCATTAACTATAATACAGTTTTACACTTGTCAAAACGGTATAATATAAAATAATATAAAATTTAAGCTAATCTAATAATAAAGTTTAAGTAACAAATGAAACACCATAAAATAATAGGTATAAGCACAAGTTATAGAGTGTCACAATTATATAAAAGAAGAGAAAAAAAAACATATTAAACAGAGAATCTAGTACATACTATAAAAACTATCGACAACAAACAAACAGAAAATTTGAAAAATAACAAAAGGAAATTAGATGTTTAGGGGTGTGGTTTCATATTCTTCAATTCTATAAAAGGCTTTTTTAATCAGCTCATTTTTTATTAGGGCTTTGAATTTCTTTTCACTGGCAGCCTTAGTATCTGGTCTTAGCTTGTTGTAAAGATTAACAGGCAGAGAATTGTTAATACTTCTTTAGAGTCTAAGCATTGGAGGCCTTAATAGGCACGCATTTCTTGTACTGTATTCATGTACATCTGAGTTGTATTCCAGGTTACTTTTATTTTTATGAATTTCCAACAAACATTGAAAAATGTAGAGCGAAGGGACAGTCATGATGTTGTACCTGACAAATAGTGGCCTACAGTGCTCTCGGAAAGCGACGTTGGCTATAATTCTGACAGCCTTTTTTTGAAAGCGAAAAATGCGAATTGCATGTCTTGATTTACCCCACAAAATTATACCATATGAAATGTGGGAATGAATAATGGCAAAGTAAGTATTCAGTATGCTATCTTTGTTAAGGAAATTTTTGAGCCTTCGTAAGAGGAAAATGTTCTTTGAGAGTTGTCGACATAACTGGCTTACATGGACACTCCAGGTAAGCCCATCATCAATGGTTATTCCTAAAAGTTTAACGCTCTGAGTGGAGTTTATCCTAGGATTACTTGAGATGAAAATTCTTTGTGTTTTTTGCTGATTCATACTCAGGGTGTTCTGATCAAACCACTTTTTTGCGCTCGATTCTAATCCAGTCAAACTTAGATGAAGCTCTTGAATGGTTCCTGCCGAAGTCATCAGGCTAGTGTCATCAGCATATAAAATGCATTTTCCTGGTGTTAAATAGTCAGGGACATCGTTGATGAAGAGAATAAACAGAATTGGGCCGAGAATGGAACCTTGGGGTACCCCATATGTTACCTCTCTAAAAGTGGATGCATCACCACCCTGCCCAACACACTGTGTTCGACCAGAGAGATAAGATTCCAGAAAAGCAAGAGCAACTCCTCGAAAGCCATATAAGTTTTCCATTTTCTGCAGTAACAGTCCATGATCAACACAGTCAAAGGCCTTGCTGAGGTCACACAAAGTGACACCAATCACCTTCCCCTCCTCAAAGCCCTCGACAATGCTGTGAACAAGATCCAGGAGAGCCTGTATAGTTGAATATCCTTGCCTAAAGCCAAATTGACATCAGTTTATAAGTTTTTTAGCTTCAAGGTAGTTAATTAATTTGGACTTAACTAGGGCTTCCAACAGTTTTCCAAAGATTGGTATAATTGAAATTGGACGATAATTTGATGCTTCATTTCTGTCACCTTTCTTGAAAATTGGGACCACTCTGCTGGCCTTCAAATTACATGGAAATTGTCCTTTTTCAATACATAAATTAAAGAGATATGTTAGTGGTAGAATTAGAAACGATTTTGTTTTTTTTATTATTTTACTGTTTAAGCCATAGATGTCCACAGCACTTGAGTTTTTTAAATTATCTATGGCGATTGATATATCAGAGGGAGTTATTGGTCCAAAGAAAAAAGTTGTAGGGCAAACTGACATATGATAGGAAGTGCCTGGTCGGTCATGTTTTGGGATATCTCTATGTTTTCCGCGACAGAAGTAAAGTAAGTATTAAAAGTATCCGATTCTATCTGATTACACCCAACGACCTTGTGTGTGTTTTTATTTGACTCATAGTTCACCAATTGCCAAGCATTTTTTGCCTTGTTCTGTGAATTCTCAATAAAGCTATTAAAGGCATTTTTTTTAGTTGCATTGATAGCACTTCTATAAGAGTTTTTAAGATTTTTATATGGTATGTGAGTGAAACGGGATCATTAAAATCATCAGCTATTGTTTTAACAGCGGACAATGTGTTTCTCATTTCGCGAAGTTCAGGAGTAAACCAGTGTACAGGTGCTCTCCTCGGAGCCCCAAAAATCCTCCTAATGGGAAAATATTCACTTACTAGCCCCTCATAAGTATTTACTAAATATTCAGAGAGAGTTGAAACAGAATTCTCATAGTAGAAATTGGACCAATCCTTAATCCAAAGGCTTTCACAAATATGTCTTAGTCCATCTTCGGTAATAATGCGTTTATACTCTGTTATATTTACTTTTCGAGGAGTCCAGTCATACAGAAAACTCAGGCCATAGTGGTCGGACAAACAAGGTTCAAACACAGCAGTGTGACAACAATCATCAGATATATTAGTTAAAATATTGTCTATGCATGATTTAGAGATGCCAGACACACGAGTATAATTTATAATTTTATGTTCCAGGTTAAATGACGCGAGAATACATAACAGTTCCTCAAGACTTTCAGACTCCACAAGAAAATTCACATTATAATCGCCCAAAGACACAATATTTTCGTAATGCTGCGATAAATGATTCAGAAGCTGTTCAAATAGCAATAAAAATTCATGCATGTCACCATTACATGATCTGTATGATGTGATAATAATTGTATTAGTAAATTCGACACCGCAAAATTCGGCTACCAGTTCTCTAGAAAAATCGCTTAAGCTGATTGGCTTACAGTTCAAAAAGTAATTTTCCTTGACATATATCACCACACCCCCATGTCTGCTATTACTCCTACAAAAATATGACAAAAGGGCGAAGCCAGGGAGTCTCACGCATTTTAGCTGATCTTCAGTGAGCCAATGCTCAGCGAGACAGATCACATTATAATGATTGTTTTCATTTAAAAACACACAAAGCTGATCTATTTTATTGGATAGACTATGGATATTGATATAAAATACGTTTAATTTATTATTTTGTGTTTTATTTTTTGCCACTAGTGAAACTTCCTGCCTCCTTGGGACCTGTAAAAATTTCTTCCATTGCCTCTTCGTCCTGCGTTGTTAGTGGTCTGAGGAGATGTTTGAGTATGGCTTCGGTATGTCCATCTTTTAACATGAACATCCTTAGGCCAACTTTCAGGCTTAAGAACGAGATCTATATATTTGTTAGGTATTAGGATCCTAAATGAGCTTGATCCGTCTCCTTTCCCTAACTTACTTACAGTAGATTGTAATTGCGGGTTAACTGTCTGGAGATGAGCCTTGATGTCCTCTTCAACGACTGTCGCACTCAAGTTGGACACGTGAAGCGCAGTCATCGGTTCTGCCACTGTGAGTGTTGGATGGCTCGATCCTATGTCGGCACTTCCCACAACCACTGCATCCTCGCCATGGTGGTTGGCTGCTGTGAGGGTGTGTCTAGGAGTAGAAAGTTTTGCAGTGGTAGGTGGTTTTTCCAAGGGGGGGCAGATGTCTTCAATTTTCCAGCCACTCTCTCCCTGGTATGTGGGATGATGTCACTTTGTTCACTACCATGCCGTGATGTTGGCATTGATGAAAGAACCTCAGCAGCTCCACGTTGCTCGATTTTATTGCGTTAACAACTGCATCCAGTTTTAAATCAATTTGAGTCGATTGGGCAATCAAATGTTTTTCCACAGTTGATGACAAAGCATCTGCAGTGTTGGATGATGTCCATTCTCCATCATAAGAAATTTTATTTGTGTCACATTTAAGTTCATTCTTCAATAGCTGCACTTCTTTTTCAAGTGCGGATATTCTTGGATGTATGTCATTGGGTTCATCGCGTTTAGCTTCCAGTTTCTGAATTTTGTTGTTTAGGCTAATTATGTCGGTTTTTAGAGGTTCGACTATTTTTAGAGTCTTCGGAAGTTGTTTGAGATCAATGGTACAATCCGGACATAGATGAATTAAGGTTCTACTCTGGCTGGGGATGACGCGTACTTCTTGAGCCTGTGCATTCGTACATTTTTCACAAATCACCCTGGAACACATGTCGCAGGGGTATCCAGAAGGTTTTTGTTTTTCCTTGTCTTCCTTGAAAACGCATTCCGATTTGCATTTGAAACATTTACTGCTACGATCCGACATGATATCCTAAAGTTTAAACTTTACGGTTGGACCAGGCAACAAATAATCCCGGCTGGTGAGATTTCAGGCAGTGTCAAATTGATAGAGAGTGAAGTACAGAAGTAAAGCTATGGGAGTCAAACAAACTGATGAGGTATAATTATTGTACCAATTTGAGTTTTGTGAGTGGGAATTAAGAAGTGCTAACACTTATGGTCACTGCTGTATTACGGTATATTATGACGTCATAGAACAATGGTGAAATGTACAATATTTTGTACTATTTTTCGAATTTTTATTTGTGGCAACACTCTACATCTTTCACGTTATTTCGAATTAATTATGGAAATATTTTTCAAATATAGATCTTCTAAAGATGCTGTCTTCTTTCCCACTCGTAATTGGCGGAAAAGTAAATACTTTGCACTTAAGTTTCACAATTTTTACAATATGTATAATTGAATTTCACAAGAATTACAAACACTAACGTGACAACAATAACAACACTCTTAACCTTAATCAATGTTATTAAAATGATGATAAAGCAGTGAAGCCAATTCTAGAAAAACTAGAAGGAACATTAATTTTTTTGTATATTTTGGAACCTATGTTAGTAAAGAAATCGTTACAGAAATTGGCCGTCTTCTTATTATCAGATTTTCCATTGTTGATTTGATTTCCAAGTTTAATTTATTTTTTGTTGTATTTTCATTTGTTGCGTTTGAGATTATATGATATATTTTTTTAAGATCATTCTTACTATTTTCGATTTCAGTTTTATAATAATCATATTTTCGTTTTTGTATAATTTTATTCAAATTATTTCTATAATCAGTGAATGATTTTTTTTGGTTTCATCATGATATAATAATTTTTTTTTTCATTTTATCTTTTGTTTTAATGGAATTAATGATTCCGTTAGTAATCCACGGTTTCAATTTTTTATGCTGTTTATTTTGAAATGTTTTTTTAATTTTAGATTTATTTATTATTTCAGCCATTATTTCTGAGAATTTTTGTGTAGCAGTTTCTACATTTTGAGCTTCTAAAACACTAAACCAAGTTTCAGCCTTAAAAAGCTCATCTAAAATTTGATAATTGATTTTGGAGTAAGTGAAAGTATTAGCATCTGAAGTTTTATCAGATTGAATATTGTGCTGACAGGACACACTCAACATTACGGGATAGTGATCAGGGAGTGAAGAGTGCAGAGCAAAAGAAGAGTATTTAAGATTAGTTCTGAGATTCTTTTTAACAAAAATATGATCCAATATGGAACTAGTGTTAAAAGTTACACGAGTGGGGTTAATAACAGACAAAAAACCAAAGTGTCCCAATAGTGTAGTGTAGTCATTTACTTCATTGTTTTCTGCTGCTAAATTAATGTTCATGTCACCAATTAGAATCTCTATTTAATTTGTTGAGTTTACCGAATATAAAGTCTTAAGGGCTCTAAGAAAGCTAGGAATGTCTGTAAAGACATGAAACGCCCAGAGACACACCATTGACATCCAATATAATTCTACTTAGTGTAACTCCGGAATAGTCTAATTTTATGTTAGAAATTTTAAAATGTAAGGTAGATTTTCTGTAAACAATAGTACCATCGTTTTGATTAAGCTTTGAATTGGTATAAAACATATTGTACCCATCAATATTAAATTGTTCATTCTTTTTTGCCAAGACTCGGTAAGTAGTATAATATCACAATATTTAAGGTTGAATGATTCTAAGAAGACCAATAACTCATCAAATACGTATTTGGCCTATTTCCGCCTCCTGAACATAGACATGGCACCCAACCTGCGTAAAACCATGTCGTTATCGTATCGATATATAAAATATACCACAAGAAAAATATACATATATTGAATATATCGATGTATTTGTTATCCAGTGATTAATGCGCAAATGTCACTGCCATTACACCTACTTGCGCCATTTGGCCATTAACAAAATAAAAATCTTTGTTTCTCTGTGGTTTTACTGGGACTAGATAAAAAACAAAATTTACAAGAAAATGTTATTAGCTGGGTCCAGATTTGCTCCCACTACTTTAACATCTTCACCAAGAGCGTGCGGTGAAATTTTAAGAAAGGGAAAAATTTTTTAGAAATTTACCTATTTGTAATGTAATTCGATTCTTCGATCATTTTTTGCAAATTATTCAATGACGTCATCATAAAAACGTCGATGCTCCGACATATTTTGGAGAAGTTTTTTATACGTTTAAGGGTATTGTCAATACTAATTCACATAATTTCGACACTTCGGTGTAAGCATCTTCCAGCCCCATGTCTTTTAAAAATTGCATTAGTTCCTTAGCGTTATTTTTGGCGCTAATGTCATCAGTGTCTATAAATCACTTTTAGTTCAGATCGCAGTAACACTGGCCATAATGAAGAAGAAGAGATTTAAACGCATCTTCTGGAAATGTTTTTCTTTAAATACATCAAAATTGCAGAGCTCGAGGAATTTAAAATCATTTAAACCGTTAAATTATTTGTTGCTGAATTTGGTCGATTATTTCATAAAAGAGGCATCTGTATGATGTTTGAACATCTCCCACCTTGTCTGTTCGAAGGCGCTTGGCTTGTGGCTCTACATTTAACGTCATCGTATTCTCCCAAAATAGGTCAAAGTCATCTCTTTTTTGGCTTAACATGGACTTAAAATCATCCACTTTTTTTTAGGCAAAAAGCAATATCATTTGTTTTAGTTTGTAATATATTAAAAACATTGTCCGAGAATGGAAATATTTCTGAAAATATGTTCAACAAATAATTAAAATTAAAATCTCGTTTCAAACAGTCCAAAAACCCCCTAGAACTATTTATTGCTTCTGAATCCCACGTTTCATTATTTTCTCTATTATATTCTCAAATAGTTCAATCAGTGATTCACGATTTTCAGATACTGTTAACACAAGTCTTCCATTATAGTTCCACCTAGTAGAAGCTACTTCGGCAATCGTTTGTGGACAATGGAGTCCAAAGCTTGTGTACGTTTTGTTGACTTGGAAAAAAAAGCAGCCATGCCATTTAAAGTAACGAAAAATACTTTACACTCTTTAATGTGCTTGATGGACTGGGATAAAACTAAATTTAATTTATGAGCAAAACAATGGACAAACACAGCACTTGGGAAAGTTTCTCGAGCTTTAGCTTTCAGACCCCCTAATTGTCCTGCCATCACTGCAGCTCCAGCATAGCTTTGAGCAACTAATTTTTTCACTCCATTAATTTCTTTAGTAGCGTTATAAACTACGGTATTGCATCTGCTGTACGATTTTCGGACACATTCTTAAAACCTAAAAATCGCTCTTGAGTACTTCCGTCTGTTTTAACGTAGCGTATTACTATAGATAATTGGCTAGAATTAGTGATATCAGTTGTTTCGTCCAGAACAATAGCAATGAACCGCGCCTCGCCAATCTCCTGCTTAATTCTTGTTAGAATAGTGGTTGCAACAGCGGAAATTAAATCATTCTGGAATAGATTCGACGTTCCGCGAAAAACGTTAGACTGCTCTAAATGATTTTTTAAGCAATCATCATATTTAGCCATTAAACTAAGTAAATCTTGAAAATTTCCTCTATTTGAAGAAACCCTTGTTTCGTCATGACCTCTAAATCCCAATTCGTGCTGTCCGAGAAAACAAACAACATCGATAAGTCTTCTTAATATTGGCCTACTTGTATCGACTAGTTCATTGTGTTGGCGGTGACTAATTTCCAACTGTTTATTAAGGGTGTATTCAATTCTGGTTTTGCCGAAGACTTTCTTTTATGACGGCCTGTAAATGCGCTTTGGACATAATGTGTGTTTTTACAGCTTTATGGAAATTGTTTAAATCGGAAAAACCAGTTTTATTCCAGAGACCTTTTTCATTTTCAAAAAGTAAACGTGACCAACAAAATAATTTACTTATATTTTCATACCCTGTTAGGCATTTAAATTGTTCGTATTGTTTTTCCGGATAAAAATGTCTAATACAGTTTTTCATTTTTGTGGTTAAATTTTTCATAGGCGGTTTTGCCTTTCCTTTAGAAATTATTGGAGTTTATCAGCGAAGTTTAATGTTTAAAATCCTTTTATTATTAAGACACACACCACACATTCACACACACTCTTCTTACTAAATTCTCCAACATTTTCAACGTTATTACCGACAGCCGAAGTTGACGGTATTTGCATATCCACGTCCGTATTATTGTCTTCCATATCGCACCATGCACGACGCGGCGTACGTATCACACAACACACGGATAGCCGTTCAAACAATGAACCTACTCTAACGATAGCTTCCGCCCCCACTTAAAGGACGCAACTGAAATGCAAAAATTGCAAATAGCCGGTGGAAAGTTCAATAACCTCTGGCTCGATTCACAGGAAATCAAGCATACAGGACTTGGCTGCAGAGAAGCTAGCGGCCCGCATAGGTTCTATTCGATTTTCTATTGTGCTGGGTCGGAGTCAAGGCCGCATTTATTATGGGCTTGATAATTAAGATAATATTTTAGCATTTTAAACTAAATTAATGGTTTCCTATTTCAAAAATTACATTTTAGAAGATGTTTTGTAATTTTTTTTGGGGAAGCACTGCTTCCCTTGCTTTCGTAGACTGCACACCCCTGATCTTCACTCTTTTTAATGTTAAATGCAGCTTATATGTGACACTATGTTCTTTTTTCAAATGTACAATAAGATTTGTGGTGTTTCGAGAATTTCTAGGTTTTTTTTTTAGTAGAGCCGGCGCGCAAATTTCCAGCAAAGTCCCGCCGGTCGCCGAGTCTTATTTGAAATTGTTTTTTTTTTGTTGTTGGTATAAGAAAAATTGTGTTTTAAAAAGCGGATTGCGTTTAGTTTAGCCCAGATTAGGTACTTTTTTTGGTATGATGTAAAAAGCGTATCTATATTAAAACAAGGACTGTCAAACGAAAGACGTCGGGCCTCATGCGGGAGTTTAAAAATAAAAAAAGTTCAGCCGGCACAAGATTAAAAAAAAACCTGAAACCCAAAATAATCTTTGCGGTTAATACGCAGGGGCCAGTCTAATCGTGGAACCGTGTGTTTTGCTCAAACCGGGTTCTCCGACTTTTAGTTACAAAAACTAAAAGTATATTCTCTACTAAGTACTAGATAATCGATTATTATGTTCTCAGGAAAAAAAAAGAAAGTGAACTTACCAAGCATATTAATTTATAGCACTAGGTAAGTAATTCACACACTAAAAAAGTATTTTAAAAAATTAAAGTAAATGCTGAAAATGACTACCGCTACTATTTAAACACGCACGAATACGGAGAAGCCAATTTTTCATGTGGCCCCAAAAATTAAAATCAAGGGGTTTCGGTCTGATGACGTCGGAGGCCATTTTCTAGGTTCTGTGGCATTCCGTCCTATTCACCTATTATGAAACGTATTTAGGGGCGTGCGGTGAAATTTTAAGAAAGGGAAGCAATTTTTAGAAACTTATATATTTGTAATGTAATTCGATTCTTCGATCATTTTTTGCAAATTCGTCAAAATTGCAGAGCTCGAGGAATTTAAAATCATTTAAACTGTTAAATCTATAGTTTATTTGTTGCTGAATTTGATCGATTATTTCATAAAAGAGGCGTCTGTATGATGTTTGAACATCTCCCACCTTGTCTGTTCGAAGACGCTTGGCTTGTGGCTCTACATTTAACGTCATCGTTTTCTCCCAAAATAGGTCAAAGTCCTCTCTTTTTTGGCTTAACATGGACTTAAAATTATCCACTTTTTTTAGGCAAAAAGCAATATCATTTGTTTTAGTTTGTAATATATTAAAAACATTGTCCGAGAATGGAAATATTTCTGAAAATATGTTCAACAAATAATTAAAATTAAAATCTCGTTTCAAACAGTCGAAAAACCACCTCGAACTATTTATTGCTTCTGAGTCCCACGTTTCATTATTTTCTATTATATTCTCAAACAGTTCAATCAGTGATTCACGATTTTCAGATAGTGTTAACACAAGTCTTCCATTATAGTTCCACCTAGTAGTAGCTAGTTTGGGCAATCGTTTGTGAACAATGGAGTCCAAAGCTTGTGTACGTTTTGTTGACTTGAAAAAAAAAGCAGCCATGCCACTTAAAGTAACGAAAAATACTTTACACTCTTTAATGTGATTGATGGACTGGGATAAAACTAAATTTAATTTATGAGCAAAACAAAGGACAAACACAGCACTTGGGAAAGTTTCTCGAACTTTAGCTTGCAGACCCCCTAATTGTCCTGCCATCACTGCAGCTCCATCATATCTTTGAGCAAGTAATTTTTTCTCTCCATTAATTTCTTTAGTAACGTTATAAACTACGGTATATAATGCATCTGCTGTACGATTTTCGGACATATTCTTAAAACCTAAAAATCGCTCTTGAATACTTCCGTCTGTTTTAACGTAGCGTATTACTATAGGTCATTGTCTAAAATTAGTGATATCAGTTGTTTCGTCCAGAACAATAGCAATAAACCGCGCATCGCCAATCTCCTGCTTAATTCTTTTTAGAAATGGTTGCAACAGCGGAAATTAAATCATTCTGGATTCGATTCGACGTTCCGCGAAAAACGCTAGACTGCTCTAAACGATTTTTTAAGCAATCATCATATTTAGCCATTAAACTAAGTAAATCTTGAAAATTTCCTCTATTTGAAGAAACCATTGTTTCGTCATGACCTCTAAATCCCAATTCATGCTGTTCGATAAAACAAACAACATCGGTAAGTCTTCTTAATATTTGCCTATTTTTATCGACTAGTTCATTGTGTTGGTGGTGACTAATGTCCAACTGTTTATTAAGGGCGTGTTCAATTCTGGTTTTGTCGAAGAGTTTTTCTTTTATGACGGCCTCTAAATGCGCTTTGGACATAATTTGTCTTTTTACAGCTTTATGGAAATTGTTTAAATCGGAAAAACCAGTTTTATTCGAGAGACCATTTTCATTTCCAAAAAGTAAATATGGCCAACAAAATAATTTACTTATATTCACACCCTGTTAGCCATTTAAATTGTTCGTATTGTTTTTCCGGATAAAAATGTCTAATACAGTTTTTCATTTTTGTGGTTAAGTTTTTCATAGGCGGTTTTGCCTTTCCTTTAGAAATTATTTGAAGTTTATCAGCGAAGTTTAATGTTTAAAATCCTTTTATTATTAAGACACACACCACACATTCACACCCACTTTTCTTACTAAATTCTCCAACATTTTCAACGTTATTACCGACAGCCGAAGTTGACGGTATTTGCATATCCACGTCCGTATTATTGTCTTCCATATCGCACCATGCACGACGCGACGTACGTATCACACAACACAGGGATAGCCGTTCAAACAAAAAACCTACTCCAACGATAGCTTCCGCTACCACTTAAAGCACGCGACTGAAATGCAAAAATTGCAAACAGCCGGTGAAAAGTTCAATAACCTCTGGTTCGATTCTCAGGAAATCAAGCATACAGGACTTGGCTGCAGAGAAGCTAGCGGCCCGCATAGGTTCTATTCGATATTCCATTGTGGCTGGGTCGGAGTCGCATTTATTATGGGCTTGATAATTAAGATAATATTTTAGCATTTTTAATATAAACTAAATTAATGGTTTCCTATTTCAAAAATTACATTTTAGAAGATGTTTTGTAATTTTTTTTGGGGAAGCACTGCTTCCCTTGCTTCCATGGACTGCACGCCCCTGAACGTATTACCTAGATGTTGTAACACATTCCTATGAATGTGGGGCAGGAGCTTCATCATAAAAAACCAGGCACTAGTCCGCTGAGCTAAAGGTATGCCTCTCCTGTTAAACGCCTTGGTGGCTCAAAAGGTCCGATTAACCGATCGTGAATTGTTGAATCGTGTAGGGATTTTCTTGAGCCCTGGTATGAGTGTTATGATAATTTAAAATTCCATCTCTCGTAAAACAACATTCATCGGTTGTCAGTATGTTTAAAGTACAATTGTCGTGTTCTTCTTTTTTTCGAAAAAACCACCGGCAAAATTCTCTT
Source organism: Kuschelorhynchus macadamiae (assembly GCA_030620095.1). Taxonomy (NCBI): domain Eukaryota; kingdom Metazoa; phylum Arthropoda; class Insecta; order Coleoptera; family Curculionidae; genus Kuschelorhynchus; species Kuschelorhynchus macadamiae. The sequence continues at coordinate 74,130 of JAUTXW010002822.1, read as the reverse complement.
CTTCGGTGTAAATCCTCTAAAGTCAATCCTGTACTCGCTGAACATGATATGGATATAGAAGGTTTTCACGAAGGGTACGATGAATGGTCCAATTAGAAAATCCAACTTGTCGCGAGATATTCCCGAGTGCTCAAACCAGAGTTTGCCTCCACTAGGGCTAAATTATGTTCCTCGCTTTTGGATGTTATTTGTAAAACCGCCACAAATGTTCACCTGTTAGGATATGTTTCCCGGTATGGTTGGGACGCCAAATGAGCATTCTGTCTACACTCTCCATAAATAAGTAACATGTCTGCATATTCAATATTCGTTTACATTTTTAAAGAGTTTTTAAATCCCGACTACGTATTAAAACGGTATGGAATTGCCTCATGCGGCAAAAAATTAAGGTGGAAGAGCCAAAAAATAAGACAACTGCAACTGATATGTTTGAGAATTGTTATGTTCATTGAAGCCTGGTCGTTTCTCTACGGAGGGCAGTGTTGCCGTTTTCAAATAAGCATTCTATGGTAAAATTAGACAATTTATTCGTTTTTTATTTTTTAAGTTTAGGTCGTTCAGATATTTTATTAAGAAAAAAATTGTAGGCATTTTGTACAAAATCATATAATTAATTGTTTTACATTATAAAATTAATAAATGTGTTAACGCTGTGCTTAAAAAATAATAAAACAAAATACAACTTTAAGGCCGTTTTTCACAAAGATGGTAAGGGATTGACCATATGTTATTTAGGCATTTTTTAATCAAAATGGTCCATACTATCACGTGTTAAAATATTTGTAGTCAAACCCCTAACCCCCCTGAAGAATTTAAAGTTTTATCGGAATTTAAATAAAAATTTGGACGCCTTCATTTAAAAAATCCTAGATAGAAGAAAATTGTCAAGTATGGGTTAAAAGTTGAGAAATAGCAGTTTCAAACTGAAATTTTAAAAAAAAAAGGAAAAAGTGGACACCCGGTGTATATATATATATATATATATATATATATATATATATATATATGTTTTATTTTTATGTACATGTAATCTTTATCGTACCTGTAATAAATTTATAAGTTGTTTGGGAATAACGAATTTGAAGTAATGAAATTAAACATATTTCTTCTTATTTGCTTGCTAATTTTGACTGTTAATTTATATCTTATTATTGCTGAATGAGGCATCTCAAATCTTGCAGGGGGGGGAGCTTATATGCCACTGCTAGTAGAATCTCTGATTGAGACTGAGGCTTTGAGTCTGTTTTATGTCTTGATTATACTAGATAAGGTCTATCAAAGTAAAATATAGACGATTTCTTTCACTTTGACCTCGTCAACCCTTTCTCCTGCTGCTCCTTCTTCGAATCGACATGGTGATGCTGCACCGAGTCGGCTGCGCTGACCGTCCACAGCCGCCTCAGATTTTGCGGCAGTCCGTCAGTTAGTTGTTTGCGTGCCACGCGAGTCGCGGCTTGCTGCGATCGAAAAGATTCCTCTATTACTGCCCGTTGTTGCCGTTGTTTTTCTCGTTGTTGTGAGCAGGAATGCAGTCCCGCTGCCGCTGAATTTGAACCAGCGGAATTCCGACACGTTTTAAGGTCGATGTCTCAGCAACCTGGGCCTTTCGTATTGTAAATATTTTTGTTTATCGTGGATCGTAGTGTGCGTGTGTTTGTTGCCTGCGTTTCGATTATATACATCCTCGTGCTGTAATACATCTTCGGACAGTTTTATGGATTTTTTCGATTTGAAATCTACGTGAGAGGTAAGGCGTGTAGGTTTTACGGTATTTTTTAAATGTTAAAAAGCTTGACAATTTGGCGTAATTTGAAAATCATAATTTTTGTCTGTACAGAGTTTTTGTTTATGTTTCTTAAAATTGACGACTAAAAAAAAATGTCAACATTTTGTATTTTATTTGCCTTTAACGGAAACTACTAAATATAAAGTTGACTACCCACGTACATGATTTTCAAAACAATTCGGGTTCTTTGGAAATCTCCGGGCCCGGGGAGGAAAAGAGTTGTACTTTTGAATTTTAAATTCAAGCCTATATTGAATTTCACCTTATTTTGGAAATTTTTAAAAAAACAAACATTTCTGCGCAAATCTCCTATTTCAACTTGTTTTCGAATGCTATAATAATGAAATTAAAAAAAAATTGTAGAGTTAAAACTGTTTAACTTTAATTTTATTGTATAAGATGTTTAAAATGACCACCTTTAATTAACTTCTTGGCAATAATAAAGTCTGCTTTCAAATTCTCCTCAAGCGTTTTGGAGCATTTCAGGCGCCATACAGGCAAACATCAGTAATTTTTGGTAATAGTTCTTGTAACTTGTGGGGTAATAATGTAATAATTATAGAAAAAAGGAATCAAGAGGAGCAATGTCGCGATTTAAAATCCAGCGCCAAACAAATTCATTATGAAAACTCTCTCTAATGGGTAAATAAAAGTGTTGGAGTCCTCAATCCTGTTGAAAAAACTGGACCGTAGTTAATATCGTCGTCTTCAATAGCTATCATAATTTGCTGGTATAACAGACACCTTCTACACCAGATTTGATACCTTTATATTTTAAGACAACCGAGAAAATTTACAAAATTCATGTCAGTTCTAGCACATTTTATGGCAGGGACTTTGTAAAATTTCTCGCTAGTCTTTAATTCCTAAATTATCTTAATACATTGTATCCGGTCCACCGTTCAGCAGTTCGACAAATACATTTTGCAATAAAAACATTGTATATCTAATGGCGAAATACCAAATTGTTAATAACTATAGAATATTAGTTTGTATTAGAATTTCAAGAATAAGGCTGAGTTACTAATATACAGGGTGATCTGAAATACCGTTCCAATAAAATCAAGGGTGGTTCTACATAAGAAAACATGAATATTTTTTCATTTATACCTGGGCCCGGAAATGCATAGTTTTTAAGATACAGGGTGTAAAACTTAAAAAAAAAATGGTTTTTAAATATTTTAAATATCCTATAGCCGATTTTGTTGAAATTTGGCATTGTTGTTGGTAGTAATAAGGGGCTTATTTAGCCTTAATTAGATTGAAATCATTAAGTCCAGTGGCGTGCCGGTGGTTACTTTACCAAATATTATTCACAAAAAAAATGTGCGTCACAGACTTTTTTAATAATTTTAATTTTTTTTGGACTAAACAGTAAAAATACAACATTTTTGTCTCTTGAACTGTGTCTTGATTCTTCTTCGAGAAAAAAAAAACAGAAACCAATGTATTGCATGTCCCTGGACATCAAATCATAGCAATCATTGTTGCCTGTAAAAAATGTTTTTCTATTTTTTGTGTGATCCAGTGACGTGCTTTAAAATGGTATGGTATGGCTGCACTTGTCAAAAATTATTGTACTGAAGAAGAACTCTAGTGTATTTGAGTTTTAAAAATGCCGGAATATTTATTTGAAGAAATGACCGCCATACATTTTATGTACTTTAGAGCTAAGGTTGTTTTCTAGAAGAGCGCAAATAATATCACCAAGCCTTTATATATATTTAGATATATTATTTAGTATTGTACTTGAAAGAGAAAGAAAAATTCGTACTTTTACGCCAAAGAAGAGTGATTGTGGAAAAACCGTACCACACGGACTCTGGAAGCAGAAGAAAGGGTTCTTCAGACGATTGAAGTAAATCTCTATATCAGCAGCAGAAGAGTTTCTTTATACGATAATATTCCTAAAAGCACTGTATGAGAAATTTTGGGTGAATAACTCCCATATCAATATCATTTACAAATAAGAGTTCAAGCAATGAAACCTCAAGACTTTGAATTTAGAGTAGAATTTTGCCAATGGGTGCATAAAAAATATCATCAGGACCGTTTGATCATTAATGAAAAATAAAGAAGGATTTATGTGCGAAGGCGTTATTAATTTCTATTACAACCATGTGTGTGCCATCGAAAATCCCCATGACATTTTTGAGAGTCGATTTCAAGATAAGTTTTCTATTAACGTTTGGCAGGTATTTTAAGACCGTATATTACGCTTCGGCGTTTAAACGAGCCGGTATATTTAAGTTTTTTGATAAATATTTTGCTGGTTTTGCTGGATTAAGAGCAGAAGTATTTTCATGCATGATGGTGCTCCAGCCCATTTTAGTGCGTTAGTTCGTGAGTAATTAATTGCAACTTATCCAGACCGATGGATCAGATGGGGTGGGCCCATTGCGAGGCTACCTCGTTCACCGGATTTAAATTCGTTGGACTATTTTCTTTGAGGCTAGTTAAAGGAATTGGTTTGATTATTCGGACAATCTAGAGCAACTAGAATAGCGACTTATAAATTGTTGCTAAGAAATACGGAATAAACAAGGGGTTTTCCAGCGAGTTAGAAAGTCAATGAGGTGCCGTTTAGAGAACCTTGTGTCTAATCTAGTGCCGCTATATAAGTAATAATAAATAATTTTTAACAGCAACAATTTCTATGATTTGTTTTCCAAGAATATGCAATAAATTGGTTTCTATTTTTTTCCCCGAAAACGATGCAATATTTTAGTTGTTTAATCCAAAAAAAAAATAGATTTTTAAAAAAGTCATTGGCGTACATTTATTGTCATTATTCGGTAGAATCCACCGGCACCACTTAATAATTTTTATCTAATTAAGTCTAAATTAGTCCCCTATTACTACAAACAACACTGCCAAATTTCAACAAAATCGGCCAAAGGATATTTAAGATATTTTTTAAAAACCGATTTTTTAAAAAATACATACTGTGCTTTGAAAACTATGCATTTCCGGAGCCAGGTTCATATGAAAAAAAATATGTTTTCTTATGTAGAAATAGCCTTGAAGTTATTCGAACGGTATGTCTGAACACCCTGTATAATATAAGGCTCAGTTACTAATATATAAAATAATATTCATTATTGCAGCTTTCACTTTTAACGCAAAAACTTTAAATGTCCAAATATTCGTATTTGTCGATTCACTGTGCTCCGGCAGCGCATATAGAAAGGAAAGTTAAAAAAATCCGCCCAGAAGCAATTTCTGGCTATGCCATTGAATAAAACAAGTGTCCGTCATAAATTCTTATTTATGTATGCGCAATATAACTATTCATTCAAGGGAAGGGGCTTAATAAACACATTATAACTAAATTCGATAAGTGGTTTCTTAGTAATAATTTTTTTAACATTTCACTAGGCCGCCATTTTGCTTTGCCTTATTAGATTTTTACCAAAACAGTATGACCCTTGATTTATGACTATGATTAGTAGCTTTTAAGATGTGCCGCGAACTGACAGACGGACGCACGGAATTGATAAAACATATTTTTTTAGCATCTAGGGACACAAAACCTGAAAATATGTAAAAGGTGAGAGATTGATTTTCTTCGCGATTACAAATAATTTATTTGTCCGCCATTTTGAATTAGTACCACAATTTTACTAGTTCATCTCTATACCATTATTAGTTATAGCACACAATTTGAAATCAGTCTTTTAGGTAGTTTTTCAGGCTGAATTTTTTAATACTTGATTAAGTTTTTTTTGTTCCGCCATCTTGGATTCGTACCAAAATTTTACCAGATAATTTCTACATAATACTTGATTTTTGTGCAAAATTGAATAAGTGGTTTTTTAATATTATTTATTTTTAACATAACATAACATTTTGACCCTTAATTTTTGATTAAAATTTGAAGTCAATCTGATGAGCAGTGCCGCGAACTGACAGACAGATCGACAGACGGACCGACGGAACTGATAGAACAAATACTTTTGTATCTAGGGACGCTAAAACCAGAAAACCTGAGATATTGATTTTTTTCACGATTACAAATATTTGACGGACGCACGGAATTGATAAAACATATTTTTTTAGCATCTAGGGACACAAAATCTGAAAATATGTAAAAGGTGAGAGATTGATTTTCTTCGCGATTACAAATAATTTATTTGTCCGCCATTTTGAATTAGTACCACAATTTTACTAGTTCATCTCTATGACACACAATTTGAAATCAGTCCATTAGGTAGTTTTTCAGGCCGAATTTTTAAATATTTTATTAAGCCGCTATTTTGTTCCGCCATCTTGGATTCGTACCAAAATTTTACCAGACCGCCATTTTGTTTAGCCATATTGGATTTTTACCAAAATATTACCAGGTCATTCCCATATAACCCTTAACTTGTGACGAAAATTTGAAGTCGATCGTGTAAGCAGTTTTATAGCTGTGCTGCTACAGACAGACAGACAGGCCGACGGAATTGAGAAAACATGTTTGCGGCATCTAGGGACCCTGAAAGGAGATCTGAAAAAATTTTGAGTGATTTTTTGATTGTGTGAGTGATTACAATACTTCTCTTTTACGAGGAAAATAAAACGTAGAGAAAAGATAGAAAATATATACAAAATATACAAATAAATTTAAAAAGGTCAGTAAATTGGCCTTTACATTCCTCGTAAAAAAATCCTTCACACACATACACATTTTATGTATAACTGTACAGGGTGTCCGGATTTGGTTGCAAAAGCAGGATATCTCGCTTATTTTTAAAGATAGAACCTTGCGGTTTTCACGAACATGAGCTAATTTTTTGTGAAATTCATGAAGCCGTAAACAAAATTTTCATAACCTTCTTCGTTTATGAGATACAGGGCGAAATAGAAAATTTTGCATTTTGGGACCCCCCTCGTATCTCGGTTATCCTTTAACTTAACGCAAAGTGAAAAATCGCTGCTTATGCAGTTTTTTACGCTGGATCCAGTGGCGTAGTTATATTTTTATTTGAGTTGTTATTTTTTAGATATGAACCAAAGTTGTGTTTTTTTAAATGGGACACCCTGTATATTTGTCCAGAAATTGATTTGTCATTTTAAAAGCTTCTCAAAAATATATAATAGTATAGGTCTATTTTATTAAACAACAACAAAAATTCAAATTTTTATAATTATCATCCCAAATTTTGCAGTAGGCCATGCAAAACGATGCCGTTTTCTTTTGTTTTCTTGGAAGCAAGTGACATTTCCCAATTTTGTACGCGTATATAAAATATAGCGCTAGTTTTTTGTATTTATTTATTGTGTAAAAACATATTTGTATTATTATGGAAGAAAACCAAACTTTCGACCATTATGAAAAGTACAATATGTTAGCTTGTTTTATATTAAGTAATGAAAATGTTGAGGCGGCTTCTGAGATGTATTTTAACAGGTAAATAGTTAATTTTTAGGTATGTTGAAATACTATTGCTTAATTTTTATTTAGATATCCAGAAAGGAGGCAACCTAATATATCCACTTTTTATCGGATAAAGAAGAATTTACTTAATCACGGATCATTTATCAAACCTCGTACGAAAACATATAATAAAGAAAATCGGGAGGCTGAGGAAATTACGGTTTTGGCAAATGCAGAAGCTTACCCTACAAACTTTTCTAGGGCCAGTGAAAAGAGCATAGGAATTCCAAAAACTAGAGTTCAAGAAATTCTAAAAAAGCACAAATACCACCCATACAAATTTAGGCTCGTGCAGCACTTACAGCCAGGGGATGCAGAGCGTCGGGTAGTCTTCTGCTATTGGTTTCGAGAAAGATGTGATATGGTTAGAGATTTTGAAAGGAAGGTTATATGGTCAGACGAAGCACATTTCAGTAATTCTGGTATACTCAATAGGCACAATAGTAGATTCTGGTCCCAGGAAAATCAACACCAAATATTTCCCAGAAGACAGCAGGGCAGGTTTGGTCTAAATGTGTCCTGCTTCATATTAGGAACACATATAAAATTTTATATATTTGAGGGAAATCTAACAGCCAATCGCTATATAGAAATTTTAGAGGCAGCTATACCTGAATTACTTGACGATGTTGCAAATTAACGAAATTTATTTTCAACAGGACGGTGCTCCGGCACACAATTCTGGAATGACGAGATTATTTCTGGACAATAATTTTACCAATCAATGGATCGGAACAAATGGACCTATAAGATGGCCGCCTAGGTCCCCAGATTTGTCGATTTTAGATTTCTTTCTATGGGGATATCTGGAAAATAGAATTTACAAAGACCACTATGATAATGTCCAAGATTTAGGAAATGCAATAAGAGAAAATTTTCGCTATTTACAAAATCATCCGGTTATTTTGCTTAATTCCCTAAAACGAATACGAAAATTGTGCGAAGCATGCATAGAACAAAATGGAAATCAGTTTGAACAGTTCTTTTGATTTCCTTGGTTACTGTAGTTCTTATACGACAGTTGATTTTGGCTGAAGGGCTTGTTACATAATAATTTATTACTGTTTTGTTCTTGTGTTACATAAATCTAGGTAGGTGGTACTTTTTTGGTGCGAAATTATCAATACATATTTTGATAAATAGATTTAATTACATATTTATTTTGATTTATTGTTAGGATGTAGATATTGTTAACGACTTTAAATAAAAGGCAGCATTGTTTTGCATGGCCTACTGCAAAATTTGGGATAATAATTATAAAAATTAGGATTTTTGTTGTTGTTTATTAAAATAAACCCATACTATTATATATTTTTGAGAAGCTTTTAAAAGGACAAATCAATTTCTGGACAAATATACAGGGTGTCCTATTTAAAAAAACACAACTTTGGGTCATATCTAAAAAATAACAACTCAAATGAAAAATATTACTACGCCACTGGATCCAGCGTAAAAAATTGCATAAGCAGCAATTTTTCCCTTTGCGTTAAGTTAAAGGATAACCGAGATACGAGGGGGGTCCCAAAATGCAAAATTTTCCACTTCGCCCTGTATCTCATAAACGAAGAAGGCTATGAAAATTTTGTTTACGGCTTCACGAGTTTCACAAAAAATTAGCTCAGGTTCGTGAAAACCGCAAGGTTCTATCTTTAAAAATAAGCGAGATACCCTGCTTTTGCAACCAAATCCGGACACCCTGTACACATGTATACATTTTCTGGTACTTGGCTACGAAAATAGGTAAGACCCTTTTAAAAGAACTTTCCCCGTAACGAAATTTTCAAGAAAACTGAAACCTATTAATATATGTGAAGATATATTTAATTCAACCCTCAGAGAGTAGTTTACTCTTGGGAATTTTATAAAAAATGGTCCACACCCTTGTTTCTTATCCAAAATCAAAAGTTTTAGATCCTAAATGAATTTTATAAACGCTTTGCACAGAACGAAAGCTGTCCCGGCTATGGTAAGTTAAGAAATCATGGTTTTTCAAAATGGAATTACTTTCCGACGTTTCGCCTTCGATAGCACGATGCATCTTCATCTTCATTTTTACTTATATGCTTATACATTTCAATATATACTCTAATTTTCCGTTTATAGAATCCTGAAATCGATGCATGGTTTCCTTTTACATTTATGACATGTCCAGTAGAATATTGGTGATCAGATACAGCAGATTGTACAAATTGTTTCTCTCTGATACATCGTTCATGTTCCTTAAGACCTAGTCGATATGGAACGTACCAATAGAGACATTACCAAAGGAACAATTGCGTATATTGTAAAGGAATAATGTCCTTTTGCTAACGCAAATATTGTCCAGTTTTATTGTGTGTGTTGAAGATTGTACGTATGTTGGACCAGCGAAGTAACCTTGCAATCTTGTCTGTGGTTCCGTGTATAAGTGGAAGAACTACACCTCGAACTATACTTTCTATCGGTAATTCCTTATTAGTAGGGGAGATTTCCCTTGAAGTGGACAACCTATGAAACGGACACAGTCGATTTAGGCATATTTGGTTGCATATCCCAATTTCTAATGCATGCTGTATATTGATTGACCTTATAATAGTAGATGGCGCTAGTATTGGTGCGTTGGTGGTATCGTTTAATCTTGTTACAGTCAGTGCGGTATATGTGACTGGAAAAGTAAATATTCACGCAATTTTAAAATTTGTCTAGAGCGGGCATTTTTGAAGATATTTTAAAGATTTTTGTGGTGATCGTCTGGTAACTGGGTCTAGATTAAACAAGGTATGTTGTTCTCATTAATATGTTTAACCCTAAAAATAAAAATACATTTTTACTTTAAAGTAAACAAATCCATGAATTGGACACCAAAGATGTCATTGAATCGGACGTCCAATTCATGGAAATGAAGTGTCCGATTCAAGGAAATAAAAAAAAATACTCAAAAACTTCTTTTTTTTTTTTTAGACTTGGCTTATCATGACGAAGCGAATAAGAAAGTCTGACGAAGAAATTCGTGAAGCTGTAGATGCAGTTGTAAATCAAAATTTGTCGATTCGGAGTGTAGCTACAAACTGTGGTATTTCTAAATCTTTATTGGCAGTGCTTGTCAAAAAAGCAAAAAATGCACCTGAATTTGTGTACGATCGCAATATTGGAAACAGAAAAATTTTTTCGGTAGAACAAGAACAAATGTTAGTTTCTTACCTTAAAACAACATCAAAAATGTGTCATGGCTTAACCACTGTGCAAACAAGAGAGCTTGCATACCAGTTTGCATTGGCGAACAATATATCTATTCCACCAAAATGGGACGAGAATTCTAAAGCTGGAATTCACTGGCTTCATGGTTTCATGAAACGCAATAAGGATTTGTCGCTCCGCCAGCCAGAAAATACGTCTCTAAGCAGAGCATCTAGTTTTAATAGATCAAACGTAGGAACCTTTTTTTCTAAATTAAAATGCCTGTACAACAAATACAAGTTTTCAGCCAACATGATTTGGAACCTGGATGAGACCGGTTGTATGACTGTCACAAAATCGCCAAAAGTTGTAGCAGTAAGAGGTTCCAAACAGGTTGGTCAAATTGCATCTTCCGAAAGGGGAACGCTTGTCACCACACTTTTCTTTATAAATTCTGCCGGCGGATCATTGCCACCTGTGTTCGTATTTCCTCGGGTCTATTTTAAAGACATTATGCTTAAAGATGCACCGACAGGATCTAAAGGGTTTACAAATCCATCTGGGTGGATTACTGAAGACATTTTTGTAGAAGCCCTAAAGCATTTTGTTAACAATGTTAAACCAACGAGTGAAGATAAAGCTCTTATTATTATGGATAACCATATAACCCATGTAAATATACAAGTAATTGATTTTGCAAGGCAAAATAATATTATCATTTTGACCCTCCCTCCCCACTGCAGTCACCGGATGCAACCACTTGATGTGGCAGTATATGGCCCTTTTAAGGCAAGGTACAAAGTGGCATTGAATAATTGGCTTGTCTCAAATCCTGGCAAAACCGTTAGTATTTACGAAGTTGCAGGATTTGTTAATGCTGCATATAGTGAATCGTTTTCAATACACAACATTTGTAAGAGCTTTTTGAAAACAGGGATATATCCATTCAATTCATCAATATTTACTGATGACGACTTTCTGGCATCATCTGTAACCGACAGGCCAAATCCTTCCAACACAGAAAACCAAGAACCAGACATTTATAACAATCAGTGCAATGATTCACCTGAAGTTAAGGGATTGGACATAGTTGCTCAAACCACCACCTGTTCTAATTTGAATACTGAAAGTAAACCTTCAAATAACTGTAAGCAGACCGCTAGTTCAAACAGTAGCTGTTGGGAACCTATCCCCTCAACTAGCTCCGACTTTTCTGGGCCCTGCTGTTCTAAGAGTGTGAAAAGTCCAAATAATTTCATTACAAAACAAGGTCGAGCAGAAATGAATTTGGTTTCACCTGAAGTTATTAGACCCTATCCTAAAGCAATGCCTCGGAAATCGGTCCAAGTTAATAGAAAAAAAGGTAAAAGTGCTGTTATAACTGACACTCCTGAAAAGGAAGAACTAATGAAAGCGTATGAGGAAAAGTCAAAGAAACGAAAAACAAAAAAAGGTTCTAAAAAAGCAAAAGTATCAGCAAAAAAAACAAAAAAAAATATAAAGTTACCAAAAGTTCGAAATGATTACGATTCTGACACTGATATATCCTCGGAAATATCACTACACGATGAGTCTTCGACACCGACTAACCTAGAAGAATTTTATGAAGATATGTTGCAAGAGAATAAAGAAGAATTATCTGATGGAAAAGGTGAAAAAGAAAATTCGGTTTGTCCGGTCTGCCAAGGTGAATAACAACACAGTAAAGAAGAGTGGATCCAGTGCAAACTTTGTATGAAATGGGCTCACAACTCTTGCGGAGTTATGGGAAAGTTACATTATTTTTGGAATCTTTGTTTTTAGAATTTTCTACTGTATTTCAATCACTATTTTGTTAAAATATTATAAAAACTATCTAGTGTCCATTTCATGGAAACAGCCGTCCTTTTCATAGAAACCTGTTCATGAATCGGACACTTGTTAAAAAAAATAAAAAATAAAATTCAAACAACTTGACTTTTTTTTCTGGTACTTTTAAGAGTAGAAATATAATGCGTGATGTTCGGACAACTGTTGATTTTTATATTATAATTTAATGATTAATGGTTCAGCTGCTAGGGTCATTTCCATAAAAATGTCCGATTCAAAGGAACTCTCCCCTACCATTTCGTGGAGTAGGATTATTATATTTTCTAACTGATCGTCTAAAATCCTCCCTGCATATCCATTTCCTCTTAAAGCTTGAGTCAGTTTCTCTGTTTCTGATTGTAAAGAAATTTGGTCACAAATAGCGAGGGCTCTGTAAACCAATGAATTAATAACTGATTGCTATTGTGCCGGATGATGATGGGAATTTACATTTAGGCATCTGATCGTATGCATGGATTTTCTATATACAGAGTGTCCTAAGGAATCATCCCCTTTTCTTTCTTCAAGAACATCAAAAAAACGAAGCGTGCCTTCTGATTCAATTTCCATTGTAAATTTTATATTAGCTTGTTAATTTAGATGATCAAGAGATGCGGGAAGGTTTTCTAGACCATGCGACCATATTAGAAAAGTGTCGTCTACATATTTGAAACACGATTTAGGCTTTAATGGAGACGACCCTAAAGCTTTTCAAAAGCTTTCAGGAAGATATTGGCTACCACTGATGAAAGCGGAGATCTTATGGCTGGTTCTGAGGTTTGGTCATTGAAAAACCAAATATATTGATGTGAGACATGCTTCAGTCGGATCTAAAAGTGAAGTGTCAATATCATTATCGAGATTATTATGGTGAAATAAGTCTGGGATAAAAAACAACGGTAATGACACATTTTTTTATAAAATTTTCAAATTAAACTACCCCCTAGAGACCGAAGTAAATATATCCTAATGGCAGTATAAACTATTGTTGATACGTATTACAGGTAGGTATTCATTTTTTTGTAGTTCACTTCATAAATAATCGTGCGCGGCAGGAGGTTTTCTGGTCAGGAAATGATTTCCTTACCTTTACCTCCCATATATAATAATAAAATTTCATTACATTATACAAGTCGGTATTGGGTTACGGATAAAATAACACACGTCGATTTGGTTAATTAAAATATAATTATTTTTATTATTTCTGAAAAGAATGCACTAGGAAGGTATTTACGCAACTACCTAACCAACTATTTGAAAAGGCATTCAGGCCAGGCCACAGAGACGATAATCTTACACAGCAGTTTCTTTCATAAGCTAGTCACGAGTTGCCCTCGTGCTTTAAACCTTAACGTAAACTGTTTATAAAATCATTAAGATTAATTGTTGTAAATATTCCAACAGTCGGTTCAAAAGTTGAAGCTGAAAAAGCAAATCGCTGGGGTTCTCTTTGGGGCCTTGTATCTCCGTTAAGGGGCATTTTAAGATCTTTTTGCTATGAAAATCTAGGGTTATTTAAGTTATACACTCCCGAGTAGGGTTAGCATGTTAAAAAATACAATCTCCTGACAAACTTGATACAAATTCTGAAGTTTCTCTAAAAAATCCGGACAAAATAATAAAATGTAATGTTTTAAATAAGCTTTTATTACAAAAACATATATATTATCAAAAATTACAACAAAAACAGGTTCTATAAACGAGAGTGTGTTAAAAACGTAACGTAACAATGTACAGGGTGGTCCACATAACGTAACCTATCCCCTTATCTCAAAAATTAAAAGAGATACCGAAAAAAACTGTTTATGAAAGTTGCTTGATATTTCAAGGACTGCTTAAATATTTACGATCTATGTATACAGGGTGCTTCAAAAATTAGATATGATATTAAACTTCATTATTTTTCATTAAACACCCTATATATTTTTATATATTTTGATTGCTCTCCGAAAAACAAGTTAAGTTTGTATATACATGTATGTTCGAATTCGGCGCCGTTTAGCCTGAAAATAAAAAAAAAGATGAAAATTTAAAAAATTGTGTCTCCAAAAAAAAATAATTAATAATACTAGTCAATTTTTTGTTGGTATATTTGAAATAATAAATCAATTAAGTAGGATCCAATTCATGTTAATTTTGTACCCTGGTTGCTTTTTTATATACAGGGTGGTCCACATAATGGGTTAAATTAGTGATAATTCAATCCCAGAAAAAACAGTTTTTTTAAATGGAACACCCTATATATTATACATTTTATTGAATAACCTTTTAGTTACCTTTCATTTGGTATGTATATGTCCTATACCTAAAACTAATATTAAAGGCGCTGTTGCGTTTTATTTTCGGCCATGTCATTTTTTATAATAATCTCGTAAGCATAACTTCCGTTTTATGCAAAAAATAAATCACTCTCTAATTTTTACTCTGAATATTATTTATTTTAAATTAAAAAAAAAATTTGAAATATCATTACAATAAAATAATTAAAAAACACAAAAGTTCCAAACTAATTACATTTTTAAATAGTTTTCTATATAACCTCCATTATTTGCAATACACGTCGTATAAATTATTTGAAGTTTGTCGATTGCCTTTGTCATTTTTTATATCAAGCAACCAAAGGTTGTTGCATTTATATAATTTTTATAATTTCCATGGAAACCAAGTAGTTATAACCTGTAACGCAGATGACATTGAGTTTTTGTCAAATATTAAAAAAATAATTATGTCTACGTATAGCATTGAAGAACGACTTAAATTACATGAATTTTATATCAGTAATGGGAAAAGTGCTGCTTTAGCTTTAAGAGAATACCAGCAGACATATCCTGGAAGACGAATACCTACAAGGCAAATATTCAAGAGAATTTTAAAAGACTTAGAGACTTGTGTTGTTGTAAATAAAAAGAAGAACAAGAAAAACATAATTTTAACTGACGATAAGAGGATTGAAGTAAGATTATACTATCAAGATAACACGGAAAATTCTTTAAGGGATGGCCAACGAGATTTAGATATTAGTAAGACGACCATCATGAGATCACTAAAACTTGATAAAATTAAACCATACAAATTCCTTCCTGTTCAAAAATTGTCTGAAATAGATTTTGCATATATTATGGACCGACGAAGCTACATTTAGTACAGCTGGGATTTTTAACCGTAGGAACACTCACTATTATTCCCACAACAACGAACATCGTGTAAAGGCCATAGAAAAGCAGGGTCACCGGTCTATAAATGTTTGGTGTGGAATACTTGATGATAGAATTATCGGACCAATCTTTTTTGAACGAACGTTGACTGGACAGCGCTACCTACATATGCTTCAAAACGACATATTAAATTTGATTACAGCACTACCAGAGAATGTGAGACATGGTATTGTAGCTTTTCAACAAGATAGTGCTCCCTACCACACAATACCAATAGTCACAAATTACATAGGGGAAAATTATGAGATGTTAATAGGGAAAAACGGACACATTCCTTGGCCACCAAGAAGTCCCGACTTAAGCCCCCTAGATAATTTTTTATGGGGGACTCTAAAAGATAAAGTGTATAAAGAAAGGACCCATAGCATAGACGAATTGAAAAACAGAATAAGAGCCGAGATTACCCATCTTAATGAAAATGGTTCAGTCCAAAAGGCAATCGACAAACTTCAAATAATTTATACGACGTGTATTGCAAATAATGAAGGTTATATAGAAAACTATTTAAAAATGTAATTAGTTTGGAACTTTTGTGTTTTTTAATTATTTTATTGTAATGATATTTGAAATTTTTTTTTTAATTTAAAATAAATAATATTCAGAGTAAAAATTAGAGAGTGATTTATTTTTTGCATAAAACGGAAGTTATGCTTACGAGATTATTATAAAAAATGACATGGCCGAAAATAAAACGCAACAGCGCCTTTAATATTAGTTTTAGGTATAAGACATATACATACCAAATGAAAGGTAACTAAAAGGTTATTCAATAAAATGTATAATATATAGGGTGTTCCATTTAAAAAAAACTGTTTTTTTCTGGGATTGAATTATCACTAATTTAACCCATTATGTGGACCACCCTGTATATAAAAAAGCAACCAGGGTACAAAATTAACATGAATTGGATCCTACTTAATTGATTTATTATTTCAAATATACCAACAAAAAATTGACTAGTATTATTAATTATTTTTTTTTGGAGACACAATTTTTTAAATTTTCATCTTTTTTTTTATTTTCAGGCTAAACGGCGCCGAATTCGAACATACATGTATATACAAACTTAACTTGTTTTTCGGAGAGCAATCAAAATATATAAAAATATATAGGGTGTTTAATGAAAAATAATGAAGTTTAATATCATATCTAATTTTTGAAGCACCCTGTATACATAGATCGTAAATATTTAAGCAGTCCTTGAAATATCAAGCAACTTTCATAAACAGTTTTTTTCGGTATCTCTTTTAATTTTTGAGATAAGGGGATAGGTTACGTTATGTGGACCACCCTGTACATTAAAATAAAAACATAAACTGATATCATAAATGACAAAATAAAATGTATTTTTATTTTAATAACTTCATTTGACGCAAAGACATAAATACAAAACATAAACACATTACTTGTATAAGTAAAAAATAACTAAAAAATTAACATTCTTTGCCTTCGAATGTTTTACTACCAGAAATATGTTTCAATAAATTATCGTCGGGTAATATAAAACTTGCGAGTAAAAGGCTTAGGTAAGTTTGATAGGTTTTCTGAAAATTTCCCAAAATGCCAAAAACTTTTCCGGACGTCTAGTAACCCTACGCCAGAAAGTTTGCCATACATTTACTTGTCTGATACCATGCAAACGAAAATACCTACCAAATAGTACCAAAGTTCTGTAAAAGCGTGCCGGCGGCGTCGCGACATTTCCCCATCATTAAAAAACTTTTATCCGCTCGGGCAACAGCACATCTGTAAAGCGCCGATGTAGCAATATCGTCATTAAAACTGTTTAAAATGTTTAAATATTTCCGTGTTGGTCGGTACCACAGAGTACCACTCGCCATTCGACCTCTGGCATTCCAAATACGCCGCCTCGCCGCAGACGAAAAATACGCTTTATTGGATAACGAGGTCTCTTTTCAATTGCGGTTGCTAAACATAATCATTTTTATAATATACAGGGTTTAAATGAATTCATGTCCAGATCCCTGGCAAATAATGTAATTAAGTAAAAAAGTTCCTATCAAGATTTTATAAAAACGGTATGTTCATGTAACATGAGTTTTTCTTTATTTGTTTTTCCGTAAATTTTGTAATGACAAGTTAAACCTTGAGATGTAAATATGGGCGTTCACGAGCAGAATTTACCTCTAGATTCAGGAGGGTGCTTGGGGGAATCCCCCCTCCCATCGCGGATCAAAACATTCTCTCCGGAGCATTTTGATAATTTTTTAAACTCTAAATTGATAAAATCTCCGGCGGAAAAAATCGCTACCCCAAATTTTTGGCTTAGTTTGATCTACTATAACTTTTTTATACCGGGGTGAAGCAATATATTGTTTTTTTTGTCGTAAATTCAAAACACCCTGTGGAAAAAGGTCACTTCCTAATTTGACTGATAAATGTTCTGTTAGAAACTGTTATGTATTTCTAACGTTTTGTTTTTCAAATTATCTTATTATTCCAATTTTTGTACGAGCTAAACACTTTTAAATAAAACTCTGGTTTTCAAGTTTTTTTTATTTAAACAGTAACAAAAATTAATGAAATAAACTAACAGACATTTTTAGCACGTTTCAGTAGCATGTGTGTCCGCCTCTAGCTGCAATTACATCGTGTAATCTTCTCGGTATCGAGTGAATGAAATTAGCTAGTCTTTCTTGAGTTATACCCTGATACTCCTCCCTCAGTGCCAATTTCGGCTCTTCTAAACATCTTGCTTGAGCAAGCCTTTTTAGTTGATCCCAGAAATGTTCAATGGGGTTTAGATCGGGGCTACATGCAGGCCATTCTAATTCCAACTTTCACTAAATATTCGCTAACAATATGTGCAGTATGTAGCCTAGCATTGGCCTGCATTAATATAAATTAATCCCCAATTAAAGGGGCATGTAATAAACTGCTTCTTTGAGAACGTCTTCAATGTAACGATGGGCGTTTAGAGCACTATTTTCAATAAATACAAGGTCAGTACGTGCTTCGCTAGAAATGCCGGCCCAAATCATAACAGAACCCCCTTGAAATGATATTCGCTCGGATATATTGCACTTGGTAAATCTTTCATTTCGTCGCCTGTAAACTCGCTCCCGACCCTCCGGGGACCGCAGGCAAACCTTGACTCATTAGTAATAGCACATTATTCCACTGTTTCCATTCCAATTGTTAAATAGTCCAGTTCATATGCAAATCGAAGTCGCTTCTGTCGATGCCGAGGACGTAGTTCTAGTGCTATGACTGGCCTACGTGAATGAAGCCCAGCTTCTTTCAATTGTTTTCGTATAGTTTTTTCACTTACATTAACTGCACGTATCATTTGTGAGTCATGATTGAAACAAGCAGCAGTAGATCTTCGATCTCTTAATGATCTAAGGATTACAAATGGTCATCAACTGCGCTGGTGGATCTCTTTCTGCCAGATCCTTGTCGCCTGGTAAAAGTTCTTGTCTTCTGTACATTAACCATCTCCAACATAGTTAATATAAATCCATTCGAAAAATAGTTTTAGCTTGATAACTAACTAGCTCAACCCAACATATGTATGTCAATGCAACGACTAGAAAATGCATCGTTTCCAAATAAACCATTGTCAATCTTCCAAGTTGGACTTGACTTCACGTTTTTTCTGAAAAAAAAAACCGTTTTTTTTTCAGACACTTAATTTTTTCAGAAATTTTAAAACTCTAATCATAAGTCAGAAAAACATGTTTTTGGAATATTTTTAAAAAGTACGAATAAAAACAGAAACCTAACTAACGAAAACACTTGTTTAAACTTTCCACTTAATTTGTTTTACAAAAAATGAAACGCATTACAATTGTTTCATCAGATGTTAGATCTTAAATAAAAATGTAACACAAACTGTAGGTATTAAACACTTGATCCCCTTTTGCGCATATTGTAAAGGTAAAATGTTCAGGATTTTCCTTATAGCCTAATAAAAATTTAACAATGGGGAACTGATAGATCCAACTGATAACACATTATTAAGCTGTTATTTAAGATCTAACATCTAATGAAGCCATAGTGTTGCCGAAACAATTGCCTGTGTTTCATTTTTTGTAAAACAAATTAAGTGGTTATTTTAAAAAGTGTTTTCCTTTACTTAGTGGAAGTGGATTTCTATCAAGGAACGGCTAGTTCTGTTCAATATTAGAAAGAAAATTTTGTTTTTGATGGTTATGGCTCTTAATGCTTATTTGACGAGCTTCCTGTGTCAACAAATATAACTGAAAAAGAGGCACCAATTAATTAGTTTGCTTATTTGATATGAATGACAGAGTGATGTAAATGTAGTTGATCCTGTTTAAGATTTCTGTTTAAATGCCCAGTAAGAAATTTTCCCCGACTTCAAAGAAGGAGGACGTTATCAATTCGATGATATCTGTCTTATTTATGTATGTACAGGGTTTTTTCTTATAATTTGCTACCCCCTTAAATCTTTTATTTCAAAAGATATAAAAAAGTTGTTAATACGAAAGTTGTAGGATTTCATCTGAAGATTTACACCACGCTAAAATCAAAAACAAATGACTATCGGAAAATATAGAAATCACCATGAACTTTCTTATTTTAAATGGAACACCCTGTATATTTTTAAATTTTTAGATGCGGCTCATTGTCCTCTTGTTAAAAATATATAACATGTCTATATTTAAAATAGTAGCTTTTGAGCTATTCGTCTTCAAAATAACTCTTTATGAGATACTTAACTTATTTTATTGGATCTAGACATCCGTGAGTGGCCGTGGGTGCAATTCAGCCATTATGTGAATCACTCTAGCCATGAAATATCAAATGAAACCAAAATTATTATTTTTGAATAACAGTGATATATTTTATTTACGTTTTACGTCAAATTAAATTTCGAGAGATTTTTTAACAACATTTTTTTTCACTACGGCCGGAATGTTTAACAGAAAAAACACACATTTTTGGTCAACCCGAAATCCACAGGTAATTAAAGAAAGGAAGAAGCAAGGGCGTAAGTCGTTGCATGTGTGGTGCGGCATATTAGGAGAGCAAATTATTGGGCCAATTATTTTTAAGGGTATTTTGACAGGTGATCGCTATTTAGATTTTTTAAATAACACGGTACACTAGATAAATTTGGCCCCAAGATGGCGCACCGCCTCACAATGTCCAACCGATTACCAATTTTTTAAATAATCCCTATGGTTTATGGATCGGAAAGCAAAGTCCAATCCGGTGGTCGGCCAATAGCCAGGACCTCACACTCCTAGATAATTTTTTGTGGGGATACTTGAAAGATAAAATCTACTTTAATAGGACTGATAATTTATAAGAATTACGGCAAAAAATCGAGCAAGAAATAGTAATATTAGATACCGAATATCCCTTCTTTGTTAGCAGTGCTATTAATAGAATGGGACACAATGTTTTTGTTATCTTTGTTTATTCACTAGCTGTATTTTAAACTTTTAATTTTTAATTTGCTATAAATGTATAAATTGAACGTAAAACGTAAATAAAATATATTATTTTTACTCAAAAAGAATAGGTAATATTGGTTTCATTTCACATTTCATGGCTAGACTGATTCACAATTATAATGGCCGAATTACACCCACGGCTATCTAGATCCAATAAAGTAAGTTGAGCACCTCATAATGTGTCACTGTGAGAAGGTGAATAGCTCAAAAACTGCTGTCCTAAATATAGACATGTTATATATTTGTGAAAAGAGGACAATAAGGTACATCTAAAAATTTAAAAATATACAGGGTGTTCCATTTAAAATAACAAAGTTCATGGTGATTTCTATATTTTCCGATAGTCATTTGTTTTTGATTTTAGCGCTATATAAATCTTCAGATGAAATCCTACAACTTTCGCATTAACCACTTTTTTGTATCTTTTGAAATAAAAGATTTAAAGGGGTGGCAAATTATAAGGAAAAATCCTGTACATCAATAACCTCGAGAGGGGGTTTGACCAGTTTGCATGAAGTTTTCAGAAAATATTGAGGTTGTTACCGGAGTGGTCCCATAGCAAGCATATTGAAAAAATGTTAAAAATGGGGCCTAGCGTCATTTTTAATGGATTACACGATGTTACGTTGCACTCGCTATGCGTTCACAATTCTATCACGAAAAAAACTGATAGATTTCCTTTACTCGGAACTTCCCTCGTTATGAATACTTCCTTTTATTAGAAATAGTGAATTGTGACCCAGTTTTATTCAGTACATAGTCATTTAGTAACATTTTGTTCCATCGTATTGGATTACTACCAATATTTTACCAGTTTCTACCTATGCCATACTTGATTTTTGGGTCTAATTTAAAATAAATTCTAAAGTAGATTTTACATTTACACACACCGCCATTGTGTCAAGTAATGTTGAATTCGTACCATTTTATCCCTATAACACATTTAATATTTTTGCATAATGTAAAGTCAATTAAATAAGATTTTTTTTACCTTAATTTTTTTAATATTTCATTTGGTCGCCATTTTGTTATTTGCCAACTTGAATTTGTACCACAACCTTACCAATTTTTTTTAATCTAATAAGTAGTTTTTTCAAGTTTATTATGCTGCCATTTTGTTTTGCTGTCTTCGATTCATACTAAAATGTTACCAGTTCATTCCTATAGAATTTGAGATAAATTGGATAATTCAGTAATATTTTTTTTCCATCTTACTAGACCGCCATCTTGTTGGGGCATATTGGATTTTTACTAAAATATAATCAGGTTATCCCCATATGACCCTTAATTTTTGACTAAAATTTCAACTCAATCTGGTAAAACGCTAAAACGTGAACTTAAGAGGGTGTTCTTTTACGATTACAAACATTTTATTTGGCCGCCATTTTGTTTTGCCATCTTGAATACCTCAATTTTACTAGTTCATTTCTATACAACAATTAGTTTTGACATACAATTTGAAATCAATCCACTAAGTAGTTTTTCAGGGTGAATTTTTAATAATTGTATTAAGCTGCCATTTTGGTCCCCTGTCTTGGATTTGTATCAAAATTTTACCAGTTATTTGCTATATAATACTTAGTTTTTTAGCTATGCCGCAAAGAGACAGACAGACAGACAGACCCTCAGTGGCGTTAATCTAATAGACAGTAAGACTCCATACTCGTAGTATTGACATCAAAACATTAATCACATAAATATATTTATGACTTTACAGAGCAAAATTTTCCAGATGAAATAAAATATTATTTTTCACTTTTTAGTGCCTTCTTTTAAAGTCGGTTGTATTATTTTTATAAAAACTTTTATTTGTTACTAGCATCGCTCGAACTATATTAAATTTCTTAAACCAAACAGAATTTTGCTATTTTAGGCCAATAAAATAAAAACATGTCCATTTACAGAAGACAATGAGCGAATCAGCTTTCCATTTCAATAAAAACTGTTAAAACCAAACAATATTGATCACTTGTAATTACGTATCTATCATGTTGAAAAAAAGTTTGTTTTATTGGAGTAGTAATTTTCCCTGTTAGTAAAACAATTCTCAGATAAAATAGGGATATTTACTTAACATTTACGGATGGTTTTGATCATTATGTGTAATATGCTACATAGTTAAAAGTTCATTAAATTTACGCTAAAAGACAGTTAAAAGGTATTTATCTTACAAGGCCAGGAACTGGCTTATTACATTACAAGTTAAATGTTTTTTGATTTCTAAACGGGCACTGTAATACCAATTTACGGTCATATGTTATTCAACGTTTTATTTCATACGGTTTTACGAAAAATGAAAAATAGAATTTTTTTGGACTTGGACATATGTCAAAAAAATTCTTCCTTTGTAGGGAGGTCTTAGTGACCCTAGACGCCAATAATAGTATATTGTCCATGCGGCGAGTGCTACAAGTCACACGAGTGTGCAAAGAGTCATTTTCAAACGTGTTGCACACGATACTTTTTCTACGACTGCAGAAAATACAAATAAAAATACAATTTTGATTATTTTTATTCTTTTAACTTTGACAAGACTGTGAGAAATTTTTTCAAACACCGTGAGAAAACTTTTCACGCGCTTATGTCAAAATGAAATGACGAATAATATGAGCTTGAATCGAAATTCTATTCACAAATCTTAGAAGGCTATGGCAGCAAATATTTCCCATAAGCAAGCTGTCAAACCAATAATTGTTGCAGAAGGTTTACACAATTTTTTATATTTAAAATGGAAAAAATTAATAAGTACGGCTTTAACGGTAAATTGCCACTTTTAAAATATTTAGTAAAGGAAGCTGGTATCGAACTATTGGAGGAGAACCTGTTTAAGAAGATACAAGAAACTCTTCTTGATAACCAACCATCGTTGAACCGTTTGGGGAATACAAAAAGAAATAAAGTAGTGTCAAAATACTATTTATACGTTCTCAAACATCGAAATTTTATGATCAGTACTAGCGAAGTACCGAGTCCTATCTATTCACCTATGCGACGAGAAGATGTGTATCAAGAATACCATGAAATATTACATAATTTATTAAAAATATAATTAGTAATATATCTGCTGTTATTTTTCAATTCTGTGTTGGATTTATTTGAGAACATTGAGAAATTTAAATTCACACTCAACACTTTGAAATTGATGATGCATATGTTCCCCGATAAGGTAAAAATGAAACAGGACTCGTTAGCTCGGTTGGTTAATACGTTGTCCCGGTAAGTCCTGGGTTCAAATTTCAGGTGAGCGGAATTATTTTTCATAAAATTTTAAATATATTGCCTGCAGGGCGCCAAACCTGTTTTATATTTCAAAAACAGTAACATATTTTTTGCAATTTTTTATGCGTTAGTGTTTCAAAAATGTATTAAAACTACATTTCCTAAAATTGTAGTAACTTCGTGGCGGTTATAGGGAGTATATACTGTTATAAAATTTGCTATTTATTTAGTAACTCAAATTTATTCAAGATCAGTTATAAATTCAGCATTTTTCTAATCTAACATGAAACGTTTTATTTTACTAAAAGTTGAAAGAAAATAAAATTTCCTATTACTTTAGTAACATAAAGTTATTCAAGATCACTAATTCAACATGTTTCTAATTCGACATGGAATGTTTTATTTTACTAAAATTCAAGCTTAATACATTTTTAATATTAATTTGATAAAGGATAAAAGAAGATGTGCAAATTTCATATGAAAATAAAATGTCCTATTAATTTAGTAACACAAATTTATTCAAGATAACTAATTCAACATTTTTGTAATCCGATAAAGAATGTTTTATTTTACTAAAATCCAAGGAAAATATATTTTTTAAAATAAAATTGATAAAGGATAAAAACGATATGCTTTTACGTACGTCACATCAAATTTTATATGAAAATCCAATTTCCTATTATTTTAGTAAGACAAATGTATTTAAGATAACTAATTTAACATATTTTTAATCCGATATGGAATGTTTTATTTTACGTAAATCCAAGGAATATATATTTTTTTAAGAATAATTTGATAAAGGTTATAGAAACGACATGCTTTTACCAACGTCACATCAAATTACATATTAAAATGAAATTTCCCATCATTTTAGTAACACAAATTTATTTAAAATAACTAATTTAACTTGTTTCTAATCCGATATAGAATGTTTTATTTTACTAAAATTTAAGGAATTTATATTATTTTTCAGATTAATTTTATAAAGGATAAAAACAGCATTCTTCTACGTACGTCACATCAAATTTCATATGAAAATTAAATTTCCTATTATTTTTGTAACAAAAATGTATTTAGGATCACTAATTTAACTTGTTTCTAATCCGATATGGAATGTTTTATTTTACTAAAATCCAAACAATATATATATTTTTTTTAAGACTAATTTGATAAAGGATAAAAACGATATGCTTTTACGCCCTTTTCATCAAATTTCATATGAAAATACAATTTCATACTATTTTAGTAACACAAATTAATTTAAGATCACTAATTTAACATGTTTCTAATCCAATATGGAATGTTTTATTTTACTAAAATCCAAGGAATATATATATTTTTTAAGTTTAATTTGATAAAGGATAGAAACGATATGATTTCACGTACCTCACATGTTACATCAAATTTCATATAAAAGTGAAATTTCCTATTACTTTAGTAGCACAAATTCATTCAAGATCATTAACTCAACATGTTTCTAAAGCGATATGAAATGTTTTATTTTACTAAGATCCAAGGAAAATACATAATTAGAATGAGAATAACAACTGACGCGACGCTACAAATTAATATGTGCCGAACTTTATTCTTTGTAGACATTTTTATTACCTATAATTTAAATTTTAGTTTGAATTCGTGTGAAATTTTCTTACCCAATCTCCCACGCGCTTGAATTAATAATCCGATATTTTCCCGTACACAATTTTCCTTTGAAAATTATCCCTCAGTTCGACTCGGAATAATTTTCGAAAAATCTGTACTCGAAAAATTTCTGGAAATAATTGAAGCACTAGGGAGAATGGCAAGAGGTTAATTTTAACAACAAAAGTACAATTCACGATTAGGCTAGATTTAAACAATTAAGTACATCACATAGTTTATTCAATCACAACAAAATCTAACAAATTATCTAACGTTAATAGCGTAAATAAAATATAAAGTAAAGTAGCTCTATTTGAAGTTATAATTTATGGTTACATTTGTACAGTTTTGGAAACTGTGTGCTGGCATATCTTGTTTATTGATAGAATTCGTATATGTTATGTTCTCCGTTATGTTTCGTGAACATGAAGGAACCGGCTCCAGCGGGGAAGTTTCAGATTCTTGCACTTCATGTGAGGACCAGGACGTCGAAGTTTGGTCTACAGATTCTGCAATTTTGTTTGCAATTTTTAATTTATTCCCAATTGAATCGTGTATGTATCCTTGAGCCACTGCACTAGAACGCCATCCCCCATGGCGTTTGAGAGTTAGTAAATCCTCACCAGCATTAACGAGTATTGTTGCCGATGAACGCCGAAAGCAATGGCCTGTATATTCGCTCCGGTTGGGCAGTTTCAAAAAAATTGGCTATTTCTGTAGCCATGCGTCCAAATTTATTGATGCCTACAGCTTGTCTAGTGCATTTTCCATTTTGATAATTCAAGAAAAATCTGTTTTCGGATATATTACTGGGTCTGAGATTGGCAAACTTTTTACATATATTGTAGAAGTTTCCAATCAGAGTAAATGATCTAGGTATTTTATTTTTTGTGTTTGTTAATTTGATCAGCATAGCCGAATTTAAATCTTTGATATCATTGACTGATAATTTATGCAATTCGTCACGTCTACAAGCTCCTGCTAGACCGATAGCAACTGCGGCCTGAAAGTTTAAACGTATAATATTTAATACATTTTTGCAATGTTTACTATTAAAAAAATATATGCCATAAAATTTGCTTTTAGTACGTACTTTTATTAACAAGTATTGCTCATCCGGTGCTGAATTTAAAAATTTTGAAAAATCCTCCTCCGTTAGAATTTTGGACTTCTTTGGTGTATATTTTTCTGGTTTTCGTTTTAGGAACGACTGTAGTTTCATATAATCGGAAATATTAATATTGCGCTTTACTTTTAAGGTAGCTTTAAGCATAGAGAATATCGACCACAATGTGGATGCTTTGTATTTCTTCGATAGTTCTTCAAAATATACTAGCATCACATTTTCCGAACATGACTTTACATTGCTTCTTGCTTTCCACTGCTGAAATTTCATGTACGCGGTCTCATATTTGTATCTGGAAGTTTCCGGCAAAAGGTTTAGCAAGACGCTTGTAGCTTTTTCCTTTATTTCTGGTGGCGTACATTCAAATTCACTTTCACTTTTCACTTTTACACAACAAAAGGTGATTTTGGCAAAAAATAAAATATTTTTGACAGATTGAAATTAAAATGAAAGTAACCAGGCAATCGAAAACCACGACCTACTTGATTCAAGCTTTAGTGACATTTGTGCTAGTCATCCATCATTAACGTCAAACCTAAGTAAAACAGTGTGCAAAAATTTCACACAGCAGTTTTCACACATCATGTGAAATTAGTAATTTTCAGATCTTGTTTGGCGTGCGTTTTTAGACAGTTTTCATAGCAGTCGTAGAAAAACATGTTTTCTCAATTCCGTCGATTTGTCTGTGTCTCTCCGTATGTCTTCGCGGCTGCTTACTAGATTGACTCAAATTATGGTCAAAAATTAAGGTTCGTATGGTGATGACCTGGTAAGATTTTGATTAAACTTCAATATGGAAAACGGGGGCTTAGTAAAATGTTAAAACATTTATTATTTATAAACTACTTATCCAATTTATCTTAAAATTTATTCAAAAATCAAGAATGATATAGGAAAAAAACCGGTAAAATTTTGGATCAAATCCAAGATGGCGAAACAAAAAGGGGGCCTAATAAAATGTTAAAAAAACTAGCAAAGAAAAAAGTGTGATAAAGAGATAAATTCGAACATTTTTAGTATAAATGGAGGAACAAAATGGCAACAAAATGTAATTTTTAAAAAATCTTTATATTCATTTGACTTTAAATTTGACACAAAAATTAGATGTGGTAGAGGGATAAACTGGTAAAATACTGGTACGAATCCAATACGATGAAACAAGACGGCGCTCTATTAAAATGTTTGAAAGAACAATTAAAAAATCCGTAAATTTTCTTTGCCCGGAAATTCCCTTATTACTAATCCTTTTTTTTATGTAAAGACACACATACACACAAACACACACACACACACACATATATATATGTATATATATGTATATATATATATATATATATATATATATATATATATATATATATATAATTGCTTTTTTTTTTAAATTTTAGTTAAAATTGAATAACTTAAATGCTGTTCTAAATTAAGATATGCGCTTTAGGGTTGTTTGGGTTTTTTTTTAAATGTCTCTGTATTTTTTTTTTCAGAAAATTGACAAAAATACCTTAAAGTTACAAGAAGATCTTTACTCTTAAATTAAAACTATGTTTTAATAAAATTAGCGTTACACAAACTTTTTTCGAAATGGATATAGTTTTGAATAGAAGTATTTTTATCAGTTGGTATTTAAACTGTGAAATATATATTTTTGGAAATATTTATAATCAATAGCAAAAGTTATGGTACGAGCGGGGATCGAACCCGCACCTCTGGAAAGGGAGCAGACCTGTCACCTGTGAACTTGTGAGGCCTAGTTGTTCCTGCATTCTATCCCGTTCGTCAGCCGCAGTTCTACATAGAATATTAGTGTAATGGCCGCTATGTGGCGGGAGTGGGAGGGGTAAGGGGATAGCTTGAAATTTCGTGAGACCAGTAGTACTCTCAAGGGGCACCTAGTGGACGCCAAGAAGCAATAAAAAGACATTGAAAGATAGTACCAAAAAAACAAACAAAATTGAAAATTGAAAATATAGCAACCACATCGGCCGTATAGCCCAGGCAGCTCAAGGCCGTTAAACTGAAGAGAAAGAAAGAAAGAGTTTTAGTTTCCATATTCATTTATTTAATGGCGTTTGTTCCGTAAGGTAGGTCCTGTAAAATAAACAATTTATACCTTTTTTACTTCTTTTAATCTTACAAATTATTTACAATAATGTCATGTGTCATTATTGTAAATGAATATTCCACTCATGTACAAATTTTCCCGTAAGACTGGTGGTGTTTTCGAAATATTATAGCGGAAATACCACGTCGTCTAGGAAACATGGTGTTTCCACTTACCTGGTTAGGTGTGGTTACATACCTAACCAAAAAATGAAATCTTGACAATATGAAACCTGCTTTTGAGAGACTCTAGAGTCCCTAGAAACTGATTTTTTTTTTAAGTATCTTTCAAACATTTTTGAAATGTTGTCAATATGAATAATCGCTTTGGGCTAGTTCAAGAAGAGGAAATTGATGAAAATATAATTGGAAGCGAACCAAGAAACACCGTTAAATCCAAGAAGAGCGTCTGGAGACAGTTTATGTCATTCTGCGATGAAAAAAGCTATACGTTTGACCAAGATACTCCAGTATCCCAACTAGCAATGATTTTGAAAAGCTGGGCCTACAATATTTTAAGGTATTTCAATGAATACAAAATTAAAATAAACCCCTTCGAGCAGATCGAATTCAAATCGGCCCGTAACGCAAAAAATGCCAAAAGGAGACATTTGCAAAGTATTGAGGCAAACGCAGAGAATCGGCCGTTTTTTTAACATACAATGAATTAAAATATCTAATCGAAGCTTGCGATGAATCAACTCCAGAGGGTTTACAAAAGAAGTGTTTTTTTCTGTTGTCCTATGAATTAGCCTGGAGAGGAGGAGAAGGTGCAAGAGCCGAAACAACTTTTTTCAAAGAAGAAACTGACAACTTCGGAGGAAAAACAGGTAGAATTCAATACAACCCTGTTTTTTCTAAAACATGTCAAGGTGGTGGCCGAAAACTCGCCGATTCGAAGTGGTTGGTGAGAAACGAGAGAAGTCCCAGCTTTTGCCCAGTAAGAATTTTTAAAGAATTACAAGATAAAAGGAAAAGTATCTCCAACACTCGACTATTTTTGACGCCAAACCCCCATTGGAAAATTTCCGGAAAATGGTTCAAAAACAGCCCAGTAGGAGAACACGTGATTTCAACTTGGACAAAAAAACAAGCACAGAAATCAGGCCTCAATACCACAAATTATTACCAACCATTCCCTCAGAGCTACTGCCGTGTCCAAGCTGGCCAAAAGCGGACTGTCGAAGCAAAACTTGATAAAAATTACAGGTCATTCGAATGCGAAATCCCTATCAAGTTATTTGCAAATGGATCCAGATTACCACAAAAAAATTATTGAAAAAATGAGGGAACCTGGAAAAGAACCACCTCAACAGCACGTGCATCCAGCCCCTGTAGCAGCATCACCCAGCACAAGTACAAATAGTGGTCTGACGGCATCTTCTACGTCGTCGCAAAACAACAATGTGGTTAATAATTATCAGAACTGTACCTTTTATTATACAATCAAGAATTAAAATTGAATATTTAGATTTATATTAAGTACTTTCCAATATTTAGATAAATAATTTTATTAGTATATTATTATTCACTTTGTGTTCAATTTGTTACAAAATTCAAATTTCTGAACTTGAAATAGGTATGTATTTAATACTCAGTTAATAAAGCTTAGTTTCCCTGTATTTGATTCGTGAAATATTCGTCCTAAATACCATTCGTGCTTAAAAATTAACTAGATAATTTTCCACTCATGCGTGTTTTCTCTACAAATTTCCCAAGAAAACACGCATTCGTGATAAATTATCGGAAATTTTTAAGCACTCGTGGTATTATCCCTGAAAATAATGTGAACGTGAACGTGAAAAGAAGATGAAGAAAAAGTTATGTCACATGAACCCACCTTTAGAGATCAAGAATTACAGAATAGAATGAAAAACCTAACATTGTTTTAAAAAATAGTCAGTAGCGTAGTAAAAGATACCCTGTTGATTTTTCTACAACTTATTTAGACGGTTATTTAAATTAGTCATAGTAGGCCGTGTGCCAAATTTAATTTAAAATTTTCTGGAAAACTACGACGTGTATTACAAACACCAAAAAAACCATTTTATCACCTTCTATTTCGAATAATATTCTTACATGTGTTGGATAATATTAATGGGATAAATAAATGATTATTTCCGTCAGACGGCTAATCTAAATAATATTTCAAATAGTCAAATTAACTTAATTTGTTGTATATAGTGCATGTTAAAACTCTAAAAATAACTGTTCGATAAAAATATAAAAGAGAAAACAAAACTGATATGCATGAATTCTTCTAATTGTTTATTATTGTGTTAACAAATTTGAAGTATTTCAATGGCTTGTGTCGCAAGAGTTAAGTTCTTTTCCAAGTTTTAGTTGTCTGTATTCAAAGAATAATCGTTTTTGCAGGTAAATCAACAATTTGAACGAGGAGTAGTAGACTGCAAAGGGTATTCAATTATTTTAGATGTAATCCAAAAATGTAAGGTGAAAAAAATGCCCTATATACTGTTGATTAAGTGTAAATTGTAACACCGATATTCGGAGTCGTTTCTATTCTAGAATATTTCGTCACCGAGGCAAGGTATAAAAATAGCTAGTGAAAATATGTACATAACTAAAAAATAAAAAAAAACCGGTAAATGTCTTTTATCAAGGAAATTGCGTATGTGGTTTTTACTTCCCCCGTAAAAGGGAAGTATTGTAATCGTGAAAAGAGTCCGGGATTTTTTCAGATCTTTACATTTCAGGGTCCCTAGATGCCAGAAAACACATTTTTTACGTTTTAGCGTTCCTAGATGCCAAACAATATGTTTTCTCAGTTCCATTGGCCTGTCTGTCGTTCTATCTGTCTGTCTGTCAGTTCGCAGAGAGGCCAAAAATCAAGAATCATAAACCACACAGGATAGTTACTTCTCGTAAGCGTAACGTTCGTCGTTTCTCGCCGACCGCAAATGTCAATGACCGGGTGAGTGACGTACTCTGGCCTTGTCAGTCTAAAGATTTAGTATTAGTTACATTGCTCTGTAATAGACATTTTTAAGCATTGTTTTATTAATATTCTTTAGTTTTTACAAGTGGTACTAGACCACACAAGTTTGAAAAAGAGTTTTTCGTGCATAGTGAAACGCAATGAGCCATGGAAAGTATTAAAACTTCTTTTATATCTGATATATTTACTTCTGCAGAAGTCTATATAACAAAAATCAATTGTCTGGGAATATGTGTGCTGTGTATAATTGCAAAAATAGTTAAAAAAATCACTTGGCAGGTATAACTTTTCATAGATTTCCAAAATGAATTATTATGAAGAAACAGTGCGTACACCGGTGCAGTAGAAAAATGTTAGCTATAGATATATTTGGATTCTCTATTATTTTTTTATTAATTTTTCAGGCAAGTTGTGTTTCCTCTTAACATATAGCAGGTACTTTTAGTTTTAATTTTTGCTCTGGATTGTTGCTTTTTTAGTATTAATGCAAATCTCAACCTTGTTAATTAATCTAAAGTTATTTATACTTAGGTATTAGAAGTCTCTGTAGTTATTGGGTTTTTTGTTTCTATTTTTGCTGTAAAGGTGGTTATATTAAGGTATTTTTTATAATCTCTAGAATACATTATTTTAAAAATTGTAATAGCATGTTTTTTACTCTCCTATTTGAGAATCACTTTGCTTTTTAAATTAATACATTTAGGTACCTAAATTACGGAAAAGTGCTTATTTCTATGTAACGATTTGGGGCACCCTGTCATAAAAATACATAATATAACAAAATTTCATGAATTAAGAAGGCACTCCAGTAATATATTTTTGCCTTGACATAATGTTTAAATTATTTCCTAATCATTTATTTTTATGCCCAGATATAAATTTCTAAAACATTTTGATGAGCAATGGACCATTGGTAATTTATTGCATTAAAAATCAAAATAAAAGCATCAAAAGGCAGTGACGGCTCGCGGGTGAAAAAGTAAGTGAAGTGCAAATGAGGCAAGAAAATATCGCGATAATTTTTTTTATATCTGAAAAGGGTAGAATATTTGTTTACGACTTACCTAAATTTTGTATACTAAATCAATTATCCTATCCTTCATAGCAGCAAGACAATGGTCAAATACAGCATGCGGCGCTTTTTCTTTTTTTTTTTGAAGGCCATTTATATGGCCAGACAAAAAAATTGCGCCATCGTAACATTGCCCTATTAATTTATGTTTATAGTCAAATTGGTCCAAAATTTGATCCAATAGAGAATATAAATTCTCCGGCGTTCTATTGGGGCTGACATTATAAAATCCTAAGAATCTCTCGACTACTGAACCTTCTGAATTAACGTATCTTAAAATTACGGAGGACTGGGAGGTTTGCGTAATATCAGTGGTGTCATCCACTTGCACAAAAAAAAAACTGTGTGTTCATTATTTAATTTTTTACATGATCTTTTAAATAATCAGAAATGCATTCAATTATTTCGTTTTGAATAGTTTTCGAGTCACTAGTAAAAACATTTTTAATTTTTTCGTGATGATCTTTTAGTTCTGGGAAACTTATCGATATTAATAAACCTAAAAGCTTTTTACAGCAAATAAAGTTGTAATTAATTAAAAATATAATAAGTTGTGTTCGCCCTCTAGTAAAAGAGGATATTCATCACAAATCAATTGAGTTCGATCTTGTTTGCCGTCTTCCACTTTCATTGAAATTTAAAAATAAACCTATTATAAACTTATTTAGAAAAGGTGATTATGAAGGCTTAAATATATTTTTTAATAACACCGACTGGATAAACTTATTTAAAAACCGTGAGGTAAATGTTTCGATTAACTTTTTTTACGAATTAATCTACAGGGCTATAAATATATTTATACCAAAGAAAACGGTTGATGGAAGATTTCCTCCGTACTTTAAACAAAACACAGTAAGAATTATACTAAATAAAAATAAGGCCCATAAAAGGTGGAAAAGGTCAAAATCCCAAGTACATTACAACTCTTTTTGCGAGCTTAGACGACAGAGCAAAGTTCTGATAAAAAATGATTACATAACGTATATTGAATCAATACAAAATGACATACCTAATAATTCTAAAAGATTTTGGCAACTTGAATCTGTTAAGAATAAACGTGTAGGTATTCGAAATTTAATGCATTTCGGAGACAAAGAGGCCGAAGGTCCCGGTGTAAGCCAGTTGTTTTCCGATTTTTTCCGTGGTGTTTTTCAACCCTATGAACAAAAATTTAATTTTCTGTTAATTGATAAGAGCAATTGTCTTCTTTCAAGTATTCGTGTTTTCCCGGAAGAAGTTCTAAAAACACTGAGCCACCTTAATGAAAATAAGAGTGGCGGTCCTGACGGAATTCCTTCTTACTTTGTAAAACGGTGTGCG
The DNA here is from genome assembly GCA_030620095.1 of Kuschelorhynchus macadamiae. Lineage (NCBI taxonomy): Eukaryota > Metazoa > Arthropoda > Insecta > Coleoptera > Curculionidae > Kuschelorhynchus > Kuschelorhynchus macadamiae. The sequence continues at coordinate 39,822 of JAUTXW010002822.1, read as the reverse complement.
CCTTCCCTGTATCGACCGTTATCAATAGTGTTTAACCAATCTTTTGAACAATGTGTATTTCCTATAAAGTGGAAAGTGGCAAATATTGTCACAATTTATAATAATGGTGCTAGAGACTGTGTTCGAAATTGTAGACCTATAAGTAAACTTAATATTTTTGCAAAAATTCTAGAAAGTCTTGCCTATACTATATTACTTAAATCTACTAATTTAGATATCATAAACGATCAGCATGGTTTTTTGCCCAAGCGGTCTATTGAGTCAAATTTGATTTGTTACTCACAATATATTCTTTCATCTATGGATGTCCAGGTATAGATGGACTCCGTGTATACCGATTTTAGCAAAGCCTTTGATAAAATAGACCACGATATTTTGATTACAAAATTTGCAGCAATTGGTGTACACCGGGACATCCTAAAATGGATCGTTTCATGTATTTCTAATAGATCACAATTCGTGACAGTAAACGGGCACCAGTCACCAGTCTATAACGAAACATCGGGTGTGCCCCAGGGATCTCACCTGGGTCCATTACTATTTGTTATTTATTTAAACGACATAAAACAATGTTTTAAATTTTGCAAAATTTTACTTTACGCAGATGATATGAAAATTTTTTCATCTATAGGGTGTCTTGGTGACTGTTTGCTGTTGCAAAATGACTTAGACGCCTTTTTTGAATACTGTACCCATAATAAGCTTTTTCTTAATTTAGATAAATGTGTATCTATCACATTCACTCGAAACCTTAATGTCTTTGATTGTGATTATAATTTCAATAAAAACGTGTTAAAAAAAGTAAATAAAATTAAAGATCTCGGTGTAATATTCGACAAAAAGATGATTTTTGGGGAACATATTGATCGCATAGCCTCGAAATGCAGCAAAATGTTGGGTTTTATTATCAGAATTTGCAAGTACATTACATTTCAACATTGTTTGAAAACTTTGTATATCGCGTATGTTTATAGTAGGTTAGGTTTTGCCGCTGTCGTCTGGACACCTCAATATGCTATTTACAAAAGCAGATTGGAAAGCATGCAGAACAAATTTTTAAGATTTCTAGATTTTAAACAGACCGGTGTCTACAACATGTATTCTAATTTATCCGAACTTATTCAAGTATTTCAATTATCGTCTCTTGAACACCGACGCACTCACAGTTTGTTTTCTTTATAAAATTAATAAACAACCTTATAGCTGCACCTGACTTGCTGTCTGGTATAATGTTTTACATTCCTCCGCGTAACTTTCGAAATAACTACCTCTTTGCAAACTGCTTTTTTAGAACAAACCTGGCTAAACACTCGCCGCTAAATCATATAATCTCCCTATACAATATTTATTATTAAGATATTGATTTATTTTATATTTCTTTAGTTAGCTTTAAGAAAAAGGTTAAGGATATTAACATCGCAAATCTTGTCTTCTAAGTATAGAATAGTTTTGTTTATCGTAGTTGTTTCTAGTTATATATAAGTAAATTTAAGATCTGTACACTAATCTGTAAATCGTGGATGTCATAATTGGGCCCCTGGCTTGTTGGTATCCTAATTGTAAATAAAATAAATAAATAAAAAAAAACAACACCATAAATAAATATGACACAAAACTGTCAAGGAAACAACAACCCCAAATTGAACGACACGGGGTGTAGTATACTGCGTTAGCAATTCACCGAGAGCGTTGTAAGGCGCTGGTTAATATTATGCTTTTCGTTCGCTCGAGGTCATCGCGTACGCGTTGTCATGGCACCGTGTAGGAAAATCGTAAACTAAACATAGCATCTTCAGCAAAGTCGAAGCGGTTTGCGCCACTGTTATAGTTGTTACTGAAAGTTTTAAAAAGACATGCCGCCACAAGTAAAATATTTATTCGCGTTGTATAGTTTATTTTTTGCCAATTAGGTGAATAAATTAATGTAAAAACTTAAATTTTAAGAGACATATAATAAATATAGTTAGATGTTTGCTTGTTTATTTTTCCTGGTAAAGTAGCACTTCACCTACTTCACCTGAATAGCCGCTACTGTCAAAAGGCTAAACCATGTTATCCTCCTATTGAAATACCACATGAAACTTGTTTCGAACAGGCTAGGCGACGTCATGCAGCAAGGCTCGCTCGCGCTAAACTGTCGGAAATAAATCGCCGATGTAACTATCCTGTGTGGTTTAAGGTTCTTGGCCAAAAACTACTCACCCGTTTGATTTCAAATTTTGGAAAAAAAATAAGGGTTATGTGGGAATGATCTCATAATATTTTGGTAAGAATCCAATATGGCGGAACAAAATGGCGTTCTAATGAAATGTTAAAAAAATTATTATTAAAAAAAAATTTTCCAATCCACTTCAAATTTCGTATAAAAATCAAGTGTTATATAGGAATCAACCTGTAGTATTTTGGTACGAATCCAAGACAGCAAAATAAAATGGCGACCTAATAAATTATTTAAAAAATGAGCCTGAAAATCTATGTATTAGATTAATTTAGAATTTTGGACAAGCATTAAGTGTGATGTACAGATAAACTGGTAAAATTGTGGTATGAATTCGAGACCGTGAAACAAAATGGCGGCTAAATAAAATGTTTAAAAAATCAACGTAAAAATCTTCTTATTTAGTTGACTTCAAATCTTGCAGCAAAATTGGACGTGATACAGGGATTAACTGGTAAGAATTTAACATGACGGTACAAAACGGGTTAATTAAGTATGGCATATGTAGAAACTGGTTAAATATTGGTAGGAATCCAATATGATGGAACAAAATGGCGCCCAATAAAAGTACTTGAAAAGACAAGGCAAAATTTAGTATACTAAATTACTATATATGGATTACACTTTACTATTCTCAATAAAATGAAAAATTCATAGCCAGGGAAGTTCCGGGTAAAAGAAATTTACCGATTTTTTAGTAATTTGAGAGGATGTCTAAAATAAGATGACCTATTTCCTTATCTAGGGAACCACAAAGGATAGAGGAAACATTTAAAGACTTTGCAAGTTTCAATTTATTTTGTTATTATTTATACAGGATGTTGCATTTTCTCTGGGCTGATAAGAATACTCTTATTTAAATAAGGACATATTTTTTCGGATTACGATAGCGCGTTTAAACACGAGTTTAACATTATATACCGAGTTATGTACTAGTAGGGTCTATAATGCAACGTTTCGAATTCATTGGCATTTTTTTAAAGTTTTTTTTATCTATTTTAAAATGGACAGAATTAAAGTGGTTTTAAACTTTTTTTAAATTTTGCTAGAGCCAAGTTAGAAGGGCATCTTATTTATAGTCTAATCCTCAAATTTTAAAATTTAAAAAAGTTATAACGTTGCCAATGTTAGGCCGAAATATCTGAATTAATATGACCACAAACATGCAGCTAGTTACAAACTACAAATTTTCAAAGTTTTTATAATTTATTGATTCTGGTTAATACAACTTTTATTAAGATAATGGACAAAGGTGAATAAAGTATTATCTGTGATAACTACTAATGCGCAAATCTTTATTTATTTATATCGCACTAATTAAAATCTTTGTTACGAAAACAACTTCCGTGCTAAGCAAAACGGTGAGTGGCAGAATCATATTTTTATATATAGTTCAAATCGTTGTTTAATGCTTGCTTCGTCCAAATTTAATTTAACATACAGGGTGTTGTGTTTAAACAAAAAATTATAATTAGGTTACGCGAAATATGGCAACGTTGTAACTTTTTTTAAGTTTTGAAACTTGTGTTTGTTCACTTTTCAGTTTGGTGTTTTTCCCCCTGCCTTGAAACGGGCTTGCGTCACTCCACTTTTTAAAGTTACCTCCTTTCCAAGGAGACGCCATTTAACTTTAGAACGATTTCATTGCTTCCTACATTGGCTAAAGTGGTTGAAAGGCTGGTGAAGATGTGTATTGTGGGCTTTGTTAACAAACGCAACCTTATAAGCAAGGCACAGTTTTGCTTTCAGGCTTTTAAAAACACTAACGATGCTTTTTTCTTTAGTAAAAAGCTTGTACCTTAGTCTAAATGATGGAGAGCTTGGCGCGGCCGTGTTCTCTGATCTTACCAAGGCTTTTGATTGTGTGGATCATGCGCTACTACTGCGGAATCTCGAAATCTATGGATTCAGGACGTTAACAGTCAGTAATTTTTAATAGTAAAGAGTCAACACAAATTAATTCTGGTGTTCCACAGGGGTCTTTGTTGAGTTCACTGTTGTTTTTATTATATGTTAACGATTTTTTGAAGCTAAACATAATAGCTGTGTTTACGATATTTGCCGACGATACAACTGTTCTTTGGCATTACAAGGATGCTGAGCAGTTGAAGCGTGCCGTGGGCAGCGATTTATTAAAAATTAAGGAATGATGTGATTCCAACTTTTTAACTCTTAACATATTGAAAACAAATGTTATTTCTTTTAAGTATAACATTGATGAACTATCTTTGGATTCACGGGTTTTAGGAAATTTACGGGTTGTCAAGTCCTTGGGCTTATTTATACATCTTCGGCTTAAGTTTGGGGATCAAATTCTGAGTATAAATTGTAAATTGTCTAGAGGATGTTTTGCTGTCAGGGTTGTGTCTCGTGAATTGGGTATATCTGTGGCAAGGAATGCGTATTTTGCGCTGATTGAGTCCCATCTTCGTTATGCAGTATGCTTCTGGGGATCTTGTTCTGAGCAGTTGCTTAAAAGTTTAAAATGGTTTTTGTGTTGCAAAACCGTGCTGTTAGATTCATGTGCCAGTTGGGCTCCCGTCTTCATTTCTCAGAGAAACCTGACTTTAGCATGCATATATTGGATTTGTATAAAGTTGTTACCAAATTATTTTATGCATATATAAACTGTATTATTTATATGTATTGTGGAATTCTGGGGGGGGGGGGGGCGTGAAGTTCTGATAGCCAAAGGATGTTAAAGGATCAGTAATGTATTTCCTAATGAATAAAAAAATAAAAAAATAAAAGCGAAGCAGATCACGGTGGGTATTCAATTACATATTTCAAATATTGTCTAAAAAAACTAAGCTAAATAAGTCTCTGACTGTATGAAAAAATGTAATGTTATCTACGCACAGCTTCTAAGGATGGGCATGTGTTAAAAAGCTGTTACGAAACAAATACCTTGACTATAAAGTGTTCTAAGCCTTACGATATCATAGTATATGCAATAAACTCCTACATGCACGCAAGAATGTATTTAAAGGTACAAAATTTTATCGTGAAACGCTTATATAGAAGCGAACAAAGCGAAAAGGAATTTTAAACGAAAGAATGATAATTAGGTATTGTTATATTGTGTTTCACATGCGGTTCGTTTTAATAACTTGGCTTTTGTTACTAACGCTGCGAAATTTAGTTCGTTCTGTGGAAATTCCTTATTTTTCTGATACCTACATAAAATATAAGAAAAATGTTCTTTGATAGGTTTAAGCTTATTTTGTAAAAATTACACTTAGTTGCGCAGTTAGTGTCTGAATCATAATGTGTAAAAATTGGTAAATTCGCTCTTATCCCGAACTTCCTTTGAACAGAATTCTACTTGCAGATAATAATAGTTTATATATGTTTTTACTTCCGTCGTAAGAGGGAAGTATTGTAATAGCGAAAAAAACATCTTCCCAAAGGCCAAAATACTTAAAAAAAATATTCTTCGAAATTCGCCCCATAAAACGACGACCGCGTTTTTTACTAAGTATTTCAAAAACGGTCAGGGTTGACCATTTTCGAGGTACTTAGATTCAAGTCATCTGATTAAAATCATGATTGCAATAAAACGATTTTAAATAAAAAAATCATGATTTTTAAAAAATAATCCGACAAAAACTGGCCTTTTTATTGATTAAATGTCTATTTACGAAAATAGCAACCAACCACAAGTATAGCATCTTTCTAATAAACTCTTATATTTAAACTAACTAAAACATTACAGACGTTCCAATGAGCTAAATAACTACATAAATTCAAAAATAAGCATGCTATCAAATAGAACAATTAAGTATTAATCTTTTAAAGAGAAATACTAATTTAGAGGCTTTCTCATTGCCAAGCCTTTTTTCTAATATCAAAATGAAAAAATCCATATAGAAAACATTCTTTCCAAGTCGGAAGAGATGGACAGGTACATATAATGGGAACAATTATGTGTAGTACCTTATTGATTTCTGGAATAGCCTCTTGAGATCCCCACCACTGTAGTACTATAACATTTTGTAATACTTCGCTAGAAAACAACAAAAAGGAGTTTCATTCGGCTTTTAACTTGGTTCACTGGGGAATAAATTTCAACTTTTTTTTTGTTTCTTGAACAAAACCTATTTTTTTGGATTCAACTACACCCAAGTAACTAAAAAATACCTATTTAAGAATTTAGTTGGCTCGAAAAAAAATCTAATACCTATTAAAGAATTTAGTTGGCTTGCAAAAAAAATCTGAGTTATTTGTTACAAAATTTATAGGCATATACAATGAACATACAAAATACAGATAAGAATATATTGTTGGTTTAACAAAAGCAAATAAATAGCACATTTTTATTATTGAATCTTTAGTGTTTAGACACTCATTTTGCTCTTAGCCTCCTTTTTGAAAGCAGACTCTGGGGCATCTCTTGTAATACTGCCCAGTAGTAGTCACTGTTCTATTTTCCCTGATACCTTCTTCCCATCTTGGAAATATACTGGTGGAACCGTGCTTGCCACTTACAAACCACAATTTTCCGGTAAGTAATCCAGATGAGAATTCAGGATATGAATTTTCAACGACATATTACACCCTAGGTTTTGGTAATACAAAAGAAGTGGTGCAATCAGGTCTTTATAGTTTTCTGCTTTCATGTTTCCCAAAAAATGTGTTGCCTGCCAAGCGTGTTTTTCTTTGCCTTCAAGAATTGAATCGAATTGCGTGCGCATTCCCAAAAGTTTCCTAATCTTGGGACCCATGAATATTCCCTCTTTAATTTTAGTGTCGCTGATTCTAGGGAACTTTTCTTTTATATAACCAAAAGCACGGCCTTCACAAAGTGCTAGTTTTATATGAAGTGATAGTAGTAAAATGTTTTCAGAGGGAACTACCCAAGTAGCACAAATTATCTGGTGAGCTTTTTTGCCTAACAGTTAGCCATAAAAGACACATAGAAACCAGTCAAATTTCCGCAAACGATTCCTGGTTTGTTTTCTAGCCATAAAAACTCGCTTCAAATTAGATTTTTTGGCTCTAAAAGTAGCAATTTTTAATGTAGATAACGTAAGCATAATTACTTGGCCAAAAATACATTTTGTTTAATTTTGTTACGGGTCTTAAATTAGCCATTTTTTAGCGAGTTCTAAAGGCAAACCAATTAGGCATTTTTATTGGCAAAATTTTAGTAAATGTTGCTACATTTGAAAATTATTGCCATTTGATAAATATTTGCTTACAAAGTGGCCAATTTCAAAGAATATTTGCTTAAAAGATATCCCAAAAATTTTTATGATCCACCATTTCTATTTTCTAATCTCCTAGTAGCCATTACTTGACCACTTTAAAAAAACATATTCTTTCTGCCTATGAAAACGTATTTTCATGCATGTTTTTTATGACTCTTTAATGAATTTTCTTAGTAAAACACAATTCCAAAAAAAAAATTAGAAAACGAAATTTTTAGTTTCAAGAAGGAGCGCATGTTTTACGCGTCTATCTTAGATTCTTTAACAATAAAAGTTACTGCGCAAGTGTTTTTTGTCCCTAACAACCGTCAGATTTCTTAAAACATTTTACACAATAAGTCATTGTGTATTTCTACGAAACCATGATTTATCTTTGCGTTTCCTCTTAATTTGAAACAACTGATGAGGAAAAGGCAAAAAATGAAGAATTTTGTAGCTAAATTTCGGAAAAAATGTTACTCGTATGTATATTCGGCTAAAAAACAAGTCAGAATTCAGCTAAAAAAGCATGATTTTAAAGTCAAAAAGTAGCTAATTAACGCATAAAATCAAAAGAGAGGGTGATATAACTGCCAGTTGGCCATTTTTACCCCATTATGGCCAAATTATTATTCCCCACTTTAGCCATATTTGCGTCTTTATACTGTAATAGAACTGTTATTTTGGCTAGCAATTTTAGCTAATTGGCCAATATCACAGCATTTTAGCGCATATATTATTATATGTGCTACTTGGGTAATGGCGCGCTGGTCACATTTTTCTTTCATAGTTCAAAATACTCTCCTGATGGCCAAATTTTCTTTCTGTAGGGATCCGATGGTACTATTCGTGCTCGATTGTCCCATTGGCAGATGTATTTGGCATAATCTAGCTCGATTCTAAGCAAAATCGCACAACTTTTAAATCACCACAAATTTGCCATTTATATCTTTCATATTGTACGGTCTCTAATAACAATTTCAAATTGCTTTACGTTTCTTTCATGTGGACTGCATGATCAATTGGGACTGAAGGTAACTGTTTCCGTTATAGAGTAACATAGCTTTAAGACTTACTTTTGAGAAACCAATGAAAAATCTCCAGACATTTGGATCATAGTTCAGATTTAAGCTGCCATTAATCCCTGAATGTCCCTACATGCTACCAAACTTTCCATGTTAAAAATGGTGTTTCTGACGGCTTCGCTACACAGAAAATTTTACTTCACCTAATTAAATTCCAATGTTACAATCGAGAGGCCAATACTTCTGCTTTTTTTCTTGTGCAATTCTAAATCCTTTATAAGGTCACTTAATTCACTTCACTTATTTTGTGATTTACTCGGATGTTTACAGACAAAGACACTTTTCAGTACACTACCATTAGAATCCGTTTGATCATCATCAGAATCAAGGTAGATTCCTCAGGTGGATTAGGTACATGCAATTTGCCACTATGAGGCACCAGGCGTATGCCGCACTGTGGGCCAGAGAACCTTTCAAATAGTGAATTATTCAAAAATATTAAACTGCAAATATCTTCACAATTTTATTTATTATGGGTAAGTAGGCTATGAAGCATCCCAAAACAATCGAATTATATTGATATCTTGTCATGGAGATGCGCAAACACGTTCAAAAGTTTGACATATTTGTTATTGTTAGCAGTTATTAATTTACCTTATTAAAAATTGCATAATATAACCGGTGAAAATAAGTGTTTCGTGAATTACAAAATATTTTGTGATGAATGATGTTCAAGCAGGTAAGTTAATAATTATTTTAGGTCATTAGTTCTTTTTTCTGAATTATTACATATTAGTGCAAATGTTTGTAAAAAAATAAATTTTAAGTTATTTGACAAAAAATATTTTAATGTTCTACACACAGATACGTATTTTGTCATACCTGGTTTTCTTCTTTAATCTTATGACTTTTCAAAAAAAAATATAATTTGTGCAACTTTTTGCAACTTGTTGATTAATTGACATTTTTATTTGCCTATTATTTTACCTACAATGCAAGACCAATTTTAGCTCCACACTTTTTTATTGCCAATAACTATTGTATGTTCCTGCAAAGTTGTCAAATTTTGATCAAAATCTTTTAAACAGTGTTGTAGTTGATCACGACTTTCTAAAATAATGCATAAAAGTCGATAATTTAATAAATAATTATTATTAGTATCAATTTTGGGTCTTCTCTTTCTTCACTTCTTATTTTTTTTTCTAGACGTACGATCTCATCGAATTCGCAAAATTGATATTTTTGAAAGGGGAAAAGATGTCAATGATATTTTTAATACCTTATTGTCTATAACTTGTCTCATCTGCCAAAAGAAAAATAAACAAAAAATAAAACAAATATCAAAGAGTTTGAATAACCAATTTACACAAAAATGGAATAAAGTTTTTCGTATAAAATCAAAATTTATTAATAAGAATAGATTATGGCTGGACAAATACATAACTTTATCATGCTGTCCCGGTAAAGTTGGGAGACCCAAAGAAAACAATTTTAATAATTTAAGTTATTCTGCAAAATTTAAAAGAACCGAATGTTTACGAAAATTTGAAACGAATGAACTTTTGTTTGCGTCTAAAATGGGTTTAAGGGCAGACGGGAAATCACAAGCAGCCAAACAATTACTAACCATTGAACACAAATCCAATCCAATTAGAGAGATAAATCGACTTAGTGATGATAGCACTTTGGCAATGATAGTAGATTCTAGATTGTCCAAAAGACAGTACCAAAATATTCGAGACTCTGCAAAAAATAACAAAACCGATATTTATCCATCTTATAATAATATTAGAGAAGCTAAAAAACGATGTTATTTTCCAAATGTTATTTCCACTGAGCATTCAGTAACAGTCGATCTGCAATCCCTCTTAGACCACACTACACGCAGGCTCTTGTCTACTCTTGATCTGGAAAACTATAACATAACTCAGAAAATTGTTTTAATCTCTAAATGGGGAATGGATGGCAGTTCTGGTCAGGCAGAATATAAACAGGCCTTTTCCGATAACAGATTCACCGAGTCTAACCTACTTCTTACTTGTGTGGTACCTATTCAGCTTTATACAAAAAACAAAAAAAATCAAAAAGTAATGTTGTGGAACAATCCAACGCCTTTGTCAACCAAACTATGTCGACCACTAAAAATGCAGTTTTTAAAAGAAACGAAGGAAAACAGCATAAATGAGACCAAAGCAGTTCAAGATCAAATAAAGGCATTATTGGAAACCCAATTTACCACCAAGTTCTCAAAAGTGTTATTTATAAAACATAACTTGTATATGACCATGCTGGATATGAAAATGATTAGTTCCATAACTGACACGTCCTCACAAAAATGATACCTGTGCGGAGCATCTCCGGTTGAGATGAATAACTTGGAAAAAGTTTCACAAAAACCTATAGTCGACGACTATCTACTTTACGGAATATCCTCGCTCCACGCTTGGATAAGGTTTGTGAATTTTATATTTTATTGTAGGTACAGGAGGGTAATCCACCATATTTTGAACATTAAAATTCTCCGTTAATATTGGTGGTATTATTATTTGCAAATCTTTTTTTTTAATGGTGCACCCCTGTATATTATTTTATAATAGGTATAATGGTCAAAATATGGTAGGCTATTAGTTGGACCTAGGTAGTACTTTTACTACACCACACACCCTAGATCGCCCAGATACAACAATCCCTATTTTGGATAAAATGTCTGACTTTTGATTTTTTTTTTTTAGATCTTTTGAGTTTCTTTTAAAACTGAGTTATCGACTACCACTAGAAAAATGGCAAGCCCGTGGTGATGAAGCCAAGGAAGTAACTAAAATTCAAAAGCGTCGAATTCAAGATGAATTTAAATCTCAAATTGGAATAATCGTAGATCAACCGAAACAAGGGGCTGGAACATCCAATGACGGCAATAGCGGTAGAGCTTTTTTTCCAAAACCACTTGATATCTTCACGCATAACTGGGGTCGATAAAGACTTAATATATAGATTTTATATTATCCTCCAGGTAATCGCTAGTGGGTTATACATTAAATTAGAGGTATTTAAAGCCTACACTTTGGATACTGCTAAGCTTTTTCTCTCCCTATACCCTTGGTATCGAATGCCTGTGAGCGTACACAAAATTCTGTTACATAGCCATGAAATTATAAACGCTTTACCAGTGCCCATTGGCCAATTTTCCGAGGAGGCCCAAGAAGCCCGCAACAAAGAATATCGGAGGTACAGGGAACATAACTCTAGGGAATGTAACAGGATTTCCACAAATATGGATGTTTATAATAATTTGTGTGTTTCATCGGATCCAGTTATAACGAGTTTGCGAAGAAAACCCACAACACCAAAAAAAAGTTTTGCTCCTGAAGCGCTGAGCCTCTTGGAAGCATCTTGTCCAAATGCGTCATTGGATTCTTCAAGTGACAGTGATTCTGAATAAATGTGTTAGAGTTATTTTTTTTTCAGTCTCACCATACAAATTTATTTCTCATAACCCTGTACTTTACATCTGTAATATTTTTTACACTTCTAGACTTTCCAGGGTATGCCGAGATTAAGTTTTTTTTGTTTAAAGTTAAAAATAAAACAGTTTTTCTTATTGTGTCATTATTTTCGCACACGGTGTATGACACCGTTGTACAAATTCTAAACTAGCTTCAAATATGTTTTACAAAATGCTAAACTAAGGTTTTTAAGCGTTTCATCACAAAAAAAATGCATAAAGCCTAACTTAACACTTTTTCCACATTTCAAGAGGTTTCTGGGCCCACAGTGTGGCGGATTGTAAATTTGGATACTGTATCGCATACCTTTTTTTCTCCCAAAAGCCACTTTTGGTGAGAGGTGTCAAGCAAAAGTAACAATCAGTAACGTGGTCCTTCGGTCGCCAGATCATAGGAATAGCGAAGGGTATCGTACGCTTTTTTCCACTTAGCTAGTTGCCAATGTTGGAGGCACAATTGTTGCAGCAGTTATGGGGAGCCCGATTATTATCCTGGTCTGCAAGTTTGCAGCCAAAATACAGGTGGTAAGCCTTTTTTTATTAAAGGTCTAAGAGCACGTTTGGTTTCACATATATAACAAAAATGATCCGGTTTATTTACATAAACTCCTTACATGTTGCTCAAAACTTTCTATTTCTCAAATACGAACAGCTCTCGATCAACTAGTGGTTGAAATACAGCTTAGGATTTAGGTTATATGTATTTAAATCCCCTTATAAAGTACACCTGGTATAATAAACTCAGGTATTTCTCATTTAATGGTCGAACTTTCCCATAAATTAAGGGCAGGTAGGTAAATTATCATAATAAGTATGGATCTAGCCAACGGAGACTTTTGCAAGACAGATTGTTAATAAGTATCATAAAATAAGTAAGATTTTGCTATTTTGGTCTCGAAAACATTTTTTTGCTGTTCGCCAGTGTAATTTCTTGAATTTCACGTCTTTCATCTTTTTGTTGCGATTCAGTAATTTGTCTGGCTAACTTTCCCATAGGAATACATCTTCATTACTGTCACAGAATTTCTTTTAAGGTGGTAGTAGTGTCATACGCTATGATTTCTTAAATATATACTTATGTGCTGCTAAGCCTCAGCCAAAGTTAAAAAAAATATACTTGAGATTGAAGTGCTTCAAAGATTGTGAAATATCGCAATAGCTACATCGAGTTTAGTTATCTCTTCCCGTGGAAAACGGAGTGTTGTTCGGATTATCGAGGTAGCGTTCGAATTACAAAATATTCGGATTAAAGTGTGTTCGTATTAAAGATGTACTCTATTTAAAATTGACGTTTAATAAAAAAAACTTAGTCACCATTAAAAAACAAACGCGAATATAAAATTAATTATTCCCAACAAGAAATGATAAACATCGTATATAGCCAAGTCATGGAAACTGTTTATTAGCTTCAAGAATGTATGCTCAAAACTTTTCGAAAAGAAGACATCATCAAGTAATTTATTCTACAAAACTACACATCAAGAACTGACTGAACTTGATTTTGCAAATCGCGTTACCTTTTGTCGTTGGGCACAACATAGAATAAGAGAAACCTTTTTATTTTTCAAGTTTGTTTTGTTCAGTGGCGGCTATTAAGGTGAAGTGCTACTTCACCAGGAAAAATAAACAAGCAAACATCTTACTATATTTATTACATATCTTTTAAAATTTAAGTTTTTACATTCATTTATTCACCTAAATGGCATAAAATAAACTGTACATCTCGAATAAATATTTTACTTGACCGTTGGCGGCATGTCTTTTTAAAACTTTCAATCGAACTTTATCATAACAACTATAACAGTGGCGCAAACCGCTTCGACTTTGCTGGAGGGGCTATGTTTAGTTTACGATTTTCCTACTACGTTGCCATGACAACGCGTACGCGATGACTTTGAGCGCATAGAAGTATAATGTTAACTAGCGCCATATAACGCTCTCGGTGAATTGCTAACGCAGTACACTACACCCACGTGTCGTTCAGTTTGGGGTGGTTGTTTACTTTTATTTTCGCGAATTTCGCTGCACCCGGTTAGTTCCTTTGCAGTTTGCTTGATTGTTGTGTGTTATATTTATTTATGGTGTTGTTACAACTTTATGTCAGGTTTATTAATTTACATTATTGATGAATTCGATCACAGATGTGGTTTGTACTTTGTTAGAAACTCTATTTAATCGATGGAACGAACAAGATCAGAGTTTTAATCGGCATCCTTGTTTTCGGCGTACAAATGGTTATGCAGTAGTCAAATATTACAAAAATTGTTTTGCTGGCCTTGTTTACTAGTTTCCAATAAATATTCGGTGTGGGGATAAGGAATAAGGAAGGATTTGCAGGTATGTTAAATATATGAAGGTCTTTACATAAACATGAAGACTCGATGGAGCATTTAAAATGCGAATTAATGCCAAAAACACTCAAATCAAAACACTATAACTGACACTTTAAAAGGAAATGCTAAACTATGTAAAATACATTTTAACGAAAACGTCCGATTAAATAGACTATTTATGTGCTTGGTAATTGACGCGGTTTTGTACCTTACAAAACAAGAATTAGTCTTTCGCGGCCATAATGAGAGCAGCAAGTCAATAAATAGGGGCAATTTTAAAAAGCTTTTAGGTTTATTAATATCGAGAAGTTCCCAAGAACTTAAAGATTATCACGAAAAAATTTAAAATGTTTTTAATGGTGGCTCGAAAACTATTCGGCTATAATGAGAGCAGCAAGTCAATAAATAGGGGCAATTCTAAAAACCTTTTAGGTTTATTAATATCGAGAAGTTCCCAAGAACTAAAAGATCATCACGAAAAAATTTAAAATGTTTTTAATGGTGGCTCGAAAACTATTCAAAACGAAATAATTGAATGCATTTCTGATTACTTAAATGATTATGTAAAAAATGAAATAATGAACACACAGTTTTTTTCTGTGCAAGTGGATGACCCAACTGATATTACGCAAACCTCCCAGTGCTCCATAATTTTAAGATACGTTAATTCAGAGGGTTCAGTAGTCGAGAGATTCTTAGAATTTTATAATGTCAGCTCCGATAAAACGTCGCAGAATTTATATTCTCTATTGGATCAAATTTTGGACCAATTTGACTATAAGCATAAATTAATAGGGCAATGTTACGATGACGCAAGTGTGATTTCTGGCCATCTAAATGGCCTTTAAAAAAAAAAGAAAAAGCGCCGCAGGCTGTATTTGTCCATTGTCTTGCTGCTATGAATGCTTACTTCCACATATAAAAAAAATTCTGGAAAACAATTATTGCGGTATTTTCTCGCTTCATTTGCATGCACTTCACTTACTTTTTCACCCGCGAGCCGCCACTGAAAAGTTTGACTTTAGCGATGTACTTTCAGTTACACAGAAACGCCGACATTACTTGAGCAAGTTATTTGGAGTTGTACCCCGAACGACGGCAGCCTCATAAAACTCAATTTAGTAAAATCGTAGATATTTCCAAAATTAATTGACTGATCGTAAATCTGATGCCGGATATCGAATGCGCTAAGTTTCCTACAAAACTTCTCCCATTTAACCTTTGCTGTAGGTATAATAGGAGCCGAGATCCCTGTATAGAGAAACGAATCTGGGACAACTGTATGTGCATAGTGGTATTCTTTTCGGGGGATTTTATTTTACTTCCCTCAAAAGAGATTTTTGCAAATCTTTGTCTAGACCCCGAAAAAACATTTACCATTTCCGTTGATCTGTTGGTCTGCAGCAGACCTCAGAAACTATTTATCCTATTGATTTAAAATTTTGGTCAGTTATATGGCGGTGCTATCGTTACATTATTACAACAAAATGTTGAAAATAATCATTATTAGGAAACTAATTATCGAATGGACCTCAAATTTTGCACAAAAAATTAGTGTGGTGTAAGTATAAACTTGTAAATCTTTTCTGTAAAGCAACTAAGGTGGAACAAAATGGCCGCCTAATGATATGTTTAAAAATTCAATACCAAAAAAAACTACTTATTAAATTGACTTGAAATTTTCCACAAAAAGCAAATCCCTCTTACCAAGGAAACAAAAATACCGAAAAAAAATGACAAAACTTTAGAAATTATTTAGATGACTATCTAGTACTTCTTAGTAGCCAGTTGTTACAAACAATTAAGTTTATGATGGATATGTTCATGAACATATTAAAACAAAAAAAAATTAGACAATATAAATGTTATTAATTCTCAATGTCAGACAGGCATTTATGTTGGCTGGTATGCATGTCACCCGCCCACTGAAATATGGACACAGCTTGTGGAATGTGTCAGTACTACTACAGTGAGTAATAATTCATTTATTTCATTACTAATGTATAGTACTATATAAAGGGGTAATTGCTTTATTCTGTACAAAAAAAAGGTTTAAATATTATCTCCTAATAAATAATATAATATGTATAGTACTACCCAAATAGTCAACAACATTAAGTTCAATTGCTTAGCCGATTAACTTCAAATTTTGGGCATATTGAGATGGAAGTGTTACATTTTAATACAAATCTGACTTGGCTTAATTTTTTATACAAAGAGAGTAAAATTGCCCCATTTTACAAGATACCAAAAAAAGTCACTCTTGATAGAAGTTTTTGCTTAAAAAATGGATGAAAAGCCGAGCATAAGATATAAGTAGAAATAATAGTTAGTCGTTTTTCTTGATACCTTCCTCATGCGTTGTAAGAGCGAATACATACGTTTTATTTTAAAACTTATCCACTGTGAAATTATTTTATCCCTATAACCCAACAGGTTATGGGCTTAGGTTATGAAGTGGCTTAATAAAATTCGCGTAGCGCGTAGGACATACTTGAAATAGATTTTTTTAGCACTTAGTGAAATTAGGTAGTTATTAGTGACTTGTGAGAAAGTGACTCGAGTTTAAAACAATGGAAAGCAAAAGTGCTAAAAGAAACATTAAACCGTTTTATGGTGAAAAGTACGGTGTATGGAAATTTAGAATTAGGGCGATTCTAAATAAATGAACTTGATAAAAGTGATAGACGCAGAAATACCTGATCCAATGACTGCAGAGTGGCTTAATCTAGAGTATTGCGAAAAGTGTTTTGGTGGAGTACCTGTCGGACTCATTTCTTAGTTTTACTAAAGAAGAGAGCACTGCTAAGGAGATTTTGCAAAGTTTGGATAACGTCTACTAGCGCAAATGTCGTTGTTGAGAAAAAAAATGCTGGGATTAAAACTGCAGGGTGATAAATCATTGATGCAGCATTTTACGATGTTTGATGACCTGATTGGCGAATTATTAGCAACTGGGGCTATGTTGGATGAAACTGACAAAGTGTCGCATTTGCTACTGACACTTCCGAACTCCTATGATGGTGCATAACTGCCATCCAAACATTATCTAAGTAAGTAAGTAAGTAAAACTGTCAAGTGAGAGCAGAGACAGAGGCAGCAAAGTTCTCGTATGTGACAAGGGCAACAGAAGAAAATCGTTATAAAATGCCAAAGCCGAAGTTTCTTAAGCGTCGCACCGAGTTCCGAAAATATCCCCGAGGCAATCATTTTAAAATAAACAAAAAGGCAAACAGTGCTAAGTGCCATGTGTGGAAAGCCTGGACATTTTACAAGAGATTGTTTGTATTTTAAAAAATCACAAGAATATAAGCAATCACAAAGACAAAGAACAGTTTAAACTGGGCAGCTAAACCAAAATGAAAAGCAAAGGTTTGCATTTATGCTTGAAGGTTTATTTTGGATTCTGGTGCCTCCGATCACATTGTTAACCGACCTGACCTAATGGCTTCATTTTTCAACTTTATCGACATCAATTAAAATATCCGCTGCGAAAAATATCGAATACAACATAGCAACAAAGAAAGACTCACTGGAGTTTTAGCAACTTGAGAATCCAAGGAACTTTGGAAGATGTACTGTATTGCCCGAATGTCCCCTACTATTTGCTTTCAGTGGCAAAAATGCAGACTGCTGGGACGACAATCACCTTTAACGAAAGAGGTGTAGAAATCAGTAAGGGCGGTAAGATGGTCATGCAGGGTAGGTCAACAAACAGTTTGATTTGTGTAGAGTTGATCGTAAATATTGAATTAGTAAACAATATAGCTTATACTTTCGGTTCAATAAAAACAAACTATGAAATATGGCATTAACGTTTAGGGCACATAAGTAAAGATAAGTTTATTGCTTTAAAGAATAAACAGATGGTTGACTTATGTGAAGCTTGTATAAGTGGAAAACAAGCACTGTTACCTTTTAATGATCATAAAGATAAGAACTATGTCAAAAGGCCGTTATTTGATGTTTGTGGTCCCATAACGCCATCAACAGTTAATGACAAAAAATATTTTGTTTTATTTGTTGATTAATTTACATACATACAAATCTCGTTAGAAATAAATCAGATACGTTTTCAGTATTTCAGGATTATATTGCAAAAAGTGCAATTTTAATTTGAAAATGGTGCATTAGGAAGGTAATTAAGAATAGAATACAAATGAAATTAAATGTTAATGAAATAAATAAGTATAGTTAAGCTTTTAGTATTAATTTTTGAGGGGGCGCACTGTCGTCAAAATATAACATTTAGAATTCCAAAAGTCAGAAAAGCGGAAAAAGATTAAGTTTGATATTTTTTCTTTGAAGTAAATATTATATTTCAATAAAGATAGTTTATACTGTCTAAAAAAAAGCTCTAGGACTCTTTTTCTAAATTAAGATGCGACTTATCAAACTAAAAAAAAAGAGAAGCAAGTTAAACTAAATTTGCATAAAAATATTTTTTTTCTATTATTTAGAGGTAAAAATATGTTTTAATTAGATTTTTAAATAATATTATAATATAGCAACTAAAACAAAAAATAACAATATTTGGGAGTTAATCAGACAGTGCTTCCTTGTCATCGTCTGATGGAACTTCTGGAGAGGCTAGCAGTAAAAGAACATCCTTATTTATTGCACCACTATGTCTAAGGGGTAAAACACGCAAAGAAGAACTTAACGGATCAGAAGAAACTAGCAAAATGCTTATTAAATCTACATTTGTTATTTTTCGCGACATCTTTCGAGTATTATGTTCTCTATAAAATTTAATATTTTTGTGTCTCGATTCTTGTGCATCTTTCCCCAGTTGTCCAATCCGAAGTACAAACTATTGATTATTTCTTTTCCGTGTAAGAGTATTTTATGAACTGTGGCAGGCATTATGAACTATTCATATAATTGCATGTATAATTGCGCAGTTTCATATTCAGCAAAATCAGAATTTATCTTAAAACTACAATTTAGAGTTTTTAGAATAATACTGAACCTATAAATTAGTCTTTGGTCAACACCTGTAACTTTTGAAGACAATTCTGGGTAAGAAAAAAATTACGGGCAGTGTTGCCATTATTTGTACTTCCAAAGCCAGGCTTTATTGAATCAACCAAAAGATCCATTTCGTTGCCAAAAGTTGTGATTATGTGTGGTTTTCTTTTGAATAAGTTTTTGTTTTGTTTCCCACGAGCTTGCCACATTTTAAAATCTTGTCTATATGTTATATGCTACATTCAACGATTTAATGTAGGCGTGTAAGGAAAATATTCCGAAGTCAAGACAAGTAGGATCAGAAATGCGTAATGTTACTTTATATAGTTTATTAAAATCTGAGGGGCCAACTTTACAAATGTAACACTTTTGGGAACACGAATTTGAAGCCAAAGCATTGCAAACTTTCCATTTACCATGGTTTTTAACAAGTGGTGGTAAATAAAGAATACTTTTCCATTTAAACTAAGTTTTGTAAGTAAAAGAATAGAAATTTTATTGTCAATGTAAGAAAATTCTGATTTAATTACCTCATTAGTCTTTTTTATGAATTAAATTCTTATAGGCCGACAGAAACGCGTTGATGAAGGTAATATATTTGCAAGGGAACTATGGATGTGGATGCTGGAATCATTTTGCTTTTGATTTAAATTTTGTGACTCAAAGTGTTGATTAGAATTGCTCTGACTTCCTCTTCCGTCTGCACCTCATTTATAAAACATATCTAAATTTACAATAGATTCATCGTTATGAAAAGGCAATAGTACTACATTTTGTATTTCGGCAATTCGAGATACCGTGTGGTCCAATAGAGGTTGTAGTGGTACTTCAGCTGATGTTTCTGTTGTAAGAATATCGGTCGTCGGATAACATTTGTTTTTTGCTTCTTTAATTTTATAGTAAGGAAGATACAATTTGTTTAAATTTTTTTTGGGACCCTCTTAGACTTATATATTGACTGCGAGTTAGTGTTAATCCTATAAATAGTGCTAAAGCTTCTTCCGCCGAATAACTAGAAATATCAGAACAAAAGTTCTGCGTTTTTAAATATTGTTGCACTCTTCGGTGAATAGGTAATTTTCCGTACAACAGTGGCGGCGTCTCTATTTCCGCAAAAGTAAAGCTTCATTTGTATTGCCAAGCATAGCTCTTCTTTACTTGTTGAGTTAACAATTTCTTGCACGCTTCTTCGCTTCCTCTGCTGGCTTGCTTCGGCCAATAACACTTTTGGCCGCCCGCGACAAACCAATCCTGAGTCAGTAGATGTACAGTCAATGGTGCCTGATGTAATAAGGTCTTTAAGCCATTCAGTATTTTTCTGCATAAATATGGACAAAAATCTGTGACTTTCATTCCACAATAGCCATACAAAAAGTATGGATGACCTTTTTAAGCGCGTCATCATCTTCATCATCTTGGGTAGTCACATTCTCAATTCCAATAATGTTAATAACATGTCCAAATAAGATTCTACCTCCATAGGATGAAATGGAGTTTTTACTCGAAAAACATTATACAGGGTGGTGCAACCAAGATGGGGTGGACGATTGTGGGCAAACGGAGAGGAATTTGAAAAAAAAAAATTGGGATATGATTGATAGTCAAGAACGCTGTGTTTTAAAATTATACCCATTATACAGGGTGGTCTGAAAAGTTCGTGGTGAACCAAACTTGTGTTTTTTTAAATGGGACACCCGGTATATTATTATTTTAGTTGATTCTCCCATTCGTTACGATCATTTTGATATGAGGTTTGTTGGGTCTAAAATTTATACCAAGGGAATGGGACGAGGTTAAAGTGGAGAAAGGGGTTATACTCCGGCCATTTTTTGAAAACAATTGAAGCAGGTATGGAAAAACCAAATATTCTATAAAATGTATTGTATCTAGGATTACAATAATCGCTTGTAACTCGTTCAAAATTATTCACTGTTATACAGGGTGGTCAAGGTTTGCAAATTTACCTTGGATTGAATTTTTTTAAATGGAACACCCCATATATTTTACTGTCATATTAAAGATAACATCGCCAGCTTTCAGAAAATACCCTATTTGATATCTTTCTAACCAACAGTTTTTTAGTAAATTAACCGTGAAACCAAAATTTACTCATTCTAACAGAAACGGTATCATTTACGTTGCTTAAATTGACTACCTATAATATAAGGAGGCCATGATATAATCATAAATGAAAAGAAAGATTGACATTCTTGTCAAAACCGCAAAGTGTCAGAGAATTGGCATTAATTACCATTGTTTTTTGACGATAAGCCGAGAAATTGTTAAGTAACAATGAGTTTGAGTACTCCAGAGTTGATAAACATGACTTTTATGTTGGGCGAGTGTCAAAAAAACCTTTTACTAGCAAGCAGGGTTTATGCGGTACGATATCCCGATACCGAAAAAAAACCAAGACCTGAAGCTTTTGCAAGTTTATTAGAGAGGTTTTAAGAAACAGGCAATGTTGCTTTTAAGAAACGTAAAGTAATTAATAAACCAGTTACCAATGAAGATAATGCTTTGACAGTGTTATTAACAGTGCAAGAAAATCCACACACAAGTACCAGGGAAATTGAGAGAGCTACTGATATTGAACGCACTAGTATTAAACGGATTCTGAAACAACATAAATATCATGCCTACCACATTGAATTACACCAAGAACGGTATGATCGCGATTACGTCCAACGACAAGAGTTTTCAATTTGGTTTTTAAATACAATTTGGGATAATCCAGGTTTTGTAGATAGGGTGCTGTTTTCAGATGAAGCAACTGTTAAAAGCAACGGCTTGGTTAACAAACATAATATGCACTATTATTCAACCGAAAATCCACGTTGGATTCGTCAGGTGGACCATCAAAATAAATTTTAAATTAATGTTTGGGGAGGTATAATTGGCTCTCATGTTATAGGACCATATTTCTTTGAAGAGCATTTAACGGGAGAAGTCTATTTAAATTTTTTGAGAAATGAGTTGCCCGTATTGCTCGAAGACTTACCTTTAATGTTAAGATATTCCTTATGGTTCCAACATGATGGAGCACCCCCGCATTACCATAGGCATGTAAGACATTTTCTCAATAATTGGAAAAGAGAGCATTGGATTGGGCGAGGTGGACCAGTTAAGTGGCCTGCGAGGTCACCCGATTTAACGCCACTAGATTTCTTTTTATGGGGACATGTTAAAGAAGAAGTTTATAAAGAGGTTCCAACCACAGTGGAAGATATGAAGTTGAGAATAATAAGCAGTTTTCGCAACATTTCAGACCTGACTTTGAGAAAAGTGAAACTTTCATTTATGGATAGACTCGAAATGTGCCTTCAGCAAAACGGTGGTTTAGTTGAACATCTTTTATAAGTTTTAATTACATTGTTTTTGTTGATTTATATTAAATTTATTTTTTTTGTAAAAAAAGATCTGTTATTAATACTGTCAAAGCATTATCTTCATTGGTAACTGGTTTATTAATTACTTTACGTTTTTTTGAAAGCAACATTTCCCGTTTCTTGAAATCTCTATGATAAACTTGCAAAAGCTTCTTGTTTTTATTTCGGCATCGCATCATCAAAGAACAATATTTATTTATTTACTGATGACAATATTCTGACACTTTGCTGTTTTGATAGGACTGCCAATCTTTTGTTCAATTTATGATGATATCATGTCCTCCTTATATTAAATTGTCAATTTTAACAACGTGAATTCAGAGTAATTCGTATTAAAATGAAGAAATTTTGATTTCACAGCTAATTTACTGAAAAACTGTTGGTCAGAAAGGTATCAAATATGGTATTTTCTGAAAGCTAGTAATGTCATCTTTAACATGAAAGTAAGATATACAGGGTGTTCCATTCAAAAAAGTTCAATCCAAGGTAAATTTGCAAAACTTGACCACCCTGTATAACAGTGAATAATTTTAAACGACTTACAAGCGATTATTGTAATCCTAGATACAATACATTTTATAGAATATTTGGTTTTTCCATACCTGCTTCAATTGTTTTCAAAAAATGGCCGGAGTATAACCCTTTTTTCCACTTTAACCTCGTCCCATTCCCTTGGTATAAATTTTAGACCCAACAAACCTCATATCAAAATGATCGTAACGAATAGGAGAATCAACTAAAATAATAATATACCGGGTGTCCCATTTAAAAAAAACACAAGTTTGGTTCACCACGAACTTTTCAGACCACCCTGTATAATGGGTATAATTTTAAAACACAGCGTTCTTGACTATCAATCATATCCCAATTTTTTTTTCAAATTCCTCTCCGTTTGCTCACAATCGTCCACCCCATCTTGGTTGCACCACCCAGTATAATGTCAATCGGGTGAAACGCGTACATCTACCTAAAAAAAAAGCATTTTTTCTAACAATTGTAAGCCAATGTGCACAATAAAATAGGTATATATCAAAAGCCTAAGTTCTACTGAACATAATTATGCCAAAATAAATGTGTGCTAAGAGCTGCTAAACAAGCATTTCTATACTAAACTTTGCATATCATGTTCATATAAACTCTTCTGGCATCTGACGTAAACATTTTTCGTGACAGCTAAAATTGAACTATGCAATTAAGATTAAAAAGTGCTGTGTGTGAATGAGACAGATGGCTTGGTTGTTTTCTTAAGAAAAACCGAGCGTAAGATATACATAGAAATAATAGTTAGTTAGTAGTTTTTCTTGATACCTTCCTGATGCGTTCTATAAGCGGATAAATAAGTTTTATTTTAAAAGGCTAACCATTGTGTAATTACTTTATCCCAACATATACAAATGTGTCACCAGATTTTTGAATTTTCCCTACACAATATTTATTGAATCATATACATACAGTGAAACCTCCCTTAACGGACACCTCTGCTGCACGGACAATTTTGAAGTCACCGACCGTTAGTATATGTATTCCTGTGTATTAAACCCTCTTGACAATGGACACTCTCAACAACGGATACGGGCCGTAAAATTTGGAACATTTTTAATAAATTATGGGCAATATTTAGATCTATGCTAATAAGCGGCGCGGCGCCTATCTATTGTTAATAGCGCTAGTTTAACAATAGGCTGGCTTATACTGTCTGGCTTGTAGGTAAATTGCGGTGAATTGCATAATAAATCGATCACTTATTTTTATAAAATGTTGTCTTCATCAATAGAATATCTTAGTTTTGATGTTACTCTGGTGCGATTAATCTGTCTTCAAACAAAAGAAAGTTTTTGAGTTTTCAAGAAAAAGTTGACATAATCCAGTACGCGGAAAAAACAAACGTACTGTTAGAGTATTAGCCGAAAAATTCTGTGTAGAAAAATCTGAAATTAGTGATATTTTGAGAAACAATAGCGATCTTAACAAGCGATTCGCCGAGACCGGGAACATGAAAGAGAAAAAGAAATTTGCGAAAACTGAGGGTGCTGCCATAGACTAAATTGTCTACGACTGGTTTTGTAAAGTACGCTCCAAAAGCATTCCCATATCCGGTACAATAATAAAAGAAAAAGCACAAGAAATTGCGAAGAATCTAGAAGTTGATGGTTTTAAAGGATCAAATGGATGGTTAAAGTTCTGTCAACGTCATAATATCTCTTTCAAATCCATCTGTGGCGAAGCAGCGACTGTAGACTTGATTTAGGTAACTGAATCCGGCGGACGAAATTATGTGCTATTATCAAAAACTACGCACTGAGAGACATTTATAACGCCGATTTATAACGGGACTCTTTTTCCGCGCCTTGCCAAATAAAACGTTTTCTTTAAAAGGCGAAACATGTGCTGGCGGGAAAGCGTCCAAGGAGAGACTAACTATTTTACTTTTTTCCGCTAGGAATGGAGCAAAAGAAAATGCACTGGTGATGGGAAGAAGTAAAAACCCCATTGTTTTAAAGGGTCAAGCGTGGAAAAATTGCCACTTGAATGGTACTATAACAAGAAAGCATGGATGACAAGGGATATAATGTCGGATGGTTGATGAAATTTGACCGAAAAATGCAAAGGCAAAACCGAAATGTACTTTTATTTTTGGATATTGCTGCATCTCACCCAAAACTGGAGTTAAAAAATGTTAAAATAATTTTTTACCGCCAAATACGACATCACATTGCCAGCCATTGGACCAGGGCTTGATTAAAAATTTTAAAAACCACTACAGAAAGTTTTTAATCAAGCGACTTTGTCATCCATGGAGTATTCTGAATCTACCGAACAATTGGAGAAATCCATGAATGTTGTAAGTGCCTTGATTTGGATTGTTGCTGCATGGAAAAAAGTCGAATCCAAGACCATCAATAGCTGCTTCCGCAAAGCTGGATTCGAAGATATTCTCGAGGAAAACGTTGACTACGATAGTGAAGATGATGTGCCATTATCGGAATTATGTAGTGTACGTGAGCGCATTAGTAAATTTCAAAATAGTGAGATCGGTCAGATTTCACCTAACAGCGATGATGAAGAAAAGATTTCTTCCAATATTAAGAACATTAAGGAAGCATATAAAATGTTAAGGGAAATTGAAAACTTTTGTATGTTATCTGGAGATTCTGTTTTAGCGGAAACGATCTCAGAAGTTGCGTCTAAAATGGAATCTCAAATTATTAAAAATAACTAGTTTAAGACAAACAACACTTGATAATTTTTTTAAATAGAAACTTTTTATAAAGTAGAACTGTATCAAACTGTATATGTAAGTAGTATAATATTTTATATTAGGTAGCACATTTTTATTGTACGCATATATGTATGTAAAAGATGTTGGTGTATACGTCGTAACAATTGTATTAATAATACTAAACATATTATTTTTTAACTTAAAAATATAAAAAAAATTTTTAAATGAAATACAATGGTATTTAATTTGTTCACTCCCCACAACGGACACCTCTATACAACAGACAGTTTCTGTGGGGCGGCTACTGTCCTTTGTTGAGAGGTTTCACTTTATATAAAATGTCTAACATAATAAAACTGACAATCAAAAAAAAGGTCCGCGCTCGTTCTTAGTGGAAGGCTAGAAAAGTCAGTATGGATTTTAACGAACGATTCCTACAATAAATCCCGCATACCTAATGACTTCGGTTTAATTACAATCTAATCATCCATATAAAATCGATTTAGTACTTGAAATTGGCAATAAATCAGCTCAATAAAAATTTAACAGCCGAGCCGCCTGCCAATTCGCTTCCGAAACAAATATTTCTAGGCAATCAGCCGAAGTGCTTTTATTTCCTTTCTATACTCCTAGGTAATGGCCGGTATCATGCCCTTCTCTTTAGGACTCGTTTTATTTAATTAAACAAGAAAGCGATTTGCATTAAAGTCAGAAGTTAATTAGATATTTTCTCGGAAATTACTTATTAGATTGCTGCAGTCTAATAAAGTGGGTTTTTATATTTATTTCCTAGATTCAACAACTAGATCTTTAAGAAATAATTGCTTTAATGACGATTTTTTAGGACATATTATTTCTGGGACATGAAATGGCTATGTTAGGTAATACATTTTAAACAACTGTATTTTTATACATGCACTAAAAAAACGGTTAATTTACGTTTACCACCGCACAGAATTATATTACGTACAAATAACAAGATAACACAGTGTGTATACATGGTGTTTCTTAATTGAATGCCTATAATTCAAGATGTTATTCTTTGGCCAATTTTAAGTATAAAAGTTGATATAAATATATCTAAAAATGCCTATTTTTCAAGATACAGGGAGGCAAGGTTTCATTTTTTTTTAGTTTTTTCAATTTATCTTCTACATTTTTAAGATAATTAAAATCACCTTCCTTAGTTTTTGCAACGACACGGACTTTTTTTATAATAAAATCCGATGCTACAGGCAGTTCTAAAATTGTTTGCAGCTAGCATTTTTGTGATATCTTACACAGTTTAAAAATTATTTAGCGAAGTATTCAATTATGCATGTCATTTTTTCAGTTCGCTCACAATCTAGTTTACCCTGTTTTTTTTTAAGTATTCTGATTATTTTGTTAAAAGAGCGCGAGTCAATTGAATATTTAACGTTTATTTTTTTTATTGTCCGCTCATTTCTCTTTTTGGACCGAAAATTTTTCAAATTTGTGTTTTTTGGTCTCAGTAATGCTCTAGCTCGGTGACGGTGCGCCTGGGAAATACGCTTTTATGGGGTCGATCGTAGAGGATAAATTAGTGCTTGGTAAAAACGCGATTTCGTTGGGGCTTATAATAAGCAGTGGCGGGTATTCACCTAATTGGCAAAAAATGAACTGTACATCTCGAATAAATATTTTATTGGACCGTTGGCGGGCGGTATGTTTTTTTAAAACTTTCAATCGAACTTATTATAACTATAACAGTGGCGCAAACCGCTTCGACTTTGTTGGAGGTGCTATGTTTAGTTTACGATTTTCCTACTACGTTGCCATGACAAGGCGTACGCGATGACGTCCAGCGAACGAAAAGATTAATGTTAACCAGCGCTATACAAGGCTCTCGGTGAATTGCTAACGCAGTACACTACACCCACGTGTCTTTCAGTTTGGGGTGGTTGTTTACTTTTATTTTTCTCGGATTTCGCTGCAACCGGTTATTTCCTTTACAGTTTGCTTCACTGTTGTGTGTTATATTTATTTATGGTGTTGTTACAACTTTATTTGGTGTCGGGTTTATTAATTTACATTATTGACGAATCCGATCACGGATGTGGTTTGCATTTTGTTGGAAACTCCATTTAATCGATGGAAGGAACAAGATCAGAGTTTTAATCGTCATCCTGGTTTTCAGCGTACAAATAGTTATGTAGTAGTCAAATATTACAAAAATTGTTTTGCTGGCCTTGTTTACTAGTTTCCAATAAATATTCAGTGTGGAATAAGGAAGGATTTGCATATATGTTAAATATATGAAGGTCTTTACATAAACGTGAAGACTCGGCGGAGCATTTAAAATGCGAATTAATACTAAAAACATTTGTATAAATCAAAGCACTATAGTTGACACTTTAAAAGAAAATGCTAAACTATATAAAATACATTTTAACGAAAACGTCCGATTAAATAGACTATTTATGTGCTTGGTAAATGACGCAGTTTTGTACCTTGCAAAACAAGAATTAGTCTTTCGCGGCCATGATGAGAGCAGCGAGTCAATAAATAGGAGGAATTTTAAAAAGCTTTTAGGTTTATTAATATCGAGAAGTTCCCAAAAGATTATCTTTTACATCACAAAAAAATTAAAAGTGTTTTTACAGGTGACTCGAAAACTATTAAAAACGAAATAATTAATTATTAATTTAATTTAATTGAATGCTTTTCGGATTATTTAAATAATCATGTAAAAAATGAAATAATGAACACACTGTTTTTTTCTGCGCAAGTGGATGACACCACTGATATTACGCAAACCTCCCGGTGCTCCATAATTTTAAAATACGTTAATTCAGAAGGTTCAGTAGTCGAGAGATTCTTAGGATTTTATAATGTCAGCTCCGGAACCTCGGAGAATTTATATTCTCTATTGGATCAAATTTTGGACCAATTTGACTATAAACATAAATTAATAGGGCAATGTTACGATAGCGCAAGTGTGGCCATCTAAATAGCCTTCAAAATAAAAAAAGAAAAAGCGCCGCAGGCTGTATTTGCCTTGATGCAGCAAAGTTTAAAAATATTTCTAAATGTCAAATTTTTTTGCAAGCTTTAGTGGTATTCCCTCATTTTTTCATCACTAAGCCAAACGAACGTATGCTCTTACATCTGCATCTACGAGGCGTATACCAACAATTACAGAAATTCGCTGGTCTTCAAAATCGAAGTTAATAAATGTGATTGTTCAAGTTGCGTTCTTCAAAAAAAATCGTTTGACATTCATTTTTACATATCCAATATAAAACGCTGTCGTGTGGCGCTCTGTAAAAAGAGAAATGAACATTTTTTTTAATACCATGTTCGATAAAGTATATTCTATTACAGAAATAAATCATTACAAACGTGAGCTTGCTAAGCTTTCACCTGAAGAAATTAGGGCTAAGTATAGAAGTTTTATGAAATATTGGACCATATTTTAATGGAAATGACATTAAGCTTTCAAGACTCTGAAAAACTTACATTTTTATGTATGGCAGATTCTGCTAAATTTTCCGAATATAGTTTAAATTTTCCGACTGGCCCGTTTGAAAATTTGTTACAGTTATATGGGGAAATATTTTCAAAAAGTCAACTACTTAAAAATGAGCTTGGTCTTATTTTTGCCAATGACAGTAATTGGAATATATCGCTGCAAGAGCAAGTGAAAAAAATTAATGAAAATAAAGATATTTTAACCAAAGCATATAAAGTGGTTTCCTTTATTTTGACAATACCGTCGACAAGTGCTTCAGAGGAAAGAAGTTTTTCTTGCCTCAAACGTGTAAAAACTTATTTAAGAAATACAATATCTCAAAAAAGACCTACTTCTCTAGGCAATATTTCAATTCAAAAGTAATGTCTGGAGGAGATTAGGGCAACTCATTCATTTTATGAGGATGTTATAAATAAATTTGCTGCTATGAAGGATAGGAGAATTGATTTAGTATACAAAATTTAGGTAAGTCGTAAAAAAATATTCTACCCCTTCCACATTACCAGAATTATTGCGATATTTTCTTGCTTCATTTGCACTTCACTTACTTTTTCAACCGTGAGTGGCCACTGATTTGTGCTGGGTGATGATGTGATCTTGCATTTAAATATCTGTCTATATGTGTTGGTTTTCTATACACGGTGTATCCGAAATGTCCGTTATGCAGTTGTGATCACAACATCTAAAAATGGAAGTTTTTTGTTTTCCTCTAATTCTAGAGTAAATTGTATTCTGGGGTGAATTGAATTTACGTGAGTCAGAAATTTTTCGAGCTCTGTATGACCAATGTTGTCATATAATAAATAAGTCATCCATAATTTGGGCTTTAAGCTTGCTTTCTCAAGAGCTTCTTTCTCGAAGTATATCATAAATAAATTCACGACTACTGGTGATAGCGAGGAACCCATTCTGGTGACAAAATTGCATAACGGATAATTCGAATACACCGAGTATAGAAAACCAACACATACAGACAGACATTTAAATGCAAGATTACATCATCATTCAGCACAAATTCAAGCTGTGGCCTTACCCTAATATCCAGATCCGTGCGATTAACTGACACACAGAGAAGACAAAACGAACTTAATATACTATCTAGTGCTTTAAAGAACAATGGCTACACAAATCGCACCATAGAGAAAGCTGTTAACGCACAGGGTTCCCGAACAACGAACAACAAACATTTTGAACCGGGAAAGCAACAAGTAGTAGTCTTGCCATACGTTAAAGGTACAACAGACAGAATTGGAAGAATTCTTAGAAAACACGACATACAAATATACACAAGCCACAAACAAGTATAGGTAAACTACTTCGAAACCCAAAAGATAAAATCAAACTGGAACACCACGGAGTATACAGCATTCCGTGCCAGGACTGTGAAAAGATGTAAGTGGGGCAATCTAACAGGCGAACATCAGCAAGAGTGGACGAGCATAAACTCAGCATCAGAAGCAAACATCATCAGAAAACCGGCCACAAAATAAATTTCGATGGGTGTACGGAGATTGCCAATATAGAACATTATAAGACCAGAATAATCCGAGAAAGCATAGAAATTGAAAAACAAGGTGATTTGAATAAAAGGGACGAATCATTAAAACTACAAACAGTATGGAAGATAATAATCGACAAATCTAAAATCACAAAAAATCAAGCCCAACAACAACAGCACCACCCGCAAAACATAAATAACGACCAACGACCGCCCAGATATATCCTTCGGCCCAGGTGGGGGTATAAAAGGATGCGTGGCAGTCACCAACACTGCAATCTCTATTCGGACTCAAGAAAGAAAGCTTCGAGAATGCCAAATGTGATTTTGGCGAAACGTCAGCAATATATATATATATATATATATATATATATATATTTATTTTTATATATATATATATATATATATATATATATATATTTTTTTTTTTCGTTATATATATATATATATATATATATATATATATATTTTTCGTTTTTTTTTAAACCATTTATAAATATTTTGTTAATTATTTTCTTGGGCATAGGTTAACTCACTGAGAAGTAAAACTATAATTTAATCTACGTTTCGCTCATTATATTGAGCTTTTTCAAGATATTTATTTTCTTGGAAACATGTCGATGTGTAACGATATATATATATATATATATATATATATATATATATATATATATATATATATATATATATATATATATATATATATATATATATATATATATATATATATATATATATATATATATATATATATATATATATATATATATATATATATATATATATATATATATATATATATATATATATATACATGAAACAAAATTATAACGTCCGTACATTTATAAATAAGGAAGAAATTAACGGCTATTTGGACAAAATATTCTGCCTATGATAAGCTTATTCATGAGTTCCATGTAGTGTGATACGTCGTCAATTGTGCCGGTAGAGATGATGGAAAGTGCTTAAAGGCTTGTCAGTATAACGGTCGATGATTGGGCGGTCATTAATTATGTTTTTAACATTTTATGACGTTGCCATTTTGTTTCACCATACTGGATTTTTGATTTGTTCCCCATGACTCTTGATTTTTGACCAAAGTACAGACGGACGGAAATGAGAGAATATGTTTTTCGGTGTCTTGGGTCCCTAAAAAGCAAAAGATCTGCAAAATTTCGTATGGTGATTATTTTACGATTATAATACTGCCTACCCTTTACCCAAGGAAGTAAAAAAATGGGAATATTGTCTCCACCCGAAAAATACTTTTTTATAAATCCTTTTCAAAAAGAAGCTGGAGCACGAGCCAGTAAGTTGATATTTTGGGCAAACCGAACCATAATGGCTCTTAAGGGGTAAGTAGTTTCCTTGTAAATCTATTATGATAGCTTTAATAAGTAATTCTGTAAATCAGATTTAAATGAATCTCCATTCTACTGACGCATTTTGTATATTAATTATAATTAAGCCAAAGACGTATACGCCGTAAATCATAAGTTGATAAACTGGAATAAATTACAGTAAATACCTGAAACATGCGATAATAACTATTTAAATAACAATAAAATTAGTTCCGTGGGAATACGGACAGATGCAGATTTCGTACAGTTATTAAATAGATTTAATTATAATTGTTTAAAATTCTTGTCCGGTCCGCTATTACGTTATAAACACGGTTTTGAAACAGCCTGGATTTATATAATTATTGTTTAATGTGGTTGCAATGGGAAAGCTTTTTTTGCTATAAAAACATCCAAAAAACATAATCAGCAAAATCTGAAACTACTAATTTCTCGTGTCGTTGGAATTTTCCCACGACTCAAATTCGTTCGTTGTTCGTTAGCCCCGTGTGCAAAATACAATCTACTTCATATTTTATTTTATGCAATGATATACAGCGTGTAACAAAACCTTATTTGAATTTAATGAAAATATGTACACTTAGGTATAAAATTATGCCGGACCCAATGGCGAGTTCCGCATTGCCGCCAAGTTTGCCGTTTTTCTGTTATAAAATGAATTTTTTTTTAATGGAACACCCTATATTATATTACTTTTTTAAAATCTTTTTCAAGTTGCTGCGTTAAATTCTCAATACTTTTTATTAAGAGCCCTTTTTATGAAAGTCAACAGTTTTTACGAAAATAGGGGTCTAAAATCCATAACTTATGTAATGCCTTTTATAAAAATACCTGCACAGAAAGGGTTACCTGATATGTTTGACAATGTCAGTTTTGTTGATTTACAAAAGTTTATAACCAAAACACAAACAATTGAAACTTTAATTATATTGGGTTAGGGGATAGAATGCGAAACCTGCAAGATGTTTGCAACATTTTTGATGACAAATATCCTAACAGAAATTCAATAACTCAATCTACCGTAGTAAAATTAACAAAAAATTTCGTGAAACTGGAAAGGTAAAAGATGCTGTACGTCCTGGTAGACCTAAGAGCGCAACAGATGGTGTTACGGCTCTGAATGTTTTAATTGGTTTAGAAGAAAATCCGCTCCTTTCTGCCTGAAGATTAGGAAGAGAAAATGACGTCTCACACATGTCCGTAGACCGACTTCTAAACACCGAAAAGTTTCCATACAAAGTAACTTAAGTGCAATAACTGCCTGAGGATGATTACGATAGGCGCTTGGAATTTTGTGAAATCATGATGGAATGTTGAAACAACTTTTTCTTCCTCCCTGTATTGTAAGCAACCTATTTGGCACTGCTTTGAGAAACGCAAGTGAAAGTTACTCAACAAGGTATTGGTTGCCCTTAACGACAGGATGTAAGTTAACTTACATCCCTAGGGGAAATAATAATCTAAAATTGTTATAAGTAGCTTTAATTTTTGATTTTATCAACATTTTACAAAAATCCGACAATTATGTGTGATATTAATTCAAATGAATATTAATGGTACAATTATAACAATTATTCACGTTATTAACAAAATTTGGAAACACATTTTCTCGTTTCTTCTCGATGTGTATCCCATTTTCTGACTCCACAGATCATTCATTTCTAACCAATGTTTCTGTCGCTGTTGAAGCACTGCAAGAGACTTCTCGCTGGGCCTAATTGTATAAAATTTTATTCGCCTTTTTATACTTCCTTTTTATTATTATTATTATTGAGGCTCTCAGCTACGTAACTTTCCGCAATAGTAGCCGATTTCCATTCACCATGTCGCTTGATAGCTAATATGTCAACTCCAGTATTTGCTAATAAAGTTGCAGACGTTCTTCTAAAAGACTGTCCATTATGCATTTTGAGGTTCTTTTAGAAATTTCGCAGTTTTACTTGGAATTGACGAAAACGTATTTTTCCCGACAGGCTAGTTTAAGCACTTTCCATTTTGATATCGCTTAAAGAAGCGCGGATTAATAGTCGTCATGTGGGATCTTGTATCAATGTACTTTTGAATTATTTTGAAATGACAAACCTGAGTGTCGTCACTTTTTGTCACTGTAAATGTACGTGACATTCCATTTTTGGAGTCAGGAATGGTCACAATTATGACTTCTTGACTTATTTTAACATTGTCCATTTTCATTTCACAGAGTTCATTAGAACGGCACGCTCCAGCAACTCCCATTACCATTACGACCTTCATCAATAAGTATATATCATCGGAGGCTTCAAGCATGAACTTATTCACATCTTCCCTGTTAAACACATTCGATTTTTTGGGTCTATAAC
The DNA here is from genome assembly GCA_030620095.1 of Kuschelorhynchus macadamiae. NCBI lineage: Eukaryota > Metazoa > Arthropoda > Insecta > Coleoptera > Curculionidae > Kuschelorhynchus > Kuschelorhynchus macadamiae. The sequence continues at coordinate 5,284 of JAUTXW010002822.1, read as the reverse complement.
CATCATTTTTTTCTTTTCAAAAATGGTCGAAGTTTTGGATACTTAGAAAAATCTATATTTTCCTCTATAAAAAGGGTGGACTTCAACATCGAATACTCACATCATAAGCTTGATGGGGACTTCAATATAGCACTTTTTTCGTGGAAATACGCCAAAAACAAGGTTTCTGAGACTGCAGTAGCCATCTTGCTTTGGCACCAATTCTTAAAGGATTTATATGCTGCTTCACACCTTTTTTTCGACTTTTCCGGTAGTAGAGATAAATAAGCAATATTCGCTGATTCTTTTATGTCTGAAACATTTTGTCCACACGAAATCAAACAATTCGACTTCTTCAAACTTTTCGCTATGAATTGTCAAGTTGACGTTGTTGATAAAATAAAAACTGCTTATGTTGCTCTGGCAACGGATCACGGCTGCCTTCATAATTTAATGAGAATGCTATCGAATGTAATGATAATGAAAATCCAAAAATATATCCAGCATTTTCTTGTAAACATACAATACAGGGAGGGGGAAAAATGTTATATGCTATATGGGATGTAAGTACATTAACCAGTCTCGAACTTTTTTGCCAGCCCTCGCTGTCGCTCGGGCGTAAACCCGTCCTCGACTGGTAAATGTTACTTACATTCCTTATAGTATAAATAACTAACATAATACGGAAGCTTTCACGGCTTTGGTCAATTAAGACATCATGGTTCTTGGGATTAGACCGTGTCAAATTGGAATTACTATCCGACGTTTCGCCTTCGATTGCACGAGGCATCTTCAGGGATCTTTACTCCACGAGATCTGAACACTGAATGAGCTCGAAGAGATTTAGGCGGGCTTTTATACCCGACTTGTGCTCGTCGAACCATGACCTGTGTTAAGATCGATTTCCACGTGTGATGTAGACCGTAACCCGTATCTCTATTGAAATGTTTTGTATGTTTAAATATTTTAATAGATTCTCTAACTTTTCGTTTATAAAAACCTGGAACCGATGCTAGAACCTTGGTTTCCTTGACAATTATGAAATGGCCAGTGTTATGCTGGTGTTCAGCTACAGCAGATTGAACAGTTTGTTTCTTTTTAATACATCGTTCACGTTCCTTAAGTGTAGTTGATACTGAGCGTCCTGTTTCTCCCACATACACTTCTCCACAGGAGCAAGGAATTTTATATACTCCTTCTGTTTGGAAAGGTACAAGATCTTTCGGGGATCGCAAGCATTGTCCAATCTTCTTACGTGTATTGAAGATTGTACGTATGTTGGACCGCCGAAGTAATCGTCCTATTTTGTCTGTAGTGCCATGTATGTAGGGAAGAACAACACTACCTAATGGTGGCTCTTTATCATTCTCCTTTGGCGGAGTTGGTTTACTATGTCTTTTAATTGGACGCGTAATATCTTCAGTGCAATAGCCATTCCCTCTGAGAGCTTCGGTCAGTTTCGATGTTTCCATTGTTAAAGAATCTTGATCAGAAATCGAAATAGCTCTGAATACTAGTGAGTTAATAACCGATTTCTTTTGTGCTGGATGGTGACGAGAATTTGCGTTTAAGTATTTATTTGTATGCGTCGGTTTTCTATACACAGAATGTCCTAATGTATCATTTTCCTTCCTTTGAATACATACATCTAGAAAGGGAATTGTTCCATTAGATTCAATTTCCATCGTGATTTTGATATTATGATGTTGCTGATTAAGGTGGTCCAGAAATATGAGGAGATTATTCTGTCCATGAGGCCAAACAATAAAAGTATCATCTACATATCTAAACCAGTGCTTCGGTTTTAGTGGAGCGGATGTTAGAGCAATATCCTCAAAGCTTCCATAAAGATATTCGCTACCACAGGTGATAGAGGAGATCCCATAGCTGTCCCTGAAGTTTGTTTATGAAAAGTTCCGTGAAAAATGAAATAAGTAGAGGTAAGACAAGCTTCCATTAGGTCTATTAAGTTCTTATTAAGATTATTGTTATCCAGTATGCCTGATATAATGGAAATTGAGTCGTTGACAGAAACATTTGTGTAAAGTGATTCTACATCGAAACTGACCAAAATATCTTCGGGATCCAACTGGATTGTCTAGAGTTTTTCCACGAAGTGTGCAGAGTTTTTAATAAAAGAATCTGTTTTTCCAGTAAATGGATTAAGAAAATTTAAAAGATATTTACCAAGTTTGTATATGGGCGAGTCTATTGCACTGACGATCGGTCGAAGTGGTACGTTGTCCTTGTGTATCTTCGGAAGACCGTAGAACCTGGGAGTGTGGAGCTGTTTGGTTTTAGTGATTTTATCTCCGCGCTGGTGGTAAGCTGGATGTGTTGATCAAGTTGGTAATGCGTCTTTCTATTCTACTTGTGGGGTCTGTGTGCATAACCTTATAGGTGTTGTTGTCCAAAAGTTGAGTAACCTTTTCCAAATATTCTGTACTGTTCATGACGACTGTGGCGTTACCTTTATCTGCTGGAAGTAACAGAAAGTTTACGTCTTCGTTTAAGGTCTTCATTGCTGTTTTTTCGGCTGCGGAGAGGTTTGACTTCGGTGGTTTTGAGTTTTTAATGATCTTCGCTGTCTCATATCTGACTTCATCGGCTTGTTCCACTGGTAATCTTCTGATTGCTGCTTCAACAGAAGATACTATGTCTTCTACGGGAATGGTACTCGGTGCTATTAACTCACTAGTATTCAGAGCTATTTCGATTTCTGGTCAAGATTCTTTAACAATGGAAACATCGAAACTGACCGAAGCTCTCAGAGGGAATGGCTATTGCACTGAAGATATTACGCGTTCAATTAAAAGACATAGTAAACCAACTCCGCCAAAGGAGAATGATAAAGAGCTACCATTAGGTAGTGTTGTTCTTCCCTACATACATGGCACTACAGACAAAATAGGACGATTACTTCAGCGGTCCAACATACGTACAATCTTCAATACACATAAGAAGATTGGACAATGCTTACGATCCCCGAAAGATCTTGTACCTTTCCACACAGAAGGAGTATATAAAATTCCTTGCTCCTGTGGAGAAGTGTGTGTGGCAGAAAGAGGACGCTCAATATCACCTAGACTTAAGGAACATGAACGATGTATTAAAAAGAAACAAATTGTTCAATCTGCTGTAGCTGAACACCAGCATAACACTGTCCATTTTATAAATGTAAAGGAAACCAAGGTTCTTTTAAACATACAAAAAATTTCAATAGAGATACGGGTTACGGTCTACATCACACGTGGAAATCGATCTTAACACAGGGTCACGGTTCGGCGAGCACAAGTCGGGTATAAAGCCCGCCTGAATCTCTTCGAGCTCTTTTCAGTGTTCAGATCTCGTGGAGTAAAGATCCCTGAAGATGCCTCGTGCAATCGAAGGCGAAACGTCGGATAGTAATTCCAATTTGACACAGTCTAGTCCCAAGAACCATGATTTCTTAGTATAAATAACTATTTTTTTAAAGGAAAAGTTAACAGGCATAATTGTAGAGATTGGGTGCGGGAAAATCGACATTGAGTACGTGAAAATCATACCCAATTCCTCCAAAAGATAAATGTTTCGTGGGGTATAAAGAGGTTGCGCAAAATAATCTGTCCCTTCTTCATGGAAGACACATTAACTCGAGAAAGATATAAAGAATCTCTTCATGCATACTTTCCTTGCTATATTAGGTATTTAAACTTGATTTTTTTAGGTAATAAAAACAAATGTTAAAATATGGTTCAGCAGCAGGAGCTTCTCCGCACTTTGTTCGGAATGCTCGGGAATTTTTAGACAATGTTTTGTTTTTGGAAGATGGATTGGTCGTGAGGTATAATGAGTGGGCCACCTAAGTCTCGAGACTTGACGCCCCTCAACTACTTTTTATTGAGGACACCTTCAAAATGTGGTGTATATAAAAATCAAACCCCTATGACCTCGAGGATTTAAAGAAGCGAATAGAAATCAAATGTAGACGAATCGAGAAGGCTGCATTCTTTTTAATGTATTTAATATTTTCCCACAGTATTTGGCCTACTGCCAGTAAATGGACATCATTTTTCAACATCTTACTTAGTTTCATTAATTTCATTAATTTGTTTGTTGTATTAGATATTTCTTTTTTGTGTTGTGTTTGTTTCCGTTGTTTTTTACAACTCACTTTTAAAGTTGAGAGACGCTGTTTTTCTCTCGCTAATGTTTTGGTAGTAAAGATAAGAATTACTTGCCGGATTTCTGTTAGATTTTTTGTCATTAAAATGTTCCAAACATCTTGCAGGTTTCGTATTCAATCGCCATAACCCAGTATGGTAAAATTTCAATTCTTTAGGTTAAGAATTAAAAGATCCATTTTTGTGAATCAACAAACTGACATTGTCAAACATATCATGTAGCAAAAAGTATGCAGGTATTAATAAACAAAATTAATAAAAGGTATACATGGATATTAGACCCTTATTTTTTGCAAAAAACTTTCATAAAAAGTATTGAGAAGTTTACGTAGATTTTAAAAAAGTAACATAATATAGGGAATTCCATTAAAAGAAATAATTTTCTTAATAACCGAAAAACGGTAAACTTGGCAGCAATGCAGAACTCGCCATTGGATCCGCCACACGACTGATCATGCAAAGGAAGGTAATGTATTTACCAGTCGTATGCATTGGCTGATTAAGAGTAATGGAGAGCGGGTTTTTCAACCTGAGGGCCCTCTGGTTTAAGTGAAAAGTAAATCTAAGAAACAACAAATGCAAAAAATACCAAGTGGACATTGGCGTAACTACAAATTTTAATTGCTCATAGGTTAGGTTAGGATATTAGATATCAGAGCCACGAGATTGTATGTAAAAACGCTATTAGTCCGTGAGTCAATGTATACAATTTTACAATTCACTTTGGTTAAATAAAAAGTGTTAAAAATATTTATTATCAATATGTACCTACTTTAAACCTTGATGTTGAAAAAATTCTTTGGTTCTTAGGTGGTGCTACCCCTATCGATGCCCTTGCTCCCTTCTACAGGCTTAAAAGCTTAGACTAATAGTAATAGTGAGAAATCAGAAGATCCAGCTGCAACCAACACCTTCTTCTTAATACTAAGATGGTTATGATTTTGCGTAACTTGCGAGTTACCAATGAATTCCCACGCATAAAAAAACGAAAATAGTACGCATTTTATCCAACATAAAAAATACATATTTTTATAATTCACTGTTATCAAGGTATCAAATTGAAGCGCTCACTAGGCTATTATAGTATACAGAATGTCTAAATATGGCAACAATTATCACTTTTAGCCTTGTGTTAAGACGTT